>LPNX010293568.1:66096-333529 GCA_001517045.1 Pseudotsuga menziesii
CTGAAAATATTCATAGAATAGGATTTGATTTAGAGATAGGACATATTTATTAAGTTTTCTACATGCTTCTTTATTAAGTTTTCTACTTGTTTCTAAATTATATTTTCCTTACATTTGTTTCATGCAGGAGTAGTATACTTTTAACTTCAAGTGGGTCCATTAAAAGAGTCTCGTTTCCTAATTGATAGATTGGTTGTTAATAACATCTTTTTCAATTAGATTCATTTGCTTATGGAATAAATCACAATGTTTACTATCACTTGTAATTGGACACTCCTTAGTTTACATCTATTTGTAGAAGTTAAATTAGATTTCATTCCATTTAGTTTCTTTATTACTTTTGAAAGCCATTTTGATACACCTCCTTCTCCAGTTCCGATCACAGTGAATGCATATCCTCAGAACCCTCGAGGATATTGGAACTAGATAATTTAGTTTAAATTATTATTTATATGCATGCCTAGTTTAATTATTGAAATTCTTAAGCATATTCAGTAGTTGTAATCTTGTCTATGATTTCTTCTATAGTTAGTTTCTAGCCTTTCTAATTCATATATTAAGAAGTGGAATAATTAATTAATAGATTTCATTATAAAGGGTAGTTTACTTTCTTAGGATAATATTGTGTGTGTGTGTGTGTATATATATATATATATCTTTTTATTGTTTATAGAGTATAGTAGTATAGATCGATACTACTCTAATCTAGTAATCTAGTCCCCGTCTAATTTCCTCAATAGTTGAATTTTTGGAGTTTGACTCGGTTTTTCATTTTGAAAGATCTTTCGATCTTCTCTTTGTTAAAATATTTCCACTACACCTTAGGTACCCCTCTACCTTCGCATATATTTTGTGTCAACTCTAAGGTTACAAACCTCCGTCGATAATTAAATATTTGGTGAATTAATTAAGGCAATAGAACACCCAACAGTGGTTCGTAGGTTTTTTGGTTGGTGCTAGCCGCCATACCTGTAACCTGGCTTCATCCACATGGGTCATCTATTCACCCTCAAGACAGCTAGTTGCCTCTTGAGGAACTTCCTTAGGTCCTGCTACTAATAATGTGGTCAAGTATAGGGTTGTTATTGAATTGTTATGGGATGTGTCGCATCTCGTGGCATTACCCATTTGGAAGTCAGACTTGACTCTCAACTCATGGTTTCCTAACTCAATGGAGACTATCAGGTGGGAAACCCTAATTTCTTCCGTTAGTTTTTGTAGGCTAGATTACTTGAAAGAAATTTCAAATATATTTCATTTAAACACATTCCAAGAAATTAAAATACAATCATTGATTCTTATTTAAACTACATTCTAGATTGGCACTTGACACACATTTTATAAAATAAACATAACAGATATATTTCGAACACGTGTAAATAACCAGGAAATATATATATATATATATGTAAAAATTAGTCCATAGATAAATCGAGTCTTGATCTGAAGATCTTGTCATAACTGTATATATATATGAAAAATAGGATTGTAATCCATAAATATGCCTATAGATCTAATCATGTTCCTCAGCCTCCTCGGCTGCAGCTGCCTCATGGACCTCTCTGTAATGTAAAACGGCCATGGATACTGTTTGACCTAGGTCTGTTTGCCATATTTGTTAGGATACTTTATCATTTTGAATCTTTTTAGCCTTGGGATTTTATTTTATTTGCTTTTACCCTAAAAGAGTTTGGTTTTTTTTGATTTCATATTTTTAGTATTCTAGGTATTTACAATATTTTAGATCTTAAACTATGCTCCTATAGGATGTTTCGAGTCTATTCATAAGTTTTCTAAGGTTTCAAAGTATTCCATATGTATCTCATATGGGCTGGCATCACATCACATTTACTCAAAATACATGTATGCTGTCATCTTGCCGAGGTTGGGTTATGTGCAGGAGTAATCATGAAAGCAAAACAGAGTATATGCTTCGTCTGGTTCATACATTGAAGGAAACATCCTTCTGTTATCCTCAAATTATTTCTGTTTAGAAAGAATGGGTAAACATATTTTCAAGACCTGCCTGTGGTCAATGAGGATGCAGCAACATTTTATTCTACTCATAAAACTTAAATGAACAACAAGTATATGCTCTTGAGGGTGCACGGATCATTCAAGTTTCTGCAGGTTCTAGACACTTCATTGCAATAATAGAGGGATTAATTATCTAAGGATTGGGGTAAAAAATATCACATATTCTATTTGTCTTGGTTTTCAGTTTCAGCAGCAATTATTACAGCCTAATCTATGACCAGCATTTTCCAGTACAGTGCCGGTGATCATATGTTGCGTGTTTTTTAGTAACCTTCTGAAAACTCATTTTTCTTAGCCTTGGAGAGGCCATTTTACATGCTTAAATATTCTATTGATAACTATACTTCTTAATATTTCCAATGGTATTTTCATATCTGCATTTGGAGCTCAGAAAGGAAGTCAAAAGTTCCTCTCAAGATGAGGCTGCGTTTTCAGAAATGTGGCGTTTTTACTATGTTGAATCGTCATTTTCAAATGATGATTCTGAGCTACAGGAGAATCAATTTTCAAACCAAGAGGAGTTTTTTGTTCCTAACATATCATATAACAATAACCTCTCTCATTTTTATACAGGTGTCACATATTTGGAGAATCGAATCCATCTCTATGCCCTAATTTTCGGATCTCAGAATCTCCCTGTTTGACACATGTTTTTGAAATCCATATATCGGGAAACTGAAAATGAATATCAAGGAACTGAGAGAGGTATTTTCTCACAAAAAACCAACATACAATAACCTCATTCAGTTTATACACAGGTTTCACATATTTAGAGAAACAAATCCATCTCTGAGCCCCATTTTTCATAAATCTGGCTCAATTTTTGTGGCAGGTAGTTTTAGAAATCGATTGTAATTGATTGTTGTCTTTGGGATTTGGAAGGATTTCGACCTCACCATCTATATAATGCATATTGTAACATTTTGAGAGGGGGGGGCACATGGGATTCGATCTGCTGGGGGAGATCGTGCAGACGTTCAATGGTTACTTCTGTAAGAACTTCTTTTGCTTTTTGATGACATTAATATACTATATGGAGCTAGGCATTTGATCTATTTTGTTTTAATGTTCTTTTGTTCAGTCTGAACTCTTCATGCAGTGAATGTGATGTATATTTTTTCTATATTTCATCTCATGTATGCATGTGAATGTTAAATACTTACTGATATTTGAAAAGTGTTTTCAAAGACCAAAAAAGTTTATATATATGCTACAGATATGAACTGTTAGTTTTTTGTTTGCAGTTGTATAAATCTTGAAAGCTTATTCATGTACCTTAAAGCTTTGTCATCCATTCCTGCAAGATTCTTGTCTTTTACATTTGTATTTCTGAAGTATTCAAATATTGTGTCTCTGTCTGTTTTAACCTTACCTATATGATTTACATTGTTATCCAAACAAAACCAAAAACAATCTTTTATTTATCGAGATGCCTGAACACTGTTGACCCCGTAGTCTAGGTAGTAGACTTTAGGGAAAACATCTTTTGGCGACCATACTGGGAAGGAAGCACAAATTCTTCCTTGGTTTGATAACGATTAGATCTAGTCTTTGATGGTGAACAAGGGTTGGTTGCACTCTTTAGACTATAATTTTTCACTGGCGACTTCACAGAGAAAGAATCTATTGGCGACTCCACCAGTTCAAAATGTCAAAATCCATGGAAGCCATTGTTGCTGCAAGGTTTGCACCTTTCAATTTTTCAGTTGTTCCAAATTTTCCAAATAATGTGCCTACTATGGATGAATGGCGAGAATTCCTTCCAAGATTTAGAGGAGATTTTCATGACCATCCTTCACAACACTTGATTGAGTTTCATCAATACATGAACCAGCTTGCTATTCATCATGAGGATGTATTGTTAAAAATGTTTATGTATTCATTGGAAGGAAATTCTAAATAGTGGTACCGATCTCTTCCTATCTCTAGTATTTCGTCAATAAAAATATTTCCATGCTGTCTTTTATGGTTACTGCAAGAGGATTTATTCTGCTGATCTCATTTTAGAGGACTATTGTGAGCAATTTAAGTTCAATAAATCTCTTAGTAATAATGATCAGCATAGCATTAATGATGAAATTCATGAAGAAATATTTCATTGTGAAGCTCAATCCTCTATTGAAGAAAACATTGAAAATCACACTGTTTATGAAGGTTTGCAGACCAATCTTAAAGTTGGTCTTGATGACAGTCGAGTTAAAGATGCTCTTGATTCTTTTTCAAAGGATGATTCATTGTCATATGTAGATTTTGCTAAATCTGTTTTACAGTAGGAGGATTTTCAGCAGTCAGATGTTAAATTTGATGACCATAATACTTTGGATGCATTTGGCATAAATTTAGATTGTTAGGTATAACTCCCGATTCATTTTATTCCAATGCCAATGCATATATTTATACAATAGATAGGACAGTTGTGTTTCACCTTCCGCCCAGCCTTTTCGGCTTCCTAGATTTATTTATTTATTTACAATAATCCCTACGGATTATATCCTAACAATCCCCCTCTTAATCCGAAGGGGTGTTCGTAAGTCTGAGCATGTTTCTGAATCTTTCAAACTTTTCTCGTCCAAGCGCTTTGGTGAAGATGTCTGCAATTTGATCATTTGTGGAACAATGTCGAAGATGGACTGTCTTGGCCTCTACATGATGTCGAATCAAATGATACTTTGTGTTGATGTGTTTGGTTCGATCATGGAATCTGGGATTCTTAGCCAGCTTGATTGCAGAAGTATTTTCGACCACCAATGGAGTGGAGTTCTCTTGTTTTTCTTGCAAATATTCAAGTATCTTCCTGATCCATACTATTTCTTTCGTTGCTTCAGCTGCAGCCACATATTTTGCTTCTGTTGTTGAATCTGCTGGAACTGACTCTTTGCGTGATCTCCATGAGACAACTGTTGATCCAAGACTCATAGTGTATCCAGAAGTTGATACTCATGTCTCCTTATCGCCATCAAAATCTGAGTCTGAGTACCCAATAAGTTTGAATTCATACACTTTAGAGTACTTGATTCCAACGTCTTGAGTCCCCTTCAAGTATCTTAGAACCCTCTTTGCAGCTGACCAGTGTCCTTCACAAGGTTTATGCATGAACCTTGAAAGTATGCCAACAACATAAGAAATATCTGGTCTAGTTGTTGTAAGGTAGATAAGACTTCCTACAAGTTGTCGATACTTGGTCGCATCTTCAAATTCTTTTCCTTCGCTTGATGTGAGCTTCATTTTCTGTTCCATTGGAGTAGATATAGGATTGCAATCTGTCATGCAAAATTTGTTTAGTAGTTCTCCAACATATTTTTTCTGAGATAGGAATATGTACTTAGGATGTTGAGTGACTTCAATTCCTAAGTAATAGTGGAGATGTCCCATATCTTTCATTTCAAAGATCTTTTTCAAATCTTTCTTTATGGATGATATATAGCTCTCATTGTTCCCTGTCATCAAAAGATCATCTACATACACCACAAGATACACAACAGATCTTCCAACTTTCTTTATAAACAGTGTTGCATCATCAAGATCAAAATGTTCGAAATTTAGCTTCAAAAGATGCTCGGTTAGCTTTTCATACCATGCGCGAGGTGCTTGTTTTAGGCCATACAAGGTTTTGACAAGCTTGCATACCTTTTGTTCTTTTCCTTTCACAACAAAGCCTTCTGGCTGAGACATGAAGACATTCTCTTTCAAGTCTCCATTCAAGAAAGCAGTCTTCACATCCATTTGATGAATATTCCACCCTTTCTGAGCAGCTAAAGAGAGTAAGGTACGGATGGTAGCCCATTTTGCTGTAGGATAAAATGTTTCTTCATAGTCAATTCCTTCTTTCTGTGCATATCCTTTTTCTACAAGCCTCGCTTTGTGCTTGTCAAGTGAGCCATCTGATTTGTATTTGTTCTTGCACACCCACTTGTAGCCAATTGGTTTGGTTCCAACTGGAGGGTCAACCAACTTCCAAGTTCCATTCTTTATTAGTGCATCATACTCATTCTGCATAGCTTCTTTCCACTCAACACGAGTAGAAGCTTCTTCAAAGGAATTTGGTTCAAAGTTAGCAGATAAATTAAATTTTCAATCAAATGATACATCCATGTCATCACCTGAATTATCTGCTCCTCCTCCATCTTCATGTCTTTTTGAACTTCTCATTCCCATCTTTCCAACTTCATCTGGATGGACACTTTCAAGTGTCTTTGTGACCCATTTAGGAATCTTCCGTGATGGTCCTGGTTGATCAGCTGGTGGTGCTTCATCATTGATTGAGAGTCTTTCAATTCTCTCAATCAGATGATCCAGTTGAACCTCTTGTTCAAGTGAAGTAGCAGGAACTTCTTCATGCGGGGGTGTTGGTGCTTCATATGGAAATTCCAAAGGTTGATCCAGAATAGGAATCCCCCCTTCAAGGTTTGGCATTTCATATTCATTTTCAGAATATGTCTTTGGATGAGGATAATTTTCCAAATGATCAAGCTGTCTCTCAATGGACTGGTCATTTTTATTAGTTTCAAGAAAAATGACATCTCTAGAAATAACAAATTTCTTGTTTACCTCATCATACAAACGGTATGCCTTGGAGTATTCTTCGTACCCCAGGAAAATGCATCTTCTTCTTTGAGCACCAAGCTTGTTTCTTCGCTCCTTTGGAATCAAGGCATAACAGGTGGAACCAAAAAATCTGAGATGCCTGCCTGAAGGGAGATGGCCAAACCACATTTCATGTGGAGTCTTGTTATCAAGAGCATTTGAGGGACTTCTGTTTCTCAAATATGCTGCACATTTTACTGCATCACCCCAAAACATTAGTTTTACATTCTTGAAAAACATCATTGAGTGAACCATATTCATTATGGTTCTATTCATTCTCTCTGCTACACCGTTTTGTTGAGGATTGTAGGGAATTGCAGTCTGATGTGCAATTCCATGTTGGCGAAGATAATTTTCAAAAGCATTTGAAGTGTATTCTTTTCCATTATCAGTACGAAGTGTACCAATTTTTTATTGTGCTTGTTTTTCTATTAATGCATGAAAGTCTTTGAATGTTTGAAATGCTTCTTCTTTTGTCTTCAAACAGTAAATCTAGCACATTCTTGAGTAGTCATCAACAAATGTCATAAAATACTTATTCCCATTTGCTGAAGGAGTTGGCATTGGGCCACATAAATCAGAATGCACTAGTTATAATTTCCTACTTGCTCTGAAATTAGATTCATGGAATGGCAGCTTACTATGTTTCCCTAATATACATGCATCACATTTGTTCTTCTCTTTGGGAATGGTGGGCAAACCAAATACACCATTCTTTCTCAACAAACGAAGACTGTTATAATTTAGATGACCAAATCTTGCATGCCACAATGAACTAGATGACAAATTACCTTCTCCATGCTGAGAGAGGTAGGCATAGTTCTGAAATCTTGCAGATGAGCCCTTGAGCTTCAGCAGCTTCCCATCTTCATATCCAGTCGTGATGACTTGGTTGTCAGAGGACTTTCTTATTTCAACGATTCCATCAAACATGTGGATGGAATGGCCTTGCTTTCGAATTTCCACCATGGACAGCAGGCTTCTCTGCAACTCTGGAAGATAGAGAACGTTCTTCAACAAGAAATCAGGGAATCCAGGCATATTCAGTCGAATGGTGCCCATTCCCTTTGGTTTAATACTTGACTTATCTGCAAAGTAAACTATGCCATCTATTGTTTCATTAAGTTCTTCAAAACAATCTTTTCTAAATGTCATGTGTGATGTTGCACCAGTATCAAGCAGCCAACAATCTTTGTAAGATGAAAGTGAAGTCATTTCATTAATTCCAAGATTACAATGTGCAACAATACAATGAGCAGAATCAGAAGATTTACTAGCATCTTGATTTTTTCTGTCATCTTTCTTCTGGTTATGCTTGTCTTTGATGAAGTCCCATGAAGGCCAACACTGATCTGATGTGTGCCCAGTCTTTCCACAACGCTTGCACTGCAAATCTGATCTTTTGTTTATGCCCCCTCTGCCTCTGAATTTTCTTCTTCTTCGTCCTCTCTTGCTGCAATCTCCCTTGGAAGGGTCTTTGGACCGATTCTTTGTTTTCTGAACAAAGTCAAGGGATTCTTTGACAGGCTCGCTTGATTTCTTGATCTTTCTAGACCATGTTTCCTTGCCAGTGAGGACATCACCAACATTAGATGCTATAGATTGCATATTTTACAACTGTTAGTGTAATTTACAATATTGATCTTAATATGACAAAGAGAAAAACAATAACCTTGTAGGTCTACAGTCTCTGCCAAGGTGATTTACAATAAGTTCATTTACAGAGAAAATATGCTGTCAATAAGTTCTCACCAAGCAGCACCCAGAGAAATGAGTTCTCTGGTCAACACACCCAAAATACTCCACGTAGGCAGCTTCAAGAACTTGCAGCAGTAGAAAAATTGCTCAGTGGCAATATTCCCAATTGCACGAGTAGTCTCAATGCAATCAACACCAACAAAACAATGTATAGCTTTCACAAGATTATTCAATGTATGATATATGAGTCAGCATACATTATTCTTCAATATTCAGCATAATATCAGTCAGCATATCAATCACAATATATCAGTCAGCATGATATACAGCATACATTATTATTCAGCATAAAATATATATATTAAAGCAGTCTTCAAGTCGCAGTAGTCTTCAAGTCGCAGCAATACCACTGATAGGTATTATGCAGTCTTCAAGTCGCAGCACCATGCACGCAGTATTATTTCTCAACGCATAGGTTTTCAACAGTCTCCAATGCATAGATCAGTCAGGCAGTCTTCAATAGGTTTTCAGCAGTCTAGGTTTACACAGCGCAAAACACCAGCAACATGTACCTCAAACAGTGTATCGTGATCCAGATTTTTCCAAAAAAATGAGTATCCCATACCAATATAATATATGGATATATGTATGTATATATCACATTTTCCAAAATATGAGAGTAAATGATGGTTTCGCCTTTATTTTAAGATTGATCGATGGAATATCTAATTCGGGGCAGGCACAAAAAGGTTGCACCATATATTTAAAAAACCTATCATTATACATTTTAGCAGATTCAAAAGGCACATCGACTCAAGCACAGATGGAGTCAGCTCAGTGGTTTACGTCAAAATCTACAAAGAATGTTTCACCGAACTCGATGACATCAATAATCGATGATTTGAACATCAGCTCTACGCAGGCAGCTCCACGTAGGTAGATTATTCTTCCAACGCATGCAGTAGTCTCTACACGCAATCTCCTCTTCAATACGCAGTCATACTTCAGTCTTCAACGAGAAAAGTTTGAGTTTGGACAAAGGAGAGGCCGCGGGAAGGGTCGAAACCTCCACGCTGGTCTTCACGCAGTATTCATCATCAAACATCCGGTTGATGAAACATTTTTCTATCGAAACAATATCGGCACAGCTTTATCCTCAACACTGAATCTTGGTAGACAATAGGCGATTTCGGAGACCAACTCCATGACAAGCACTGAAAAATTTATCAGAACAATAGCTGTTCGATTTTCCTAATGCCAAATCTCCGCAGATGGGTATCTCAGCCAACAATTTTCGGTTCGCTTGACATACTCTCTTGATAGGAAGCGATTCTTTCAGCATATCTAATATGCCATCAGTTTGACACACCAAAGATCCTGTCAATGCCACGAACTTTGACGAATCTATGGTTGATTTGGGTTGTGGGCACACCAGCAATGCGAAAAGACAATGTGCCAACATCAACCTGTGAGTAATATCAAACGAAATCGGCCAACAGTGAAGACGTGAGAAGCAGCAGTGGGAACAACATTCAAAACGTTGGGATTAGGGTTACACTTCCAGAGACTCTCAATCTATAGCAGAAGAATGAGAGTACGCATAGAAAATTAGGTTTTCTGTACTCCTTCACAAAAAAATGCAATAGTGCAACAAAGGGAGCGGATTATCACATCACGCAGAGGATGGATGGGGCTGAGCGGAGCGTTAGAGTAGCCAGCGCATGCACCAATGCATGCAATCTGCAGACTGAGGAAAGGGCAGATGAATGAGCAGACAGGAAACAGGTAGGAGTTATGGTAGCGCTCTGATACCACTTGTTAGGTATAACTCCCGATTCATTTTATTCCAATGCCAATGCATATATTTATACAATAGATAGGACGGTTTTGTTTCACCTTCCGCCCAGCCTTTTCGGCTTCCTAGATTTATTTATTTATTTACAATAATCCCTACGGATTATATCCTAACATAGATGTTTCTTATAATGTTGATTATAATACAGAAGCTATTCCAAGTTTGTTTGAAGATCAGATTGATGCTGATAATTTTCAGAAAACTTCATCTTTGTCATTAGAATTTTATCAGTCTGCTCCAATTTTTTATGAACATGATTATGATCTTGAAAATCAAGACCCGGATATGTGTGATGTGATAGAATTAAATTAGCAGGTTCATGAAGACATTCAGTCGATTATTCATGAGCAAACATAGCCAATGTATGGCAGTTACTCATCTGATGGAAGCATGAAAGAAGAAGATCAACTTGTCAATTCTCAGGATAACACTATTGTTGATACTGTTGAAGGAACTTGTGAGCACATTCAGGATAAATTTGATGCCTCAGATTTTCAATGCCTCGAAAATATTCATTCTCTATTTTCAGCAGAACAAATGAAATATCATTTTATAAGTGGAGCAGAGCAACAATATGACTTTTTGTATCAGCTGGAAATACAGCATAACTGGGAAGACCTAGTGGCTTTTTGTATGAACTCAGGGTTTTCAAAAGGTTTCAGCCTCTTAGAAATTGAAATCAAAGTAGAAAATGTTGTACAAAACAAATTTATGTTTCAAATGATAATTTATTCTTTGACTTCTATTTACCTACAAGAATTTGAGACAGTCGGTTGGATGCTATCATGGCTTCACTGGAAGTATGATTACACTTGATTTGTTTACTTCTACTGATTAGAAGTAGGAGTAAGCAGGAGAATAAGCTCTCCATACGAGCATGTAGATTCGTTTTAGTATGCAGCAGTATTTTGTTATTTCATAGGTGTGTGCTTATAATTTGAGAGAGTTTCAGAGATTTGGTATAAGACTCCATAGCCCAATGGAACAATAAATTGATCAACAGAGAATAAGGTACTGGAACTTCAGTTCTTAGCGAATCTCAGGGAAATGCCATCCCCCAGTTGGAGCCAATGTTTGACCTAGCTCTGTTTGCCATATTTGCTTGGAGGCTTCACTTTTTGACCAATATCCTATCACGTTAGTTCATATTGTGGGTTTTAAAATTATCAAAAATTGAACCAATATATTGCAGGTATTAGGGGGGATGAGAGGTTTAAGGTGGGGGTGGGTAGGGTGGTTTATAAGGAATTGAGGTATAAAAAGGGTTGGGGAGGAGGTTTTAAGTATTGGAAGGGGGTTTCAACAAAAAGAGTCTGGGTCAATATCTCTGCAAATTAAGGGTATTCTTTAATATCCCAGGATCGCACATGCTATGTGAGAGGTTCACTAAGTGAAGTTCCCATGCATATTTGTTACGATTATTTATCATTTTAAATCTTTTTAGCCTTGGGATTTTATTTTATTTGCTTTTACCTTAAAAGAGTTTGGTTTGTTTTGATTTCATATTTTTAATATTCTAGGTATTTACAACATTTTATATCTTGACCTATACTCCTATAGGATGTTTCGAGTATATTCATAAGTTTTCTAAGGTTTCAAAGTATTCCATATGTATCTCATATGGGTTGGCATCACATGACATTTACTCAAAATACATGTATGCTGCCAGCTTGCTGAGGTTGGGTTATGTGCAAGAGTAATCATGAAAGCAAAACATAGTATATGCTTCGTCTGGTTCATACATTGAAGGAAACATCCTTCTGTTATCCTCAAATTATTTCTTTTTGGAAAGAACGGGTAAACATATTTTCAATACCTACATGTGGTCAACGAGGATGCAGCAACATTGTATTCTACTCATAAAACTTAAATGAACAACATGTATATGCTCTTGAGGGTGCATGGATCATTCAAGTTTCTTCAGGTTCTAGACACTTCATTGCAATAACAGAGGGAGTAATTATATAAGGATTGGGGTCAAAAATATCACATATTCTATTTGTCTTGGTTTGCAGTTTCAACAGCAATTATTACAGCTTGCACTATGACCAGCATTTTCCAGTACAGTGTCAGTGATCATATGTTGCGTTTTTTTTAGTAACCTTGTGAAAACTAATTTTTCTCAACCTTGGAGAGGCCATTTTACATGCTTAAATACTCTATTGATAACTATACTTATTAATATTTCCAATGGTACTTTCAGATCTGCATTTGGAGCTCAAAAAGGTAGTCAAAATTTCTTCGCAAGATAAGGCTTCGTTTTCAGAAATGTGGCGTTTTTACTATGTTGAGTCATCATTTTCAAATGATGATTCTGAGCTACTGGAGAATCATTTTAGGAAACGAGAGGAGTTTTTGTTCCTAACATATCATATAACAATAAACTCTCTTAATTTTCCTACAGGTGTCACATATTTGGATAATCGAATCTATATCTGAGCCCTAATTTTTGGATCTCGGAATTTCTCTGTCTGACATATGTTTTTGAAATGCATATATTGGGAAACTAAAAATGAATATCAAGGAACTGAGAGAGTTTTTTGCTCACAAAAAACAAATATACAATAAATTTTTTCAGTTTATACACAGGAGTCACAGATTTGGAGAACCGAATCCATCTCTGAGCCCTATTTTTCAGCAGTTTGGCTCAATTTTTGTGGCAGGTAGTTTCAGAAATTGATTGTAACTGATTGTTATCTTTGGGATTTTGGAGGATTTCGACCTCACCATATATATAATGCATATTGTAACATTTTGAGAGGGGGGGGAACACATGGGATTTGATCTACTGGGGGAGATCGTGCAGACATTCAATGGTTACTTCTGTAAGAACTTCTTTTTCTTTTTGATGACATTAATATACTATATGGAGCTAGGCCTTTGATCTATTTTGTTTTAATGTTCTTTTGTTCAGTATGAATGCTTCATGCAGTGAATGTGATGTATATGTTTTCTATATTTAATCTCATGTATGTATGTGAATGTTAAATACCTATTGATATTTGAAAAGTGTTTTCAAAGACCAATACTTATATATATATGCTACAGATATGAAGTGTTTGTTTATTGCTTGTAGTTGTATATATCTTGAAACCTTATTTGATGTACCTTAATGCTTTGTCATCCATTCCTACAGGATTCTTGTCTTTTACATTTGTATTTTTGAAGTATTCAGATATCGTGTCTCTACCTGATTTATCCTTACCTATCTTATTTTCATTGATATCCAAACAAAACCAAAAACAGTGTTTTATTTATCGACGTGCCTGAACACTAATGACCCCGTAGTCTAGGTAGCAGACTTTAGGGAAAAAATATACCCTCCTCAGTAGGCATATCTAGGTAGAAGAAATCCCTACTACAAACTCCTGCATCACAATGGGAATCCTCACTATGTACATAGTAGGGGCCCCTTGGGTTAGCCTGACCAGCTTTCCCTTGAGAACTCTAAGTATACATTGGTCCCCACCCTCTGTAGGTTGCACAAAAGTCCTAGGGTTCCCATCGGGGCATACAGTTCCAATGTCTATATTTTAAAACATTTAAAAACATATTAAAACTCTTATACATATGTATATATATTTATGATTAAAATTCATAAAAAAACATGAAAAGAAATATACCTATCTCTCCCCATGCCTCCCTTGGTGGGAGGACAAGATTGTTTTCTCTTCGAAAATCCATTCCAGTGTACGAAAACTGCTCAAGAGCTGGTACTTTCCGCTCCCACCACAAATAGAATTCATCATCATAGACACTTTGAACAGATCCTCCACCACCCTGACGGAGAAACACCTCCCCCCATCTGGTAAGTCTAGGCTGTTGAGGGGAAGTTGGTGGTAGTGCTACCGCGGGGCTAATAGCAGGCACTCTCTCAAAGAAGAACACCACTAAAATGTTCGAGTATCCAAATTTCTTCCTGTGCCCTCTTTTGCAATCAATGATTTGTTTCCTCATAATCAGGATCATACCCTAACACTAGTCAAATACTATTCCCTGCATGCACTCCACATCAATCGGCATCTGAGTCCAAGTAGCTAGATGCAAGGCGAAATATCCAGCAATTCTGACCACAGTTCTTACCACTACCTGTAATGGAAAGCTCCTAATGTGAACAATAAGGATACATGTTCCCTTCTTCTGCGTTTCTGGTGGGAAATAAGTGTCAATATAGTCCTGGATACTCATAGGATCACCACTATGGGACAACCCTATAATAAAATACATTTCCTCTACTATGACCTCTAAAATCTCTCCTTGAAGATCAAAGGCACCTAGGTCGTGATCCCGGTAGATGATCAGATGCTCTAGCAAACAGACATTGGCCCTCATGTCGAAAATACAGTAGAACTTTAACAACCCACATTGTTGTAAAGCTTGTAATGTTGTGGCATCTCGAAAAGATTCTCGGTCCATGTCTCCATGCTCTGTTTCCCTCCATTCTAGAACCATTGTATACCTACCCATTAACTATCATCAACCATTAGAATCCATTAGTTTCTTTGCATTTTCACCAACTTGCAAGTTTTTTAGGTTGCGTTGAATACATGATTGTCCTTTAGGCATGTCGTGTATCATACACGGGTTGATTTCAAGCGAGTCACGTATGAAATGCGTGTATGTGACTGTCATAGTAGCATACCCGCATATACCGCGTGACCCTTTTAGGGCATGCATCAAACCTTGAATTTTTTCACAAAAATGAAAATTAGAATAGAGGAAAAGAAGAAGGGACAGTCTACCAACCTGCAACTGACAGATGTCGATTTGGTCCGCTGGTTTATCCTCGATGAACAGTTGAAGCCAGAGCTAAAAACTTGCCAAACTGGGTAAATTGTCAAATGGTATGTTTTTTTGTTTTGTTTTTGAACTATATATAGAAAAATTTCAAATTTTTGGACCCATAGTCTATGGTTTAAAAAATAATTTTTATAAATGAACTAATACCATGAATTTTCACTAAGTGCAACAGGTTTAAGATCTTTAATAATACGTTATCCTCTCATATAAGGTAGGATTTGGTCCTCAATATGTACTTTTTCATTTATACCTTATATGTTTTTAACCCTAGGATTACATCTTTTACCACGGACTATGGTGTTTAAACCATTTTTACCTTGTATGCATCATTGTTCCTCCGTGGATAGGGCCTCCTTTTCATGGGTATTCTAGTTTAGAACACTTTATAGTCTTTTGGTACCCATGCCGCAATTGTACTAGGTTTGTGGGAGCCTTCTAAGTAGTTTTTCATGACAAATCGAACCTCATTTTGCATCTTTTACGATTTATCCCTGTTATAAGGCTCCCCACACTTATGGAGTTTCTTTAGGACTAGGTTTGATTCCTCAAAATAGACTTGACTACATAGTAAACTTGTTTGTTCAGGCTCGTTAAGAATAAGTGAATGGGCATCCACATTTGTGGTAGTTTATCACTTTTTTGGACCAGGTGGAATATTTACGAAAAAGGAGCACTCTCTTTTCTTTGGAATTGAGAAGACTATTCTCAGGTATAGGTTTATCACTTTTCTGGACCTGAGGGACTAAATTTACGGAAAACGAACCCCCGGTATGAGCTTAGTTTTCTCTTTTTTCGTGCTCTGGACCTAAACATGAAAAAGATTCTGAGCGTTTTGGCATGCTCATAAAACCTAAAGAACAAAGCATCGAGTTTACTGTTGTAAGCCCCATTTCTCGTAATCAAATGGATCTTTCCAAGTGATATTTCCTTCCTTCACACTCATTAAACTTAGGCTACCTGCCACTTCTGAAGGTGTGTTTTTCTGGTATTAGTTTACTCCTTTTTCAGACCTTGTCAACTAAATACAAAAAGGTATACCTTAGTCCTCTGGGAGCTAAGAGAGTTCTTATCTGGATCATTTTATACTTTTCCAACCTCAGGAGACTAAATTGTACAAAAAATCACCCCCCTAGAGTCTTCTTCAGAGTTTGCAGACTCTGAAAACATGAAAACACCAACGAGCATGTACTAGTTCAAGCTTGTAAAATCCACAAATCAATGACATTATCAAGCATTATTCTCTCCCATATTCAAGCTTGTAAAAAATGAAGAGAGACCTGATTTGACTTTCCTGGACTCGTTAAAATTTAATAGGAAAGATAAGGAAGAAGTACTCTCTTTGCGTTATAAACAGTGGCATCATGTCCTTCTTGAACAAAACACTCTCTGAACTTTCTAATACTCGTGTTTCAGTTTAAATTTTCAGCTCAGTTATTACTTCGAGTTTTTACTCCTCCACTTTTCCTTTATACATGGGTAATCTGATCATGTGTCCTACATGACAGATAAGTCTAGTTGTCCTATCTACAAGTCAAAAGCTTCCTTGGTTCATCTTTGTGTCGTGCTCACTGTTCAAGGATTTGTACCTTCATCTTATTATTATCATGATTCCATCATTATCCTATCTGACAATTACTTGTGTCTACCTTCCCGTATCCACCTCCTAGTCACTCTTGTGATTTGTTGGAGGATTCATTGCCTTCCTCATCACAGTACGGTTTCTCATCAACACCTCCTAAAGATGAAGACCTAGAGTTTTGACGATGTTACCTTAGGATTCACTACCATTATTGGTGAATTTCTTTGCTTCAATTGTCTGTATCACTCATTTTCTGACATTCTGTTGAGTTCCTTCCATGTTCGACTACAACACATCTATTCACATGGTAGGGATTGTACTGGTTTCTTTGGATTTCAACGAAGACCTTCGGTTCACCTTTATAGCCTAAGTTGTGCAAGATTGTGTTATGTTCAACTACACAGCTTCCAGATTTTGAAGAATCATCATTGTATATTGTGGATTCGATCCACCTTTGTAATATGTGTGGTCTTGTTACCCGTATCATATGATGTAATCAAATATTGTAAAGGAGCTAGTGTTCCACTATATTGAACATGGCATCCTCAAATATGATTTTGAATATGACTTTGATATGTATTTGTTTCAGGTATCTCCTTTTTTTTCTTGGTAACTGAGCTCTCCAAGATTAAAATATTGTAATGTATTTCGTCCATCGCTTCCCTATGACCTCACACATTGGGGGCATATGTTATCATGTAAAATGACACTTCTCCGTCCGAGTACTGACACCCAATGTGTTGGAACACATAAGGACAAATTGGATTGAAGTAGCCAAAACACTATAGACAGGCATGACCTTTGATGCAACATCACCTTACCAATTGAATATATTTTTGTTTGTACATTAGCGTTGAATACGCAACTATTTGCATAGGTAGAATACTTTAGGGAAAACATATTTTGGTGACCATACTGGGAAGGAAGCACAAATTATTCCTTGGTTTGATAATGATTAGATCTAGTCTTTGATGGTGAACAAGGGTTGGTTGCACGCTTTAGACTACAATTTTTCACTGGAGACTTCACAGAGGAAGGATCTATTGGCGACTCCACTGGTTCAAAATGTCAAAATCCATGGAAGCCATTGCTGTTGCAAGGTTTGCACCTTTCAATTTTTCAGTTGTTCCAGATTTTCCAAATAATGTGCCTACTATGGATGAATGGGTAGAATTCCTTCCAAGATTTAGAGGAGATGTTCATGACCATCCTGCACAACACTTGATTGAGTTTCATCAATACATGAACCAGCTTGGTATTCATCATGAGGATGTATTGTTAAAAATGTTTATGTATTCATTGGAAGGAAATTCCAGACAGTTGTACCGATCTCTTCCTATCTCTAGTATTTCGTCAATAAAATATTTCCATGTTGTCTTTTATGGTTATTGCAAGAGGATTTATTCTACTGATCTCCTTTTAGAGGACTGTTGTGAGCAATTTAAGTTCAATAAATCTCTTAGTAATAATGATGAGCATAGCATTACTGATGAAATTCATGAAGAAATATTTCATTGTGAAGCTCAATCCTCTATTGAAGAAAACATTGAAAATCACACTGTTTATGAAGGTTTGCAGACCAATATTAAACTTGGTCTTGATGACGGTCGAGTTAAAGATGCTCTTGATTCTTTTTCAAAGGATGATTCATTGTCATATGTAGATTTTGCTAAATCTATTTTACAGCAGGAGGATTTTCAGCAGTCAGATGTTAAATTTGATGACCATAATACTTTGGATGCATTTGGCATAAATTTAGATGTTTCTTATAATGTTGATTATAATACAAAAGCTATTCCAAGTTTGTTTGAAGATCAAATTCCTGCTGATAATTTTCAGAAAACTTCATCATTGTCATTAGAATTTTATCAGTTTGCTCCATTTTTTTATGAACATGATTATGATCTTGAAAAGCAAGATCCGGATATGTGTGATGTGATAGAATTAAATTAGCAGGTTCATGAAGACATTCAATCCATTATTCATGAACAAACATAGCCAATGTATGGCAGTTACTCATCTGATGGAAGCATGAAAGAAGAAGATCAACTTGTCAATTCTCAGGATGACACTATTGTTGATACTGTTGAAGGAACTTGTGAGCACATTCAAGATAAATTTGATGCCTTAGATTTTCAATGCCTAGAAAATATTCGTTCTCTATTTTCAATAGAACAAATGAATTATCATTTTATAAGTGGAGCAGAGCAACAATATGACTTTTTGTATCAGCTAGAAATACAGGATAACTGGGAAGACCTAGTGGCTTTTTGTATGAACTCAAGGTTTTCAAAAGGTTTCAGCCTCTTAGAAATTGAAATCAAAGTAGAAAATGTTGTACAAAACAAATTTATGTTTCAAATGATAAGTTCTTCTTTGACTTCTATTTACCTACAAGAATTTGATACAGTCGGTTGGATGATATCATAACTTCACTGGAAGTATGATTACACTTGATTTGTTTACTTCTACTGATTAGAAGTAGGAGTAAGCAGGAGAATAAGCTCACCATACGAGCATGTAGATTATTTTCAGTATGCAGCAGTATTTTGTTATTTCAAAGGTGTGTGCTTATAATTTGAGAGAGTTTCAGAGATTTGGTATAAGACTCCATAGCCCAATGGAACAATAAATTGATCAACAGAGAATAAGGCACTGGAACTTCAGTTCTTGGCGAATCTTAGGGAAATTCCATCCCCCAGTTGGAGCCAATGCTTGACCTAGCTCTGTTTTCCATATTTGTTAGGATTCTTTATCATTTTAAATCCTTTTAGCCTTGGGATTTTATTTTTGTTCTTTTACCTTAAAAGAGTTTGGTTTGTTTTGATTTCATATTTTTAATATTCTAGGTATTTACAACATTTTAGATCTTAACCTATGCTCCTATAGGATGTTTCGAGTCTATTCATAATTTTTATAAGGTTTCAAAGTATTCCATATGTTTCTCATATGGGTTTGCATCACATGACATTTACTCAAAATACATGTATGTTGCCAGCTTGCTGAGGTCGGGTTATGTGCAGGAGTAATCATGAAAGCAAAATAGAGTATATGATTCGTCTGGTTCATACATTGAAGGAAACAGCCTTATGTTATCCTCAAATTATTTATGTTTGGAAAGAATGGGTAAACATATTTTGAATACCTGCCTGTGGTCAACGAGGATGCAGCAAGATTTTATTCTACTCATAAAACTTAAATGAACAACAAGTATATGCTCTTGAAGGTGCACAAATCATTCAAGTTTCTTCAGGTTCTAGACACTTCATTGCAATAACAGAGGGAGTAATTATCTAAGGATTGGGGTCAAAAATATCACATATTCTATTTGTCTTTTTTTGCAGTTTCAGCAGCAACTATTATAGCCTGCAATATGAACAGCATTTTCCAGTACAGTGCTAGTGATCATATGTTGCGGTTTTTTTAGTAACCTTGTGAAAACTAATTTTTCTCAACCTTGGAGAGGCCATTTTACATGCTTAAATACTCTATTGATAACTATACTTCTTAATATTTCCAATGGTACTTTCAGATCTGCATTTTGAGCTCAGAAAGGCACTGAAAGGTTCTTCGCAAGATAAGGCTTCATTTTCAGAAATGTGGTGTTTTTACTGTGTTGAGTCATCATTTTCAAATGATGATTCTGAGCTACTGGAGAATCATTTTAGGAAACGGGAGGAGGCTTTTGTTCCTAACATATCATAGAACAATAAATTCTCTCATTTTTCCTATAGGTGTCACATATTTGGACAATCGAATCCATCTCTGAGCCCTAATTTTTGGATCTCGGAATTTCCCTGTTTGACATATGTTTTTGAAATGCATATATCGGGAAACTAAAAACAAATATCAAGGAAATGAGAGAGTGTTTTGCTCAAAAAAAACCAATATACAATAAACTCTTTTAGTTTATACACAGGTGTCACAAATTTGGAGAACCGAATCCATCTCTGAGCCCCATTTTTCAGCAGTTTGGCTCAATTTTTGTGGTAGGTAGTTTCAGAAATTGATTGTAATTGATTGTTATCTTTGGGATTTGGGAAGATTTCGACCTCACCACATATATAATGTATATTGTAACATTTTGAGAGGGGGGGGACACATGGGAGTCGATCTACTGGGGCATATTGTGCAGACATTCAATGGTTACTTCTGTAAGAACTTCTTTTGTTTTTTTATGACATTAATATACTATATGGAGCTAGGCATTTGATGTATTTTGTTTTAATGTTCTTTTGTTCAGTCTGAAATCTTCATGCAATGAATGTGATGTAGATTTTTTCTATATTTCATCTCATGTATGCATGTGAATGTTAAATACCTATTGATATTTGAAAAGTGTTTTCAAAGACCAATACTTTTATATATATGCTACATATATGAATTGTTTGTTTATTGTTTGCAGTTGTATATATCTTGAAATCTTATCTGATGTACCTTAATGCTTTGTCATCCATTCCTACAAGATTATTTTCTTTTACATTTGTATTTCTGAAGTATTCAGATATTGTGTCTCTACCTGATTTATTCTTACCTATCTTATTTACATTGTTATATAAACAAAACCAAAAACAGTCTTTTATTTATCGAGGTACCTAAACACTAATGAACCCGTAGTCTAGGTAGCAGACTTTAGGGAAAACAGATACCCTCCTCAGTAGACGTATCCAGGTAGGAGGAATCCCTACTACAAACTCCTGCATCACAATGGGAATCCTCTCTATGCATATGTTAGGGGCCCCTTGGGTTAGCCTAACGAGCTTCCCCTCGAAACCTCTAAGTATACATTGGTCCCCACCCTCTGTAGGTTGCACAAAAGTCCTAGGGCTCCCATCGGGGCATACAGTTCCAATGTCTATATTTTAAAACATTTAAAAATAGATTAAAACTCTTATACATATGTATATATATTTATGATTAAAATTCATAAAAACCAAAAAACATGAAAAGAAATATACCTAGCTCTCCCCATGCCTCCCATGGTGGGAGGACAAGATCGTTTTCTCCTCAGAAATCCATTCCAGTGTACGAAAACTGGTCGAGAGCTGGTACTTTCCGCTCCCACCACAGATAGAATTCATCATCATATACACTCTGAATAGATCCTCCACCACCCTGATGGAGAAACACCTCCCCCCATCTGGTAAGTCTAGGTTGTCGAGGGGAAGGTGGTGGTAGTGCTACCGCGGGGCTAATAGTAAGCACTCTCTCAAAGAATAACACCACTAAAATGTTTGAGTATCTGAATTTATTCCTGTGTAATCAATGATTTGTTTCCTCATAATCGGTATCATACCCGAACACCAGTCAAATACTATGCCCTGCATGCACTCTACTGCAATCGGCATCTAAGTCTGAGTAGCTAGATGCAAGGAAAAAGATCCGGTAATTCTGACCACAGTTCTTACCACTAACTGTAATGGAAAGCTCCTAATGTGAACAATAAGGATACATGTTCCCTTCTTATGCGTTTCTGGTGGGCAATAAGTGTCAATATAGTCCTGGATACTCATAGGATCACCACTGCGGGACAACCCTATAATAAAATACATGTCCTCTACTGTGACCTCTAAAATCTCTCCTTGAATATCAAAGGCACCTAGGTCGTGATCCCAGTAGATGATTAGATGCTCTATCAAACAGACATTGGCCCTCATGTCTGAAGTACAGTAGAACTTTAACAACCCACATTGTTGTAAAGCGTGTAATGTTGGGGCATCTTGGAGAGCTTCTCAGTCCATGTCTTCATGCTCTGTTTCCCTCCATTCTAGAACCATTGTATACCTACCTATTAACCATCATCAACCATTAGAATCCATTAGTTGCTTTGCATTTTCGCCAATTTGCAAGTTTTGTTAGGTCGTGTTGAATACATGACTATCCTTTAGGCATGTCGTGTATCATACGCGGGTTGATTTCAAGCGAGTCACGTATGAAACGTGTGTATGCGATTGTCATAGTAGCATACTCGCATATACCACATGATCCTTTTAGGGCATCCATCAAACCTTGAATTTTTTCACAAAAATTAAAATTAGAACGGAGGAAAAGAAGAAGGGAGAGTCTACCAACCTGCAACCAATAGATGTCGATTTGGTCCGCTGGTTTATCCTTGATGAACAATTGAAGCGAGAGCTAAAAACTTGCCAAATTGGGTAAATTGTCAAATGGTATGTTTTATTTTTGTTTTTGAACTATATATAGAAAATTTTCAAATTTTTGGACCCATAATCTATAGTTTAAAAAATAATTTTTATAAAAGAACTAATACCATGAATTTTCACTAAGTGGAACAGGTTTAAGATCTTTAATAATATGTTATCCGCTCATATAAGGTAGGATTTGGTCCTCAATATGTACTTTTGCATTTATACCTTATATGTTTTTAACCCTAGGATTACATCTTTGACCACGGACTATGGTGTTTAAACCATTTTTACCTTGCATGCGTCATTGTTCCTCCGTGGATAGGGCCTCCTTTTCATGGGTATTCTAGTTTAGAACAATTTATAGTATTTTGTTACTCATGCCGCAGTTGTACTAGGTTTGCGGGATCCTTCTAAGTATTTTTTCATGACAAAATGAACCTCATTTTGCATCTTTTACAAGGTATCCCTGTTTTAAGGCTCCCCACACTTATAAAGTTTCTTTAGGCCCAGGTTTGACTCCTCAAAATAGACTTGACTACAGAGTAAACTTGTTTGTTCAGACTCGTTAAGAATAAGTGAACGAGCATCCACATTGGTGGTAGTTTATCTTTTTTTTGGACCAGGTGGAATATTTATGAAAAAGGAACACTCTCTTTTCTTCGGAATTGAGAAGAATATTCTCAGGTATAGGTTTATCACTTTTCTGAACCTGAGGGACTAAATTTACAGAAAAGGAACCCCCGGTATGAGCTTAGTCTTCTCTTTTTCATGCTCTGGAGCTAAACATGAAAAAGATTCTGAGCGTACTTTATGTGTTTGTCATGCTCGCAAAACCTAAAGAACAAAGCATCAAGTTTACTGTTCTAAGCCCCATTTATCGTAATCAAATGGATCTTTCCAAGTGATCTTTCCTTCCTTCACACTCATTAAACTTAGGCTACCTACCGCTTCTGAAGGTGTGTTAGTCTGGTATTAGTTTACTCCTTTTTCAGACCTTGTCGACTAAGTACAAAAAAGGTATACCTTAGTCCTCCGGGAGCTAAGAGAGTTCTTATCTGGATTGTTTTATACTTTTCCAACCTCATGAGACTAAATTGTACAAAAAATCACCCCCCTAGAGTCTTCTTCGGAGTTTTCAGACTCTCAAAACATGAAAACACCAACGAGCATGTACTAGTTCAAGCTCGTAAAATCCACAAATCAATGACATTATCAACCATTATTCTCTACCATATTCAAGATTGTAAAAAATGAAGAGAGACATGAGTTGACTTTCCTAGACTCGTTAAAATTTAACAGGAAAGATAAGGAAGAAGTACTCTATTTGCATTATAAACAGTGGTAGCATGTCCTCCGTGAACAAAACACTCTCTGAACTTTTTGATACTCATGTTTCAGTTTACCTTTTTAGCTCAGTTATTACTTCGATTTTTTACTCCTCCACTTGTCCTTTATACATGGGGAATCTGATCATGTGTCCTACATGACAGATAAGTCTACTTGTCCTATCTGTAAGTCAAAAGTTGCCTTGGTTCATCTATGTATCGTGCTCATTGTTCAAGGACTTGTACCTTCATCTTATTATTATCATGATTCTATCATTATCCTATTTGACAATTACTTGTGTCTACCTTCCCGTATCCAGTTCCTAGTCACTCTTGTGATCCGTTGGAGGATTCATTGCCTTCCTCATCACAATACGGTTTCTCATCAACACCTCTTGAAGATGAATACCTAGATTTTTGATGATGGTACCTTAGGATTCACTACCATTATTGGTGAATTCCTTTGCTTCAGTTGTCTGTATCACTCATTTTCTAACATTCTGTTGAGTTCCTTCCATGTTGAACTGTAGCACATCTATTCACATGGTAGGGATTGTACTGGTTTCTTTGGATTTCAACGAAGACCTTAGGTTCACCTTTATAGCCTAAGTTGTGCAAGATTGTGTTATGTTCAACTACACAGCTTCCAGATTTTGAAGAATCGTCATTGTATATTGTGGATTCGATCCACGTTTGTAATATGTGTGGTCTTGTTACCCGTATCATATGATGTAATCAAATATTGTAAAGCAGCTAGTGTTCCACTATATTGAACATGGCATCCTCAAATATGATTTTGAATATGACTTTGATATGTATTTGTTTCAGGTATCTCCTTTGTTTCCTTCGTAACTGAGCTCTCCAATATTAAAATATTGTAATGTATTTCGTCCATCGCTTCCCTATGACCTCACACATTGGGGGCATATGTTATCATTTAAAATGACACTTCTCCGTCCAATTACTGACACCCAATGTGTCGGAACACAAATAGACAAATTGGATTGAAGTAGCCAAAACACTATAGACAGGCATGACCTTTTATGCAACATCACCTTACCAACCGAATATATTTTTGTTTGGAAATTAGCGTTGAATACGGGACTATTTGCATAGCAACCCGCGTATCATACGCAAGTATGTGCATTGCAACTCGCGTATGCATTGCACCCGCGGGTTTCCTTAAAGAAAGGTGTGTATCATACGCGACTTGCCTATATCAATAGTCATGTATTCCTTTGTTTAAAGTTAAAAAATATAAGCACGATTAGTCGAGGACAGTTGAGCCCTTAATAATAACTATCTCAACTTCCTCAACCATCTCAACCTTCGAAACCTCTCCCTTTACTCATGTATAAATAAAGGGTAGGGGTTGAGGATAATCAATCATACTTAGTATAAAAAAGTTATGCCGGTGGTTTTCCTTTAGATATCTTGGAGCAGCAGAACTCAGTTTCCTTGGTTTGCAGAGGAGCACTTGTCTCAGATGTTGGGTTGTAATCTCACCACACTTGTTTATCAATAAAAAAAAGTTATTCTTCCAATATTGTGCACTCTTATATATTGTGATTTATGAATTATCTTATTGTTTCATTATGAATATGTTATTTCATTAACCATTGATATAATATATAAGATATTGCAGGAATATCTTATTCTTTGCAGGTGATTGGAGATGCCCTGGAATATGTGGAAGCGACTTGAAGAAGAGAAGAAAAGCTAGGATCGATCATCATAAACAAGGTATGTCGAGTTTTCTTCCTATTCCTATTTCAATTCTGGAAATGGTTGGTTGTCTGCAAGTTAGTTAGTAAGTTGGTAACCCCAAAGACCCTAGGTTATAAGGGTGTGTTTTCCTTAACAACAACCATGTGTCTATTTTCTAAATCAAGATAAAACAAAATAACCTAAGTCCTTAGTGTGTCCTTAGAAACTATACCAAAAATGAAATCCAAGTGATAGGTTAACAACTACTCATTTAATTATCAAACCTTAGGTTACTTAGAACTTAAGAGACACCAACACTGTATGTGTAGAACCAAGTTATTTGTGTTATCAGAGTGTCTATTGTAATCTATAATTTTATAAACTTATTAAAGAAACAATTCTATTTGGCAATTGAGAAACAAAAAACAAATCCAAATAAATTGTTTAAAAAACATCCACATAAGGCCTTCATATAAATTGTAAAAGGGAAAGGAACTCGATCTACATATGTAACTATGACATCTACTAATCAATGTATATCCCTTTTATTACTAGTGGAGAGGAGTATTTTAGTTATTTACCATCATCCTAACATTACTTCCTCAATTTGATAAGTTCATAAATCACAATTTATTACACATGTAATTGCTACCATGTATTTAAGAAATCCAAACAATATTAAAAACTAAATATCAATCTTCAATACTAAACATGGAAAACAAAGAGAAAATAAACCGATTACAAAATAAAAATGGTGAGGATGAGACTAGTGAATGGACCCTCATTAGAGTTATTTGTTCATAAAATATATTTTATTGTCCCAATGGTTGATCACACATATGAACAAGAAGATAACCTTACTTTTTATTAACCAAGTGAACAAAAGAGTATACTTTCCAAGATTATTGTTCCATCCCATAAAAGGTTTGGATCAACCTATTTATAGTTAATATGAGCATCTCTGATATTAATCACTATGCAACTAAAATGAAACTAAACAAAAACTAAAACCCTATATATGAGGTTCAATACCCTATAACATTTTATAGCATTAAATACAAAAGTTTGGAAAGCTAATATTTTTATAGAATTAAATACAAAAGTTTGGAAAGCTAATATTTTGTTTACACATAGCCATAATATCGTGAATGATAACAAACATTGTGGAAACCTTCTCTTGGAATCATGTGTGGATAGGTATAGCTATTTGAAATCTTGGTTGTGTGATCATAGAATGTAGAATCTGAGGTGTATATTTTTATCTCGAACGATGAGTAAACTATTGGAATGAGCCTTGATGTGTATTCAAACGAACCTTATTTATAACTACTCTATCATAACAACAATTTATTTGTATTAGGTTCTAATGAACTGTGAATGCAATCGATCCTTTACTTTGGTTATTTGAATTGTCTCTTGGAGTGTACCTAGATTCCTACATTATGGTTGCACAACTATGCCTTTAATCAAATCATATTGTTGATGTGGTTGTACTTATGTTTTGTTCAATACCTATGTTCAATGCAAACTATAATTCAAGCACTTTTAGCAATATTAACAATAATGTTCATGGCAAGTTACAAGGGATTCCACGACACTTAATTTCTAAATTAATCATATAAACAAGGACAACAATCAAAATACCTTACAATGAGTGTATGGAAAAATGATGAATAGTATGGCCATATGAGTTAAAACTATAGCTTCGAAAGGCAAAAGAAACTAGGAAAGAGATAAATAGGGAAACAAAAATGTGTCCAAAAATAGACCCGTCATGAAAGTTTTGTTAAAAATATAAAATCCATAGGAAAGGACTCAAACCACCATGCATGATATCTTTATGGGACAATCAAGGCCTTTGATTAGCAATATGGGCACCATCATGATGCTTTGAGAATCTAGGGTGGGTTGTGGGGCCATGGACATGTTCAAGAGAGAAAAAAGTGGGCCTTAAGACCTAATGTATCCTTCTAGGCATCAAACACACAGAACAATGCCTCAAACCATCACACCTCACCTCTCTTAAGTGTCATTTTCCATTGATTTGAGATATCGAAAAGGGGATTTTGATTACTACATATGGGTATTGGTATCTTGACTATGGTCTAAGGAGGAAACTTGTGCTTTAAGAATTATAGGTATATTTCAAGGTTTAGGTGCCATGAATGAGTCCTTGAACCAACAATCATGCCTTGTCTATGGGATATTTTCCCTCTAGGAGGGTATATGTGATTCATTAGAAGGTTTTTAGCATTAGGAATGGTCCATGTGTCCTTGCATATGGTTGGAATATTAAGCATAAGCACTCAAACCTAAACGAATATTATAGACATGCAAAGCCAATAACATCTCCTTGAAATAATACACATAATCTACTAAGGATATTCTTGGCCTTAGAGTGGTGTTATGGGTACACTTAAGCAATTTTAAGCATTGGGTATTCATGTTTTGGTGTAACCATAGTTGATGGAGGAAAATTAGGCATTAGGTTCATAAGGAAACCTCTAGGGATAAACTACATTAATAACACCTTGAATCGCCATAGACAGCATGTTGAGGGTATCATTTTTTTTAAGTGGATATGTTGGCACCATTAATAAATTCAAGGACAAGGTATAGTTATCAGGTCCTAGAAATGGTTGGGAAGGATACCCAAGCCTTAGGCCTTAACAAAATATTATAGTCATGTAGGGTGAATAAATACATGTCGAACTATAAAAAATTATCTTTCCAAAGTATGATTGGCCTTCGAGAGGGGATATTGGTCTGATTAATATATTTTTCAATAGTAAGTATAGGTCTTAGGGATTTGGACATGGCTAGAAGAAGAAACTCATACCTTATTCCATAAAGGACGATTATAGACTTATAGGGACAAAAAAAATCACTTGAAAACAGCACCTTACCTTTTAATGGAATCCTTTGCCCATGTGTAGGGATATGAGACTCATTATTACTTTTTTGAGCATTAGGGATAAATTTTGGGGCTCTAGAAAAATTTGTGGGAGTAAATGTGGGACTTAGGTTGCAGATAAATCTTCTAGGCATCTAGGGCTAAGAAGGATTCCTTGAACAACTACACATGGCCTCCTTAGGGTATCTGTGTCTTATGAGTTGAGCTTGGTGCACTCAAGTGGTTTTCAGTAGTGGGTATGGGTCACAGAGTCCTATACATGATCGAGGGAGTTGGGTGCCATTAGGAATTTTCATGTACTAGGTAAGGATCTTAAAGCTCTAAACATTCCTAATGGAATAAACATAGGATCTCACGACCCTAAGAATATTTAATGATTTTAAGGACCATGGACCCAACCACGAAAACCCTATCCCTTCTAGAGTAAGAGGAGTGTTTTACCTCAAGTATGTATCTTGCATCGCATTCAAGCTAGGTCAATGTAGAAGAACAAATAACTGGGTAAGTATTTGAATTCCTTACTAAATCTTATGAAGGTTACTTTGGAAAAAGGAATATATAGGTTTCAAGTGTTTGGGGTCACCAAACTATTGGCCAAATGGGTCAAAGGAAAGTTAGGAAGGAAAAAAAATTCTCTCTGAGTGCCTTACTAGAACCTGTACTATTAGTTGTATGTTTATTTGAAGATATCTCTTTCTCCATGATGTCAAAACATAGTTTACAAAAAATGTTGATGAGTCTCTAAACAAGTTGTGTTGGGACATTAAGATGTGCTTAAGGAAGAGGATCACAAGGAGGAGGATCAATATCCATAATGTTCTTTAACAAAGTGCCTCTTATCTTGAATCATATTTTTTAGATATAAAATCAATTTACTTATTGTGATAAGGTATATCTATTTTATTATTTGATGGACTCTAATACTTTTCAAATAAGCATGAAACCACAAATTTTTAGTTAAATATAATTTTAATTATTCCGTTAAATTCAAAAATATTACATATAACTATCCTTTCCATTAAGGAATGTGAGGATTATGGAATATGGGGGAATTATGGTGTACATGGCCAAATTTTAAACAATACATTTTCCTAAAGGAAATATTTTCTCAAGTGAAGGAAAAGAATAAAGAAAAAAACTACTCTCAAGGATCTTAAAATGCTAGCATGACCATCCTCTTTTTGAAAATGATGATAATGCTTTTCCATATGAGAAGATGAGGTTCACCCCCATAAAAAAGGATCCCTAGAGAGACTACCAGAATCCATGAACCAAATATGTTATTTTGTAATAAACTATGATAGAATGGAGAAATATAGAAGGGGAGAATGAAAATTATTTATTGTCATTAATAAATAAAGATTGTGTAATGCTGCTATATAGAAAAATACTTTATTAGATATGAAAATTTCAGTATTAAATATGATTTTGTGTGTGTGTGGAAATATGAATGGTAACAAAATTTCACATATGTATGTCAATATAGTTTAATTATTATGCTAATAATATTTTAGCATTAATGGGAATAATATTATAGGAAAATATGGTTTTGGCTCTCCTCTTAGCTTGATTTATTTATATAGATCATATAACCCATAATATCTAATTGTGATAACGCATATCACCTAAAACCCTTAATCTAACTACTAACTCCTAAAACCTTTAAGCCCTATAAGTTATAACACTAAAACCTCTATAACCTAACTACGATAACCTATAATCCCTAACCTAGTAATTATATCCTCCAAGTTCTTACCCATATAACTACTTTACTCTTATAAGATGTCATTCTTAATCCATATAATATATTATCCCTAACATATATAAATCCATAACTCCATCTCTTGAACCTTATAACTCCCAACACCTAACGTTTATAACCATAGATATTATCCATCATAACCCTTTATCCTTAAACCTTGTTACTCCCATCACCAAAACATTATAAAAATAAACAACATACCTTATAACCCTTTATGTGACCATGAACACCTAATCCATACAACCCTTATCCCCTATATGACCTTACCACTTATCCATATCAACCCTTAATATAACCTTACATGTAACCCTTATGAGCATTAAACCATAACCCCTAACAGATATAACTTTTAAATTTAAAACCTTAATCACTAAAACTTATAACCCCTAACAGCTAATACACATGTCACCTTCACCCAATTAACATATGATCCTAACATTTATAATCCCTTATTCCATAATGTTATAATCCATAACTACTACAATCCCTCACACCCAACCTCTAATATATAATCCACTTAACTTGCATCACATGTAACCACTATGACCCTTGATATAAGCAATGTACATTATAAACCCTATTATGCCTACAACACCTAACCCTTATAACCATTAAATACTATGGCCCCTATAACCCCTAAGGACCATAACTCTCCTAAGGCTCATAACACTTCGCAGTTATAACCTCTAATCTATATATGGCATAACAAATTTAATTAACAACCCTTATATCCATTAGTTCATATAACAACTAACCTCTTTAATCCATTTAACCCCTAACCTCTATAACATATAAAACATAACCTATAATTTTCTATAGCTTCTAATCATATCATCACTAACTCTTAAAACCACTACCATCCATAGCCTATTATATAATGTTTACCCTTTTAACATATAAACCTTTAACATCTATAACACTTATAACCTTTACGCCTTTAATGAACCAAGGGAAGAATAAAACTATTCTTGAGGCTCTGAGAGAACTAGAAATACCATCCTATTTTGAAAATGATGATAATGTTTTACCATATAAGAAGTTGAGGTTCACCCCATAATAAACGATCCATAGGAAGACTATTTAGGACCCATGAACCAACTATCTTATTATTGTGAGAGACTAGGATGGAATGGAGAAAGATGCAAAGTGAGAGTGAAAATTATTTGTAGTCATCTATACTAAAGGGATGGTCCATTGTTGCTTTGAATATATAGGTAAATCATGATCAGTATCAAAGGGGTGGCTACAATGTGAAACCAGTACTTCTCTCTCTTGAATGTATATCTCATAGCCTATGGGATTATTGGGGAACCTCTTCACTTTGAACCATGGAATAGAAAAGAAAGTAGCATAAGTGGATAAAATTCCAAGAAAGGAGGTGGTGTCTCAAGACACCATTACAACACTTAAGCACAACACATTTTTATCACAACATCACAATGCATTATTGATCGAACATATAATGCATGATTAGCATTACAATACAACCCATAGGGTCGTTCTTTTATAGTATCAAAATCTAATGAAATTCCTTGAAGTGAGGAGGATCTATTCCACAAATAGGGGTTGTTGGTTCGCATCATTTCCATGACATCTGCAACATCCCATAGTTTATTTGGTTGTTGTAGTTGAGCCAACCACGACCTTTTCAACCATTTAGTCAAGCATTCTACTCTTCCGGGAGATCCACTAGTCGACTTCTTTACTAGTTGATTGTTGTCTATTAATTGATTGTCTCCAGAAGATACAAGACTATGATGAACCTACATAACCTTAGGTTACAACACCCCCCAGCAGCCCCCCCCCCCTCCATTATAAAAATGCTTTGAAAATTCAGGAGATGAAATTATGTTATATAAAAATCCCCCAATAATTGTAGTTTCCTAAAGCCCAAGCATAGCCCAAATTTTCACAAATTTAGCTTATAGTAATGAATTCATAAATATATTAACAATTTGATCATTTTTATTGCAATAAACAAGTGAGAAAACATTGTCATGCAGCTATTGTCTCAAATAATGAACGTGAACTTCAACATGCTTCATCTTACTATGAGAAATAAGAATATCGACAACATGTATTGCACTCTGATTGTCATAATGGATAGCAGTTGAGTCCTAAATAAGAAAATTGAACTCTTCTAGAGGTTAATGTTAGAATAATCAAACCCATAGTATTACCCACTTAGACATTAATTCATTTATTTTTGTCTTATTTGCCTAGTTCATGAGTCCCACCATGTGCAAGTTGCTAATTGCCTATCCATAGAGGTCAAAATTGCCATCTTTGACTCATGTAGCGCTTGGGAAATCCTTAGGAATCAAATCTGCTTTATTCCTGGCCTCCTAGGCGCCCTTCTGCTTTTTTTGCTTTATTGACTGCTTTTTCAGTGTTTTAAGGCACATAGGAAAGCAAGACTAGGTGAGGCGAACTTGTTTTCTTGCCCTTTCATCCTCCACTCTTTCCTCCATGCAAAAGCATGTATGAGCTTCCATTCCACCACTCATTAGCTTGCCCATGCGCCCTTGCCAATTCGTGAGCCTCATGACAGTTTTGGGATCAGCTTTTTACACCTATGGGGGATTTGCCTATTTTGGGTAAGCCTGCTTTATGCTAGTTTTGGATGCCTCCTTATGCATTCGACCTATTGATGTATTCTATATATTCAGCAACCTATGTTATTACAGGGTTGGCTATTGTACACTAAGTTAATATAATTTTGTGTTACAGCTCCATTTTCAGTCTCCATTGTTGACAATTTTGCATGATCAATTGTAATTTGTTGTGAGTGAAATTAATCTATTTCTGGTCAAAATTTCTACAGTTAATAGATCCAAAATGCCTCTATACCTGCATTGACAACACCACGATACTCATGTTTTGTATTCAAAATAAAGACTACCTTGTATTTCTTACATGACCAGGCTAAGGGCCCAAAACTCAATTGAAACACATAACCAGAAGTGGACTTATGGTCATCAATGTCCCCTCCCTAGTTGAAATAAATGAACCCAACTAATGTTTCGGTATTGTGACAATACTTCATACCATACTGACAAGTTCCTTTAATATATAGAACTTTTTTCTTGCAACTTTCCAATGCCTTTATCGATGATCTTGCATGAACCAAGATACCACACTAACAACAAAGGAGAGATATGATCAACTATGAGTTAAGAGAATCAAGATACCGACCAACCGTCAATAAAGAGTGGCATCAACTCATGGAGAGTCACAATCTTTTGACAATTTCACTCTTGACTAATAACGTGTAGCACAAGACTTACAACCAACCATCTTAAATTGTTTCAAAATATCCAAACCATATTTTGGTTGATAAATAAACAGACCATCATCCATTTGCAAAATTTGAATTCCCAAAAATAATTGCAATAGACGAAGGTCAGTAATTTCAAAGGTATCTGTAAGTTGTTTCTTCAAAACCAAAATCACATTGACATTATTTCTAGTCATGAATAAATCATCAACATACAATGTTGCAATAAAAGTATCGCCATGAACATGTAATACATAAATATTGTGATCCGATTCACAATGTTTGAAGCTAAGATTGACAAAGAAATGATCTATCTTCTCATACCAATCACAAGGTGCCTATTTCAAACCATACAACAACTTATTGAGTCAACAAACAAGACCATAATCTGTCACAAAAATAGACAGTTGTTCTAGGGATATTTCTTCAGAAAATTATCTATGAATAAAATCACTTTTAACATCCATTTGATAAAGTTCCCATCCAAAATGGGCAACAAGGGAAATAACCAGTCGAACATAATTCATCTTTGTAACAAAAGCAAAGGTTCAGTGTAGTTGATTCCTTCTTATTGAGAGAATACCTTGGCTACCAAATGATCCTTGTGACATTCAATAGTGCCATTTTAAGTAAACATGGTCTTATAGATCCATCAACACTTCACAACATTATTTCCTTATGGTTGAGGAACAAGTTCTCGACTCTGATTCTTCTTCATAGAATCAATTTTAGCAGTCATATTATTTTCCAATTTAGGAACTCCCTGAGCATCAACATAATTGTCAAGGTCATGTTAGGATTATTAATCCTCCCTTGTCCAATTTGGTCATTATGTCTAAATCGGGAGTCCTTTCAGTCTATTTTTAATCACTAGCACAATTGGGTCCACTTGGCCTAATTGGGGCACATTCACCAGTTACTAAAGTGTGGGGAACACTAATTGAAGAAAAATTCCATTGATTTCACTTGCACGCATCAGTTTAGGATCCTCCTAGATCAATCCCTAAAAACTAGGATCCACTGGGAGTGTGGATACCAACCTCCATCTGTTGAGTTCAGTTGGTGACTAGTCAAGCTTAGTTAGGATTCAGTTACATTCAATTCTAGTTCCCTACACTTAGTTCTATTCAGTTAGCACTAGGATTGCATGGTTGCAAATAGGTGAGTTGCATTTACTCTCCTACCTCAATCATTTATACTAATCAACACTGAATTAGACACTTGAGTTTGGATTTTGAACTCCGATGAACTCCAATAATGATTTAGACAAGGTTAGTTAACCATTCAGTCAAGTAGAGTTCAACCAATTCAAATTTCCTCACATGGATTCGAATTACATGTGGATATTTAGACATTGTACTTCATTGTAATTAATTATCTAATTACTTTTGATTAATGAAAGAATTCACAGTTGCAAGCCATTTTTGCATTGTTTCATTCTTCAATTGCTAAGTAAATTGTATGATCTATCTTGTGAGTTGTGTGTTGATCCACGGATCCATGTGGTCAATTTAATATGGTATCAGAGCCTCAGTAAGACAAGGTAATTCTCCTACTATAGATCCATACTTGGATCCAAAAAAAAATTGAGCAAAATTGCTCCTTCCAGTACTGCACTAGAAGCGGAGAATTTACCATTTAATATCCCAAGTTAAGGAATTGTTGATCAAGCTTGCTTGATCAAATATGTTGGGTGTGAAGGAAATTCCAAAAGTGTAGACTGTCGACCTTATTTTTTCTGTTCGATTGTTTATTTACAATTTTATCAGGATCCTTCACTGCATTCGCTACAAGCAGCTCAGTCTCCTTCACTGCATTCACTACAGTTGCTCAGTCCTCTTATTTGCATTCTAAACAGATAGTCCAATGGACCTTCTCACTCCTTTCAACTACCACTAGTAGAAGGAGGACATGGAGATGCAGCTACACTCCAAAAGAATCTTCAGATTCACAATGGAGACAGAGAAAGATCCAATTCATTATGTTGACAAAGAAAAAGTACTGGAATAGGCTTGATGAAGCCTACAGATGCTTGTTCCTCTCAATCTCTCAAGACCTTCTCTTCCACATCAATGGATTGAAGACTCACAAGGAGGTTTGGGATAAGCTTGCCTCCTTATTTGACAAGCAGGATGATCTGAGGATCTATCAACTGGAGAATGAGCTAATCTCTCTCCATCCAGCTAATTTTGAAACACTAAATGACTTCTTCACAAAATTCAAGCATCTAGTGTTCCAATTGAAGGTGTTCAAGGTTGAGAAGGAGGATTATCAACGCATCCTTGCCATTCTCTCCAATATTGGTGTAGACTATTCAATCTTTGTATCAACATTTCATTCTGTGAAGCTCTCTAATCCAAACTAGAAGATTCCTACTCTTAACTCCTTCATTGAATCTCTCACTCATGAGCATGACAAGTTGATCAAAATGGGGATCATTCGAGATTCCAGAGATCAAGCACTGGTTGCAGGAGGACCTAAGGTAGTGAATGATAAAGGGAATCAAAAGGATGAGTCTCCTATAGAGAAAGAGAAATCAAATGAGCCTTCAGGTTCAAAGAATGGCAAAGGAAAGACACTCTGTTCTTACTATGGAAGGGGCTTTCATCCAGAAAGCACCTGTATCAGAGGAACAATTAATGAGATGGATCTTCTTCTGAAGAAGCATAACATTACTGTACTTTATAGCACAAGGAAGGCTAACCATAGAGAAGAAATTGAAGAACATGAAGAGACATGCCATGCACTGAAGGCTAGCTGCTCCACAACACATGCCTTCCTCATTAATTCTGGAGCCTCCAATTATATGGTTGCATCTAGAGAATCATTCTCTTCCTTGCAGTCTTTCGATGGTCCTAGTATTCAGATGGGAAATAACAATAAATGTTAAGCCAAACGTAAGAGCTCTATCAAGCTTGAACATGGAAAGTTCAAATATGTGCTTTATGTTCCCTCCTTAGATGCAAACCTGTTATCTGTATATCATATAACTTATACAGGCTCTCCAAATTGAGTCATATTTGGTCCTGGATCAGTGGAGATCACATATATCTCTACTGGGAACATCATAGTGAAGGGTGCTACAAATCATGCCTCCAAGGAATATTAGTTCTCACACTTCATGCCATTTTCAAAACTAGTGCACTCTCAACAACCAATTGCAAGGGAAGGTAAAAAGAATTCATCTACTTCTTTTGCAGTTTCCACTAGTATTGCAGATCCAGTTGTATCAATTTATGATATTAATATTCAGGGTGATTCAGATCCAGATCAACTCCCTCCTTCCAAACTGGAAGCTAGGAAGATGATTGGAAATCCATTTAACACTCAGAAATGAAAGACCCTTGTGTTATGTCATGCAATATTACCTCCTTAAGAGAGATGCAATAGAATCCCTGTAAGATGCTACATGGCAAGGGCTTAGTCTCACTACATTCAAAAGAATAGAGTGGATCATACACCTCTTCATCCAGCAAGAGGCAAAGGTTACATTCATCCTTCCTTCCATCATCATTTTGGGAGAAGATGGAGAAGTCTACATGCCAGGCCCCAAGATACCTGTGCACAGAACATCATGCATGTTGCTTCACTACATCACGGAGATTGCAGCAACACATTTTCAAGTTTTTCAAACTTGAATCATGATTCTATTTTCTTAGTTAGAGGGGGGGGGGATTTTTTCCCATGTGGTTTTTTCCCTGGCTCCTTGTGTTGAGAAGTTACTTCACTTTACTTGTTGTAATGGGTGACCTATGGTCTTAGTTACCAGGGCCCACAAATTGTCCAAGTTAGAATTCAGGGGGGGTTTTAGGATTATTAATCCTCCCTTCTCCAATTTGGTCATTATGTCTAAATCAGGAGTCGTGTCTAAATAGGGAGTCCTTTTAGTCTATTTTTAGTCACTAGCATAATTGGGTCCACTTGACCTAATTGGGGTGCATTCACCAGATACTAAAGTGTGGGGAACACTAATTGAGGCCAACTACCACTGATTGCACTTTCATGCATCAGTTTAGGAGCCTCCTAGATCAATCCCTACAAATTAGGAGCCACTGGGAGTGTCGATACCAACCTCCATCAGTTGAGTTCAGTTGGTGACTAGTAAAGCTCAATTAGAAGTCAGTTACATTCAGTTCTAGTTCCCTACACACTATTCTATTCAGTTAGCACTAGGAGTGCATGGATTCATGCAAGTGAGGTGCATTTACTCACCTACCTCAGTCAATTAGACTAGTCAACACTGAATTAAACACTTGAGTTTGGATTTTGAACTCCGATGAACTCCGATAATGATTTAGACAAGGTCAGTTAACCATTTAGTCAAGTAGAGTCCAACCAATTCGAATTTCCTCACATGGATTCGAATTGCATGTGGCTATTTAGCCATTGTACTTCATTGTAATTAATTATCTAATTACTTTTGATTAATGAAAGCATTCACAGTTACAAGCCATTTTCGCACTATTTCATTCTTCAATTGCTGAGTAAATTGTATGATCTATCTTGTGATTTGTGTGTTGATCCACAGATCTATGTGCTCAAGTTAATAGGTCATGGGTTTGAAGGATATGTGTTATTAGTGCAACATTACCATGTTGTTTATGACTACTAGTCTACTAACCAATAGCAGTATCTCCAGCATCTGCTCCAACAACTTCAATTGTTTTAGCGTCTGATTGAGGTAAACAAGTTGGCGATGATTCAAGTCAATTATTGTGACTTGATTGAGTCAATGTGTCAATATATTCAGTCGCAATAGACGAACTACTAGTTTACTCAGGAGTGGAATTCATCAGTCTAGTCAAAACTCCAAAGAGGGGTACAATCGATCCAAATTATTCAAGAATATGAAACAAATCATTTTGCAATAGAATAGAGGAGGAATTCAAAACCTTATTTCATGAAATCTTCTCATCCAAGATCAAATTCCTACCCAAAATTATCTATTGTTTGATAGGGTCAAACAATCAATAGGATTTTGATCCATCAGAATAGTCTATTATGATGCAAGCATGACTCTTTGCATCCAATTTATTCTTGTAGTTATCACTGATATCGGCCTAAGAAACACATACAAAGGTTATAAGGTGTCCAACAAAGGGTTTTCTACCATTCCACTTCTTCATTTCTCTAGTCAGTACAAGGTTTACGAGATCATTTGAACAGTAAATAGCTTCTTCCCAAAATCTACTCGAAAGATCTTTGGTCAATAGTAGGCACCGATCCATTTATATCAAAGTCCATTTCTTTCTCTCTCTGACGCCATTTTGTTGAGGGGTGTTAGGGACAGATGTCTGCTAAGATATACCATTTTGTAAGAGATACTCTTCAAACTGTCGACTCACATATTCACCACCATTGTCTGATCTCAAACATTTGATGGGTTGGCCACATTGTTTTTCATCCAATGCAATGAATTCATTGAATCTTTCAAATACATAAATCATCAATAATGGTTAAAATCTACTTTGCACCTGCTAATGAGGGTTTTTTCATGCAACATAGATCATCGTGAACAAGTTCTAGTCGATTTTTCACTCACCATGCTTTCTTGGAATCAAAGGGTGCCTCGTGATGCTTTCAAAGAACACATCCTCTACAAAATCCTTCAAGTGGAACAGTATTCAGGATACTAGCAACCATATTGTTAGTTACCATCATCTTCAAACTTTGAGATTTTATATGTCCAAGCATTCATGTCAAATTCAACTTCTTTTGTTGTCCTAAGCGATGAGTGTCATCGGTCCATCGGTCGAGGAGAATCACAAAACTTATAAATTTCCTCTTTCAGATCCAAAAATACAAAACCAGCATTTATCCCCCAATCCTCAAATCCTTTACGATAAAGTCATCTAACCAAATTTCAATAGTCTTCTTGGTCTTGGTAAGTTGAGAAACCAACAACAAATTTACACTCAAGTTAGGTACATGATAGAAATTGGATATTTGACCATGGTATACTTCAACATCATCGCTTCTAGGAAACATGAGACAAAATCATCAACTACATAAATCTTTGGTTTTGAAGATCCACTTAGTGAAGAGAACAGAGAAGCATCCTTATCCTTATGAAGAGTATAACCATAATTGACTAACCATTCTATCTTAGAGGTATAGGCATGTCTATGTGTTATTCTCAAGGCGCTTCACCTTTTACTCAAAGTGCATCTTCTTCTAGCAGGTTTTCTCGACATGTCAAGCTTTCCCACAATAACGATAGGTTTTATTCTTTCGATCCTTCTTCATTAATGACAACTCTTCGATATTTCCCTTAGTAGTTTGGTCGATACATTCTATTCAATGATCCAAATGGACATGTTTTTTATAGTTTTGCTTGACCTTTCCCTTGAGCAAGTGATCTTGGTGCTTGGTCCAAGCTTCCCTTCTTCAAGAAAATTTTGCAAGTCTTTAATCAACAAATCATAGAAGATATCAAAGGTGAAGTCCTTACCGTCTTGCTTATGCGACATCCAATTGGCACAAAAGGAGGAGAAGAAGACATCATAAAGTGTCCTCAAATTCATGGGGACCAGTTCAATGAGCGTCTATCCATCCTTCTTCAGAAAATCCTTACCACATTCACCCAATTTCAACTGTAGCTCCTTGATGCAAGTTAAATAGTCCTTAATTCTATATAGGAAAGGGGTTCTAGAGAGATCAGATATTTCTCTGTCTTCATTACTTGAATTTCATTGACCTTGTTGAACAGTGACTTCATCTTACTCCAAATAGCATGAAGATAGTCGATCCCTCTTGTATAAAATAAAATATCCCTTGAAATGTAGGTTGTGATGACCTCAACAACCTCATACTTCTTTCCATTGATGACAAACATAGCTTGGCCACTCATCGGATCTAGAATAATGACCTTTGTATACTTCCATAGTCATTTTTTCTTTATCAAAGTCTACAAATATGGCACCTAGATTGCATAGTTGTGTCCATTGTGAACAAAAGGTACTATCTTGGAAGTCATCCTTATGATTAAACATATATGATCTAAGTTCAAATAAAATGTATTAATTGACAAATCTTCATCCTAGATTCGATCAACCCTAGATCCAACTCAACATGATTCACAAACAACAAGCTAGGTCAAAACCATATGCTCTGATATGATATTGGTTAACCTCTTCACCTTGAACCATAGCACAGAAGAAAAAAAAGGAGAATAAAGGAACAATATTCCAATAAAGGAGGTGGTGTCTAGAGACACCATTACAACACTTCAGCACAACACATTGTGATCAGAACATAAGAATGCATCATTGATCAAACATATCAGGAATTATTAGCATTACAATACAACTCATAGGGTCATTCTTTTATTGTCTCCAGATCTAATCAACTTCCTTGAAGTGAGGAGGATCTTGTCCACACATAGGGGTTGCTTTTTCTAACCATTTCCATGAAAACCACAACTTCTGATAGTTTAGTCAATTGTTGTAGCCAAGTTGACCACAACCTCATCAACCATTGAATCAAGCCTACAACTCTTCCAGTGGACCGCTTTGCTAGTTGATTGTTGCCTATTGACTGACAATCTCTAGAAGATACTGGAGTTTGATGAACATGGATAACCTTAGGTTCCAACAAGGACTTAGATTTAATTATTATCATTAGAATTAGGTCTAACTTGATCAATTTTCAATATGTATGAGATTTATATCGCTAGGTAGGTTCTATGAGAGTATTAATTTGGTGTTCTGAATTTTAGTAATGAATATGTAAAATCAAAGGGTATATGAACTTTGTTTTAAAGTAAATTAAAGTCTAGGGGGGAATCAAACATGATGGACCCTATGGACAGTTATGTTTTACTTAAAAAATTACAATATTTAAGGCTCTATCATCTTGACAAATAGTTGTTTGTTTGAGATTTCATTGCTACGTTTTGATTTTCAATCCTATGTACATTATAGGAGGATTGAAAAAAATTCACCAACATTTTTGCTTGGTGGCACACCATTCGAAAAAAAAATATTAGTGGTTAATGTTACCAATTGATACAGTTGAAATAAAGAAATTTAATTTAAATTAAAAGTTGAAAATTATGGCAATATAACTCTTGTTGGTCAATAGAATTTAAAGCTAAAAAACAATTATTTAATTGCATAAATAAAAGTTGTAGATTTCAACAACATAGAAATTAGCTGGGGAATTTTTAAAAAATCAATTAAAAATGATTTTTTAATCTATTAATATATAAGAAATGGAACAGACTCTTTGGGTTGATGCTATTGGGTTGATAACTCGAAATGGGGGTGGTTGGTTTTATCATAGATCTTGGTCAAGCGTTGCTGGTCAACCAAACAAGTGCTAGATTGAGAGTTCCTATGGGAGCACTAGAACTCAATCAAGTTATTTAATTTTCCCCACACATCAATTGAATGATCGTTTTCCCGACAACTCTATTGATCTATTGAACCCTCAAAACCACATGCTCTATGGGTGGGAAGGGTGGTCAAGTTTGTACAACCAACAACTCAATCGAGCATTTCTTAGCCAAATTGAAGGATTATATTTGCTTCCAAAATGGCTTGATCGAGTGCTTATACAAGCTCTCAATTGAGCTCATAGAGCTCGAATGAGAGATTTAAATTGCTTGATTGAGCACGAGGTCAACAAATCTACTCTCTCCACTTTCCTTTCCGAGCATTGCTACCTATCTCCATTGATACACTCAATGATTTCTCCCTTATCTTCTACTCCTTCCTTCACCCTTTACTTTTCATTTACTTCAAACAAGCATGAAGTTTAGAATATCCTTAAGGAAAACATTTGAAATTTGTTATGTTTGGTAGCTGATTGAACTATTGAGAAATGGGCATATTTGTAAGTTGATCAAAAAGGATCAAGATGGCATTTTAATCTATGATATATTTTCAAAAATCTATAATTACCCATTGTTGGTGAGTCATGCATCTCAAATCAATTTTTGCTTCTTGAAACTAGAGTATGGGAAAAAAAAGATAAAAATTCTATACCTCAAAATGTCAAATTCCCAAAGTGTGATTTTTTTGTGAGTGAGAACCATCATGAATTTGGTATATCAACCATTGTGTGGATGGGATAGCATACCACTCCTTCCTCACCACTTCTACCAATGCTAGCATAATATTAGATATGGCATATACGTTGGGTGTATATGTTAGGAGGTGAAGTCAATATCCAAATATTTGGCATTTTCATGTATAGTGTAGTACGTGCCTATCCACTCGTGTGATTTGTATGCATTAGGTGTGTTGGGGTTTCACACCCGCTCCATCCCCCATGTTTGGATGTTTGGGGATGGATCTCTGGAGGTGAAAATTTAGAAACCTTTCTAGCATATTTTGGATACTTTTGGAACCCTCATATGTATTGAATAAAAGGGGAATGACCCCTAACATTGTATCACAACATAAGAACGCATTGTAAGTTTTTTTTGATTAATAATAGAAGATTGAAACTATCATTACCATGTGGTTTTACTTGTGCACAAAAGGATTTCCACATAAATATTCTTTTGTATTGTTATTTTTGTTTACTTCAGGATTTTTATATCTCTCTTACAGGTACTATCAGAGCTTGGAAAACTCGCAGCATGGGGTTTTCTACAAGTGGGAGACACAAAATGACATGAGGTTTAAATAAGTTTGAGATTGGGAAATTTGATAGAAAGAATTTATTCCTATGGAAGATGCAGAAGGTGGAGGATATGCTGGTTCAAAATGACTAAGCCCTAGCCTTGAAAGTGGTTGCAAAAAAATTCTGTAGCATGACATAGGAGGAGTGGATAAAGTTGGACATGAAGCTTATTAACTTATTTCTGCCAATTGTATTTTCCTAGCAAATTCTGTCTAATTCAATGTTGTTGAAAAAAATTATGGGATTAAATAAAAAACAAGGTTTTCCTAGAAAATCATATTTATCATATGAGTGTGAAAGAGGGTTCAACTATAGCAGATCATTTGAACAAGTAAGGTTTTCCTAGAAAATCATATTTATCATATGTGTGAAAGAGGCCATCTCTACATCCATAACATTCCCTAAGTCTATTACTACTACATGATTTGTCACGGTATCATCGTACAAATGATATGATAAACTTGTTCATATCATAAACTTGGACAGAGACTTAATCCCAGAAAGCATCTATGGTCATGCAAAAATTTCAAACTTTTTCCTATATATCAACTTCAATTAGGATAATGTTAGGAGGTGAAATCAATATCCAAATATCTGTCATTTTCATGTATAGTAGTACATGACTATCCACTTGTTCATTTCATATTTGTTGGGTGCATAGGTGGGTCACATGGGTGGGGGTGTCGGGCCCCTCTTTTTCTGGGGGAGTGGGGGTGAATCCATTAAGGTAAAAAATTCTAGACCTTTTTAATGTATATTGATTCCTTATGGAAACTTCATATGTTTTGTGTAAAAGGGGAGTGGTCCCTAGCATTGTATCACAAGAGAAGAAAGCAATGTAAGTTTTTTGTTGAATAATATTAAAATATCAAAGTTTTCATTGCCCCATGGTTTTACATGAACAAATCAAGGTTTTCACGTAAATCTTGTGTTTTTTTGCATTGTTGTTTGCTTGTATTTTTCTCATATTTTTCTAACAATATATACATGTGGTCTAGAGAGTGCATGAACCACATTGTTATCCTTTTTATTTTTTTAGATGACCTCAAAATCATAACCCTACATTTATGTTGTCCACTTTTGTTGTTCTTCAAAAAGGTTCATTGTTGAAAAACACATTTAAGGCTAGAACGATCAATATTAATCTTGAAATCCCTTCCTACTATATATTCACGCTATTTACATAATACAAGAAAGATGGCCAAAATTTCATGTTTATAAGTGGATTTTACAAGATCTCTTCCTTTTAGGGGCTTACTTTCAAAGGAAATGGATCTACCCTCCTCTAATAAGACTGCATGTAATCTTGTTTCTAAATCATCACATTTAACTGTGAATACCTTGATAAAATCTAGAGTGCCCAAAACAAGTGTCCATGTCATAGCTTCCTTTAGAGAAAAAAATGTGTGGCCTCATTAAACCATTAAAATGAGGGGAGCTTCAATTTTAGCATAGATGCAAACAAACCTTCTATAGTATCTAGTGAGGCCTAAGAAGCTTCTTCATACTATGATGCCTTTAGGTATGGACAATTATATATTGGCTTCAATTTTCTATGTAGTAGCTTTGAACCCTTCTTGAGAAATTGTAACCCACCTAGAACTGAAAAACATTTTATTTTTGAGAAAACATTACTTTAAAAATTCTTGTAAAGTTTTATGTTGTTGACCAAGGATGGTCAAAGATCACGTAATTGAATATTTTATTTATTTAAATAATTAAAAGAGAAGACACCTATCCAAAGAAGATTGTTGAAGAGTGTTCATTGGCCGACTAGGAGGAATGATCTGTTGTAGAAGGACAAATGACAAGTGGCAACAACAACATTCACTTTCTAGTTGTTGCAGGAGGAAACATCCCTATAATTGTGGTCTTGTTCCCTGGAAAGAGGAATTGAGCAAGTGGCTCATTTAATTGCAAAACTAGCCCAAAGACCTAGGTAAGATTATATATACCATCGAATGAGCACGACGCTGACTACATTCTAATTTATTAGAGCCTTGTGATTTTGATGGAAACTGAAAAGTTAGGCACAAAAGAGGAATTCTATGAGGGGATAACTAAAGTGAACTGCTGAGAGTTAAGTCTGCAAGTGAGGTTGCTAAGTTACAGAGATTTATTGTGTAGGCTTCTACACAACATCTTCGTTCTGGTGGTTCAATGAACAGGCTTGGGGGTCCTAAAGAAAGTGATATTGGCTTCAGGAGACGATTGGGAGGAACAGTCTTCTTTGGGTGTTTATCCCCTTCGACAGTCAATGGGTTCTAAGTGTTTTGGCATTTAACTATAATTTCAGTCTATATTTATATATGAGGAATATTATGAATGTTGAGTTTCCAAAACTATTAATTGTTTCTGTAACAAGTAGGATATTATTACTTTTGCATGTACATTCATATGTTCATGAATGCTACTGAATACACATGGCTTCTTAGTGAAAGTTGCAGGTTATCATATCTAGATTAGATTCATAATTTGTATATAAATTTCATTTGACTATATATGGTATACATAGATAAATTAGTATTTAATATTTCTTTAGGTTTTCTTCTCTAAACCTCACAATTTAAATAAAAGGTTAATTAAATATTTATCATAGTTTAAAGTAAACAATGAATATTTTTACAGTTAGCACTTGTTCCTTTTAAGAAGCGTTATGGCTTACAACCAAGGGATAATGCCCCTAGTATATATGTGTGTGTGAATACTAACCCTGTATAGAACAGTTACAGCCGAAAGCCCTAGAAATTATAATTAATTGTACAACCCTGTATAGAACAGTTACACCCGAAAGGCTTAGAAATTATAATTAATTTTACAAATATTTAAATAAAAACAATAAAAAATCCCATAGCCTCCTTAGGTTAATAGTTTAAACTTGTTCATGTTTTTCAAAACAAAAATCATTATAGTTGTAAAAACAAAATACCAGTTTAAAAATCCAAGCCTATAAAGACTAATTCCATCTTAACAAGAAAAGCATAATATTCAAAATCTACCCTAGCATTATACAACCCAACAGTGTTTAGGTCGTAGCCGAAATCATTAAACTAACAGTGACCGATTATTTTTCCTTTTTAAATGCTTATCGATATCTGGAACATTTTTAATATAGTAGTAAAAATATATATGTTTATACCCTTAATAAATATTTTAGGTCAAGAGTTCAAACCCTGTAAGGTAGTTTTTCTTTACAACAAGTCTATAAACAAAAATGACATTAATCTAACCAATAACTTTTAGTCAAGAAGGAGTCATAACTAATTGAGAACCAGTTCGACAAATCCTTAACCAACAGTTGCCCTTTCTACAAAGCAGCTCCATAACTTAACCATTTTGGAAATGTTGTGGCCTCATGGCCTTGAAATATGAATAGAAATTACAGTGAAAAAACCCCAAAGGAAATTACATAGAAGTCGAGCCAAGTTTCCACATATATCTTAAAAACCAATTTATTATATACTTAGAGCAAATTGAAAACAGAAAGTAGAATAAACGCTTAACAATCTACAAGATAATGTTAATTTCAGAGTTTTGGAATGAAATAACAAGTATATCCTTTACCTAGTGGAGTCGAAGCATATTAGTTCAAAATAGGTAAACAACAAAAAGAATACTACAACTTCTTCACTTTAAATAAAGACGTGATATAACTTCCACGCAGGCTCACATCCTGTATACAAAATAGAGGCTCTCAACATTGTATAAGCCTTAAGGATTTCACATTAAATATATGGTCGAGAGGGCCGAGAGCCCTTGGCCCTTCACACTTTCCCTCAACTGTGAAATAACAAAACCCTTTGGCTTTCGATCTAGGGTTTAAATTCCGTTGGATAGTTGGTTGCCAATAAACCCTTCATGTGGGTTCTTTTAAAACCCACCTACCTCCACTTGTTTATAAATCTTACGTTCTCTGCCTATAGTTTCGATGTTGCAATTACATTAAAACTTAAAACTAATATACCATAACTTTTGCATAGTTATGTTCCATTTCTTCTTGCCCATCCTCTAACCATGGAGGGTTTCCTTAGTAACTTACCTTGGCTTTCACCTTTGGCTTCTAAGTTGTATAGGATTTTTACAAGGAGCAATTTCCCCAGCGTTTTTATCATCTGCATAATCACCAGTAAAAGATGTGCTTTAGCTAAAAGAAGCTAAGTAAGACCCTTTGGCCTCGTAACCCTTGTACCAAAGCAGGGTATGTAGGAAGAGGGCCCTAACAATATATAAAGCATGACGAATCTATTCCATGGTAAACAAGTTACAAATTACGATAAACCGATACAACACATAAGCACATTTACCTAAGAAAACAACTGTAATCAAGTAGTGTTATGTTTCCATGAATGGTTTTGTTGTGAAGACTTTGTTCGAATTTTTTGTTGTCGTAAATCGAATGGATAAGTAATAGTTATAGTTTTAAATATAGGATTTTACTATATATCTATGATGCTACCTAGGAATAACCATAAGTAATAAAAAAATTTCATTTATTTATGGATTTTTGGAGTTGTTACAGAAATGACATGCCCCAAGTGTTCAATTTCTTGTTAATCCAATGAACACTTAGATTTCTTGGCCTGCATGTGGTTCTCTTTTAAGATTTGAAGCAATGTGTCTAGATGAGAGATGTGATCAGGCCAGGGCTTGTTGTTAATCCAAATGCCATAAAAAAAGACAAGACCACACCTTTGCAAGTATGGCTTGAATATCTTATTCACGAGACTTTGGAAAGTAGAGGTAGCATTAGTCAAGCCAAATGGAATAACTATGAATTATTAGTGACCTTCATGAGTTTGGAAGGGTTTTTTTTTGGAACATCCTCCTCTTGAATGCGAATTTCATGATAACTAGAATGAAGTGCAAGTTTGGATTAGGCATTTCCATGGAGCTCATCTAGTAGTTCTTGATTGTGGGAATGAGAAACTTATCTCTAACTGTAATTTTACTTAATTAACTGTAATTGATACACAACCACCATCGTCTCTCTTTCTTTCGTACTAAGATAATAGGTGCATAAAAGGAATTGCCATTGGGTCAAATGAATCCTACATCATCCAATAATTCTTGAACCAACACTCAATCTCTCTTTTCTATTGGTAAGGTTAGTGGTATGGACTAATAATGGGGCGATTGCTCCTTGGAAGCAATTGACTACAAAATATGCTCAATCAAGTTTTAATATTGATTTTTTCTTCAAATTGAGGTATCTCTATGCTTACTTGAACTTTAAATAGGATCCATTTACCAAAGAGTGCAAATCCAACAGATTTAGACATTGTAGCTATAGGATGAAGCATAAATATTTTTAGTAATTGGATGAGATAATCATACATCGAAACACATTATGATTGCAATGCATCTTCAATGATTGGTTAACTAAGAATTCACTTAAATATCAATTTTGTTGCCTTGAGTCATAGACCCCATAACACCATGAGCTACATACATCATCAAGACAAATGATATCTATCTAACAAATAGTGCAACATTTAATGATGTAATTATGATATACATTATTTGATATTATAACATTATACATCAACAAATTGATACCCAATCCCAACATACATGCCAATTATGTGTTTAAGGAATATCAACATGGATACCATTAAAAACTACATATTATTTCACTCTTAAGTAATACATCCCACTCTCTGTCATCGTTATTTAGGTTAGAATAATCACATGTGACTTTGATAATAATTGCACTTAGAATAAGTAGATGTTATACAATATTCGAGATGTTATTATATATATACATACATACATATATATATATATATATATATATATATATATATATATATTCTACAAATTATTTTTATGTTTNTATAGATCTATTTTAAAACTAAATCTATTAAGTATTAAATAAATTAAATTTCTTTAAATGTAATTTTTTTTTAATTTTTTTTAACATATTATAAAAAAATAAATTAAACCTCAAAAAACTTGATTTATTTCAATATTTAAGATATCCAAATGAATCTATATCAATTTAATTAAAAACCTAATAAATTGACCATTTTATTGCACATTGAATATATATATATTTGAAATTTGATACTTAGCCTATGTCCAAGTGAACCCAGTACTTGGTGGCAATTCTTTGACTCGTTGCCTATTCTATATGCCACGTGTTACGAATAACGCAATGTGATCTAGCAGTCATAAATTTGTTGGAAGAGCGCATGGACTTTACATGATTAAATTGAAAAGTACAGAGAATGAAACAAAGTTAACAGCTTTACACATTGATGATTTGCATATGATTAAAGATTTTATGGTATCTATTTGTGATCTTTGTTATTATTTTTTAATTAATGTCTAATTGATTTCACGTCCAAACAACTTCATAAATTGCACAATGGGACACTGATACGACAGAAGAGACACTTTAAGTGTTCATTTTTCTAAACTTTATTTATAATTACATTTTTTATTAAAATATATTTTTTCTTGTCAAAACACGTGAAATAAGTGGATAGGTATACTGTTAAGGCACTCCGTGTTTAAGGTCATTGATTCAAAAACTCTGTAAATACTTGCTTATTAAAAAAACTTAAAATGTTTTATATAACTATTATATTTTCAAACAACATGTTCTATGATATATAAGTATTTAATTAAAATGAAAGTAAAATTTTAGAAATAAGAAATACCTATTATAATATATATAAATACATGATAAATTGAATATTATATATATATAATTTAAAATATGAATATATTACATTTCATAACAGTTAAGGTAATATTTTGGATCTATTAGATAAAAATATAGTAACACTTTGAATGTATTAAACTTTAAAAAAACAAATCTATTTAAATACAAGCCTCTTTTCTTAACCAAATCTACTATTGAATTGATTTGATTCAAAATTAAGATAAATATTTACTAATTGCAACGCAAACCATATACATTACTAAACTCTCTTTTTTTTCCAGAAGAAAAATAGTTGTTCCTTGATATTCAAAAATAGAACCAAAGGTAACATGTTACAGCACGATGATATCAAGATATCATATGTGAGCAAAACCATAAGACAGTTCCAAGAGCCAATACAATGTAGGAAATAGAGAAATCAGTCTGGGATCACTAAAGACATCAAGTAACTTTCGCAAGCTAGATCATCCATAAATGTCCAAAAAAGATACTTAGAAAATCCAATTCAATTTATCCAACAAAATGCTCAAAAAAATTTACTAATATCAATATCCTAAAAAACATTACTAAACTACCTTACTTTACCAAAATCCCTTTTTCACTTTTCTAAGTTAAACTTACATCGAATCAACTTTCATTTTTTTCTTTTTCTTCTTTTCTTACACAATTATTCCCCAATACTATTCCATCATGACAGATTGAGTCAGATAGGGAACATGCATGATCCCCATGTGAGAATTCCTGCAATCTATTCTGTCATTCTCAGACAGTTTTCTGGGGTCCCTAAGAGCTAAGCTTGTGCTATAAGCTCTCGTACATTTTCAACTTCACAGGCTACTAACTTCACATATCTTCACTCCTATATGCCTCACTGTTTATCTCATAGCTTTTGTAATTCTTCAATGTTTGGAGATCTGCTCAGCAATGCAGAGAGACTGCTCGAGTAGTTTTTACTTATAAATCTGGGAATATCCATTGTTTTCTGAAGTCTAGAGTTTTCTTAACTCAAATGGGTTCTGGCCTGCAGATGAGTTATTGGGCCCTTTCTTGTTTGCTCTTTCTAAGTTTTCTTCAGCAAGCTACAGCAGGAGGAAGTGGGTTTGTGAAGACAGAGGACACTTATTTTTCTATCAATGGAAACCCTCAATGGATTTAATTCTTACTGGTTAATGACTATAGCAACAGATCAAGCACAGAGAAATAAGGTTACCTCTGTTTTTGAAGAAGCTGCAGCTCATGGGCTCAATGTTGCCAGGACTTGGGCTTTTAATGATGGCAAGTACAATGCGTTGCAGACTTCTCCTGGTATATATAATGAACACGTCTTCCAGGTCTGTGCATGGAACCTGGGATACATCAAGCCTTCAAGGCCTTCACCCATTTTTTTCTGAGTTTTTTGTAATTTGGGTTTCTTGTTGGCACTGTTTGTTTTTCTGATTTGGGGTTGCTTTGGTGTCTCTGTTTTGTTAATGAAGGCCCTTGATTTTGTGGTCTCCGAGGCCAACAAGTATGGCATCAGACTAATACTCAGCCTGGTGAACAACTATGTAAACTTTGGAGGAAAGGCCCAATATGTGAAATGGGCTCGCAATGCTGGACAGAAACTCAGCTCTCAGGACGATTTCTTCATCAATCCCACTGTTAAGGGCTACTATAAGAACCATGTTAAGGTAACAGAGTGTATAAATGTGCATACATAGAACTATTTGTACACAGATGCACATAGAAAACTAAAGAACTCTGTATCCAACAATGCATTTTCCTGCAGACTGTATTGACGAGAGTGAACAGCATTACTGGAATAGCTTACAAGGATGACCCTACAATCTTTGCATGGGAGCTCATGAACGAACCTCGCTGTCAAAGTGATTCTTCAGGAAGGACCATCCAGGTCAGACAGGATATATATTTTGAGATCATTTGTTGGGAAGGAAAAGTTTGTATGGAAACCCAATGAGATGGTTGAGATTAGTGAACCTTACCTACCCAGATGCAAATTTGGCATCTACCCCCACAGAACTAGCCATAACCAACTATTCAACAATATTGATTACAACCTGTTTGAACTAACCCTGAGACTACTCATTTTGAGATCTACCACATGGTCTATAGCAACTTTTCTCTTTTCATCAAAATTCTGAAATTGGAAACCAAATCTAATCATAGATTCAATCAAGGATGTTATATGTTGGGTTTTAAGGTCACATTTCTTTTTATGGTTGAACAGCACATTAATGAAATTTGTAGATATTTGAGATCTGGTTCTTGGTTTGGTAGGATTCTGTTAATAATTTCCCTTTCTAATAACTAATTATTTTGATAATGATGAGGTTGACTGTTATAAGTAATTATGTGGTTGTGATGAGCAAACAGGGATGGATAGAGGAGATGGCTAGCCATGTGAAATCCATTGATGGAAACCATCTTCTGGAGGCTGGTTTGGAAGGATTTTATGGAGAGTCCAAGAAAGAGATCAATCCAGGCTTCTCTGTGGGGACAGATTTCATCACCAATAACCAAATCATGGGAATTGATTTTGCAACCGTTCATTCTTATCCTGATATATGGTCAGTCCCTATCAGTAGTCTACTGGAGTGAGAAAAAAAAGTTACTAATCTGTTTCTTCCATCTTAGATCTGTGTTCTAGACTTGCTGTGCCATTATGTATATGTGAGATTTTGGCTCCAAGAGGAGTTGTTGATTGTGATACATCTGGTGCTGCAATCATTAATGTAATCTTGCAGGCAGGCTGTGCATTTTAGTAATAAGTGTTCATTATTTCATGATGATGTAGAGCTTGCACTAATTTATTGAACTGTGATTTCAACTTTGAAGGCTAGCTAAATCAGATGAGGAGGCCCAGCTTGCATTTCTGCAGAATTGGATAGAAACCCATCTGGAAGATGGAAGCAGAATATTGAACAAACCAGTTCTGTTTGCAGAATTTGGGAAATCATTTAAAGATCCAGGATTCCATATGGGCAAGAGAGACAAAATATTTGATGTGGTTTATAAACATGTATATGCTTCTGCTAGCAGGGCAGGAGCAGGTGGAGGAACCATGTTTTGGCAGCTGATGGCAGAAGGAATGAGCTCATATGGAGATGGTTATGAGATTGTCTTGTCTCAGAATCCATCCACAGCAGCTATAATTTCTGCACAGTCTCATGAACTGGCTGAGCTTACTCGTTTGTTTACAACACTGTATGGATATGAGAAGACGCAGGTCCGTGCACAAAGAAGGGTAAGATGGCACTAAAACTCGAACTCGATCAATGGCTGAGATGGATAGTAAAGTTTGTGTAGATATTTGGTCTGTGATAATAGGTGTCGTTGTTATACGTCAGCCCTGAGTCTTTTAGGTATCAGTGAATTCTTGCTGGACCATGATCAGAAATGTGTATGTAGCCAATATAGAATAAACAATAAGTTACTGTTGAATCTTGGCCTTCCAGTCCCACAAATGAAGAAATGCAAAGCAAACAAGGAAGGATCGGGACATATTTTATTTTTTAAATATATTTTGATTTTTAATATTACTCAAGTCTAATTTTCGATTGGTCTATTGGAATCGATGTGACTAAATGTCTATATGTTTTTTTTATCAAAATATATGTAACTATATTATAAAATTAAACTAAAAACAAACAATAAATAACGAATTTTTTTTTTATTCGCTTTATTTTGAGGCCAGTAAATAGATATAACAATATTTCGAAGTAAATAGATATAACAATATTTCGAGAAGGGTTTAATATTTTTTTTTAGGTATAAATGTTTTTTTTCTAATATTTTTATATATCTAAAAATATTTATATCTCTAAAAATTTGATTTTTTTAAATACTAAATAAATTTAAATTTAAGATGAATCTATTTTTTATTAAATACTCATTAAATCTAAGTTTAAAATAGATTTTTTTTTTAAACAATTAAACATAACAATATTAACATTAACATTATGTACTAGATTCTTCCAAAATATAACATGTCATTCTTGGTCTCGTTTTGCTTCATATCAACGTGGATTATTACACCATGAATATATTTTTCATATAAATTATTGTTGCTCTACAACCCATTATGATTGTGTGGAGAGGCGCTCTACAATTAGGGAGATCTTGTAATGTTTGTCCATCTTGTAAAGTTTGTTACCTGGTTTTAAAATCATGGGCAAGGCCTCCTAAACAACCCATGGTTTTATTGTACATGGTTTAGGAGGGCCTTGCAAATGGTTTTAAAAACCATGTGCAAGACCACCTAAACAACCCATGGTTTTATTGTACATGGTTTAGGAGCGCCTTGCAAATGGTTTTAAGACCATGTGCACAGCCTCCTAAACAACCCATGGTTTTAGGAAGGCCTATGGAGAAGATGTTGTAATGTTCGTTCCTAACAAAATAAAAAATAATAAAAATTATTATATGTTAGCCAAAATAATATTAAATATCAATAATAAAAATATTATTTGTCGACCTTAAATAAAAAGATGTGTATTTTGATTTGAATCAAATCAATGGTTATATAGAAGACACACCAAAGCTGATAGCTTCTTGAGTGTAATACTTAAGAAGAAGTTTGCACTCTAAAAGCTTGATAGAACCTAGGATTTGGATCTATGCTCATTATACCTACAAATACATTTTCCATCCACTTAATGAAACTTTAGACATAATATGTCATTATTTCATATCAATAATGAGTTATTGCACCATGAATATATTTTTCATATAAATTATTGTACCCACAAATACATTTTCAATCGCTTAATGAAACTTTGGACATAGCAATATCGACTTCATTAATACGCCCTTGCAAAAGCAATAAATATACACAGTGATACTATGTTGCCTTTACAATTATCGAATTTGACATTGCTTGTAAATAAACTACTCTGAATGAGACATATACATATGGGAAATGGTTTGGCAACATTCAAGATTTGTCACCTGAGCATGGTTGTTAAGATGCAAGTAACTCGTAAATCATTGTACTTTGTTGGATGGGAAATATTTGGTTTTTTCAAAACATATCTTCACAAGGAAGTAATATAAAAGTAAGCAAATATTATATTTTTTTAAAGCTATGATTAATTTATGTTTTTTTATGTAAATTTTCTCTGAAGTTGTAATCAGTTTTAGATTTTTCAAAGTGATATTATTTGATTTTATTGAGTTTTAAATTTTTCTAAATAAGAGTTTGGGTGATAGTTTTGGATTTAATTATAATAGATTTTTGAAATTATAATTACAATTTTTTTTTGTTGTGAATGGAAAAGCTTTAGTTATGAAACTAGAAAGTAATGATATCAAGGTAGGTTAAAGGCTCTAGTCATATTTCTTTGTAGAATAATTAACTTATATTTACAACTACAAATTTACAGCCACATCTTGAACCTGGGCCTCCACATTAATACAAGCACAATCACCTTGTTGCGTGTCATTACACTACACTCTTGTGGGATGTATTAAATAAGCATACAAGGAAGCAAGTTATGTGTTATACAACATGGATTTTTAGAGCTCCCCTTTCAACTTTAGATATAATTTTCATAGAAAAACTACTACAGCTTCCATTTCATTCCACCCCACTATATTTTACTTGGTAGTTTCCACCCATATTGCTTTCAACTACCAATCAAACCTTATAATAAGGGATTTTAACGGTTCTCCTTCTAGCTTCAAATATAATTTTCACCAAAAGAGTAAGCACTTGTTTATAATAGGTGAAACCAAATTGTCTTAGCATTGCTAACTTATGATCCAAGATAACACAAATGAATTATTTATTTTAACCAGACAATTTATCTAGAAACATCTTCTTCCAAATATAACCTATGGGAAATTCTCAGTTAAGGGATAATGACATTTTCACTCATAGTTTTAATTCTCGGGTTATGTATCTTGATGGAGATAAATGCTCTTATCTATTGTTGACCATCATTAATATTTATTACTTTTCTTTAATTCACTAATCATTTTGATATATTTTTTCATCATCTTTGGTGTTTTATTGGATAGAAAGTCAGGGTTATGGCAATGTAAGATCCGTATCTAAGATTGATCTTAGATTCACTAAGTTGAGTCAAAGTTGAAATTACTCATTTTAGGGGTTAAATTACATTTTTGTGGTCAAATCTTGTTGAAAACAACTTCATACTTGTTCCATGTTGCTTATAGGATCACAATGGTGTGATTTTACAACCAAGGAACCCTTAAAAAAACTCTAGTAAAATCACTTGCCTCCACTAGCAACCTCTAATATAAATGGATATAGGAGACATTTTTGGGGAGGCTATGCAAAGACCTTCATTAGAAGGTGTTTTCCTTATGGTGTCCTTAGCCTCCAAGAGAGAAAGGGGTTACGCATATTGTAGTAATTTTATTTTCCATTGTTGTGTATTGCAAAAACATGGGATAATAGAAGAGTGGAGGGAAAAGGAAACCCTAAAGTAACGTGTATCAAACCACATAGTCTATTAGCTTCATATTGAATTATTATTTTCCTATGTATTTTGCAATGTGAATTCGAGAATAAAATAGCAAGGCATGGTCCTTATTTCTAGCTCATGTTTTCCCCTCATAGGTTAATCTAGGGTAAAGTTTTGGTACATGGTGTTCTTTGTACATTCGTATTTCTCATCTTAGTTTTATATAACTAATATGACATATGATTACAATAGTATATCATAATCACAAGTAATCACTACATATTGAAGTAAAGTATCATTGATTTTGTAGTAGCAAATTAAAGATCTATTGTAACATAATCTCCATTGGAATATTATCGAAGGAAGATTATGATCTATAAATTTTCATGGGTATTCCACTGTAACAACTCATCACAACAGATATTACAACCTAATTCATTGTGTTATCTTAATTCCACATAATGACAAATAAACTGGAACTAAAAGGAAAATAATTAAGAAAAAATAACACATCCACACAAATCTGGGAAAACCCATTATGGGAAAAAACCTATCTAGAAGTGAGGACTCTGCCTTTCTCTTTTCTTCTCCAATATGCAATTATAATACAAATATAGTGGTACTCACTATGGATTTACCTTTGACATTGTGACCTACATGATTACTACATGATCTCCCACTTCCTTTATTATACTCTAATAACCACTCCCTTATTGTTTCTAAGCTATGGAACAATACAATAACATCATTAGAATGGAATCCTTTGCCTCCTAATGGCTTGGTATTTAACATAGCCCAATAGCCATCTAGGTTTAGTTTTAGGGTTTGTACATTCCTCAACTCTTGACTAGTGTTAGGGTTTTGGACCCTTTAGAATGTTCTTGAAAGTCTAGACGTGTATAGATCCACATGTGTGGGTAATGAGAACCAACATGGAATCCACTTGGTACCATGGTGTTCAAATAGATATGTCAACTTACGTGAGGCATAACTTCCTCATACAAACTTTGATTCAGGTGATTTTTGCATTGTTGGAAAGCTCTTGGAGTATAGAATAATGTCGAGGGGATAGATGCATGCAAACTTTTGGCCCCAAAAAACATCATTCAATCACTCAAACAAGCATCTAAAGGTTCTAGACCCCGTATCTACAAAGTTAGACTTGCCCCTAAAATGAGCCCTATAAGCCAATTCATCCATTTTTCCACCCAGAAAGCATCAAAATTGATGACAAATTACAAATTAATCCATTTTGGATCATACCTCCCTATTTTGGGAGGTTTTTGGTCCACAAAATATTTTATTAAAAGAGGTGAGGAGATTTTTCCTCTACCTTCTTCTTCAAGTACCATTTATCCTTGCCTGGAAGTTGTCCTTTCAAACCAATATTCCAAAGTTCATGCTCCCCATGTATGGTAGTTTTAGACTTCTTCTACAAAATTGTGTATTTTTCTAGCTCTGCTTGAGAATCAAGTGTTAGGTCCTCTATTGTAGGCAGGTCCCTGCTCCTTCTCCTGATCTAACATGGAAGGCTAATAGAGCTTCAAAATTTCCACATTCACTATTGAGTAAATGTGCATGTATGGGGGTATATTGAGTCTATTGGCATTATCTCCCACCTTCTCCAATACCTCAAAACAGCCATACTGCAAAGCCTTGATCTTCTTAACAGGACCATGTAGTATTTCTTAATTCAACTGTAACCAAACTCTATCCCCCACTTTTAATAATTTTTCAATCCTGTGTTGGTCATGTCTGGCCTTGTACTTTTCCTATGACTTCTTGAATATCACCTGTACATGACAATGCATTTTCCTGATCTTATCAATGAATTTTTTTAGCTCTTAATGCTTCATTTGTGGTGACTTCCCTCACTCCCCATTACTATCCATATACAACACCTATAGGTGAAGGTGGAATATATCCAAAACAAGTTTCAAAAGGAGACCTACCAATGGAAGCGTGGATTTCTCTATTATAAGAGTACTAAATATAGATCATATTTTCACCCCAATCTTCAAATGTTTCTGATTGTAACACCTCAAAAGTTGCATCAAAGTCTTGTTGATTATTGAATCTATTTGGTCATTTATATGTGGATGGAATGTTGTGTATATTCTAGTGTTCGTCTTCTCCCAAAGTGTAGTCCAAAGGTTACTAACAAATATTGTATCCCTTTATCAGATGATGCTCCTTGTTATCCCAAAGTGCGCCCAAACCTACTCAAAGAACAAGTGCACTGCTTCTTGTTATTTGATGGTCTATTTGCAAGGAATAAGAATACACATATTTATGCATCTATCAACTACCACAAATAAATATTCATGTTCCTTCCTAGTGCTTGGTATCCCACCAACAAAATCCTTGGAAATTCTTTCCCAAGGTTAAGTGGCTACATGTAAGGGATGGTATAGACCTTGAGTTCTATTATTGGGATTGCCAGTACAACAAATTGTGCATCCTATAATATAGTGTGTTATGTAGTCTTGCATTTTGGGCCAATACACATACCTTTGTAAGTTAGCAACCTTCTTCCCAACACCAAAATTCCCTACAACTTTGGAGGTGTGTGCCTCTCTGATAAGATGCAATCTTTCACCTTTAGTAATTTATAGTTTGTATAGCTTGTAGACTAATCCATTATAGAGATGATAGTCAGTTTTATTATCATGACCTTCTTATACATGAAATTCGCCCTGAAGCTCTTAAAACACCTCCTAGAATTCTTCATCTTCTATGTATCCTTCTTTGTATGCATCATGGGTAAAAGGTTCCATGTGCGTAAGAGTCCCCAAAGTTGTAAACTTGGATGCAGGTGGCCTAGAGAGCATGTCTACCAACTTATTAGTGTTTCCCTTTGTATACTTGATGACTAAATTAAATTGTTACAAAAAACCCATCCACTTGTACTGTTTGGTTTGTTGTAGATTACTCTGGACCTGCAAATATTGTAGCGGTTGGTGATCTATGTGGATAATTGTTTCTTTTCTCATCAAATAGTGCTTCCACTTCTTAACAACTTGAAGTAGGCCATATATTTCCTTATCATAGGTAGGGTAGTTCAAAACTATGGCATGAAACATTTCATAATGATAGCACAACTCTTTTCCTCCTTGCATCGAAATTGCTCCCATAGAATACCCACTTGCATCTATCTCCACTTCAAAAGGTTTATGCAAGTTAGGAAATACAAGATTTGGTGCTTGACTAATCCTTTGTTTTAGCTCGTCAAAATATTTATGTTGATTCTTTCCCCAATGAAAACTCTTATCACTCTTTGTTATCGTGTGGAGTGGCACAACTACCATTGAAAAGGAAGCAATAAACTTCCACAGGTACTTTATTTCCCAACAAACCTCATAACTTATGTGACATTAGTAGGAAATGGTGATTTTATAATGGCCTCCATATTTGCAATGTCTATCTTGGGTCCCCCCCCACTGATCACATACTCCAAATACACCAATGACTATTGAGTGAACTCACATCTCTTCATATTAGCCAACAGTTGATGCTTTTTTAAAGTATCTAACACCTGCATGAGATGTGATTTGTTCTCCTCTCAGGTAGAGCTATAAACCAATATATCATCCAAAAACACTATAATAAATTAATCTAAATGTGGACTCAAAACATCATTCATGAATTTCATAAATGTAATTGGTGCATTAAATTAACCAAAAAACATGACTAGCCATTCATAGAAACCTTGCTTTGTCTCTAATGCAGTCTTCTAGGTGTCTTATTCTTTGACACATACCTGGTGGTATCTCGATTTGAGATAACTTGGTGAAGACTTAGCGTGATGAAACTGGTCTAACAAATCATTGATCTTAGGTAGAGGGTATCGATTCTTAAGTGTAATCTTGTTCAAAGCTTTGCAGTTGATACACATCCGCCAAGTTCCATCCTTCTTGAGTGCGATGATGATAAGTCACCCATAAGGTGAGGTGCTTGGTAATCACCCCTTTCTCCAAAAAATGATGCAACTGATTTCTCACTTCATTTTCCTCTACAATAAACTATCTATACAACCCAATATTTGGTAATGGGGAGTTAAGAAAAAGCTATATATCATGTTCTTATTCCCTCTTAGGTGGTATCCCTTTAGGATATTGGAACACTCCTATGTACACCTATAGAAACTCATACAACTGATGTTTTTTTCTCACTAGCACAAACCTCTAGGGATGCCTTTACTTATATCGATTCATCACCCATCTGATTCTCTCATAAGAAAAACAAAACATATTTCTTACTTGCGCTAATCAACTTTTTGGCTTGTTTGGAACATGCTAGTGATATCTTTAATTTACCTTTATGTGCATTGATGATGAATAACTTTCCATCCTTGATCAGGAAGTATTGGTTTTCTCTCATCATGAAGGTTTCATCCCTCATATACATGTAAGGGATTCCAAACACCATACCACATATGTCAAGGGGTACTACATCTAACTCCACTTCATCAATAAAATATGCACTTACAACAAATTTGATCTTACACTGTTCCATGACCTTTACCTTTGTATCTGTGTTTACCCATACCAATGGGTAAGGACTAGGATGATCATGAACCTCCAACCCAATAATGCTAACCAAAGAAGCTACTATGATATCTTCCTATGAACTTGAATTAAATAGAGCATACACCTTGGTCTTCTTGATATGGAAGAGTTTTGTCATCTCCTTCTATTCCTTGTGATGAAGGATAATCAGATTCACCTCCTTCTACATTGAAGTGTATACAATCTTCTCATCCACATTTGAGTTGTTCTCTACCTATTTTCTAGAATTTGTGGTTAGCAAGTTCTTTTGAGCATCCTTCTTGTGGTTCTTAGGGTTCAACTCTGGATCTAGTTTCCAACACTTTTCTTTAGTGTGATCATCGATGTTACAATGATTAGAAATGTTTTCTGGATCCTTGCACTGGTGTGATGTGGTCATAGTATTATTTTATTTTCCTTTCTACTTCTTATTCCCCTCCTTGGAAGTGTCTTGGTTCTCTTCTGTTTAAACCCACTTGGATGTCCTTTCTTGTGGCTTATATTTTCCAATTATTGTTCTTGCACACATGCCTCGTCAATTGTCTTGGGATTGAAGAGCATCACTTTCTTTCGTAAATGACTGTGTAGACCCCATAGATACTTGAGGAGTACATCTAGATCTTTGGGTAAGATACCCAACATAATAGACATCTTCCTAAATTCAGTGGTGTACTCTTGAACACTCTACCCTTTCCTTTTCTTGAAGTAATGCCAATGAATCCATTGGTCCTCTACATACCCCATAAGGTAGAATTGGGACTTTATGAGGGTTTTGAAACTATCCCACTTATTTATCGGTGGATCACCCTCTAGCCTAAGTGCCTCAGTGTGGCTTTCACACCAAGTTAGTTCATGACCCTTTGATTTCAATCAAGCAAATGAAGTCTTCTGCTCCTCATCTATGTTGTGGATACTAAAATACCTCTAATTGATGAAACCAATGATTCAAATTTAAAGCAACAATCTCACCTTGGTATGGATTGATATCCACTTTTGCTTCCATCTTAAATAATGACTAGGAAATTTGTTGGGTCCCTTTTTGGATCGTTTTCATGAGTTGCTTCCAACCCATGGTTTTGTTTCCCATTGCAAACTAATTTTGGTTAAGGAATTGGGGTTGTAATATAATATGGGGTAATGGATTAGGGTTTTGGATGCTATAATATTGTATTGTAAATATATAAGACAATACAATGTAATAGAAAGTGGTGAAACTCTCAAAAATGTTGGTTTTCCTGGTTTTAGGTTTCTAGGTTAAATCTATGTGTAATGTGTGTGAGAGCCATTGTTAATTGGGTTGGAATATCGCAATATTGAGAGGGGGGGTGAATCAGTATTGGTATACCTTATTAAAATTTTACCACTTTAAAAATTAAAATCAATAATAGAAACAGAACACAATATTTTATCTTGGAAACCCATTGGGAAAAACAACAAACACTTTCTATTACTGCAAAATCATATTTACAAATATTTCGCAAGCACCGACTTGCTGGATGAGACAACACCCTAGTTTTTCAGCTACGACTGAAGGATGCACCAACACCCCGATTTTTCAGCTACAACTAAAGGATGCGCCGACACCCTATTTACCAGCTATGACTAGAAGGAAGCTTTGACTTCCTACAGGCTTCTGTTGCCTACCCTTGCACCTCCCAACCTCCCTTAAATGATTATGTGTTTTCTGTTTTTTGTACCCTCTTTATTTTCATATTTGTATGTACAGATACATTTATTTACATGACTATAGCTTTGTTTATATACCCTCGATCATGCCTTTATACCAAATAGTCACAACTCTTCAACATGACCTTTAACAAATAAAACTAATTTAGAATTACCTTCTCTATTAATTCCTGTGAATTTTAACCATATGATTATGAAATATTCGACTTCATAATATCGATTTATATTGTTTAACTTCTAACCCTTTGTATCTTTTGAATTATAATATGTCGTCAATTCTCAATTCAATTGACTGATTCTGATGTCGAAAGTCAATTATAAAAACATGTTGCATATTCCATCATTTTTTACTCTATTGTTCTAACTTCATCTTCGAATTCGACTTTGTTAATTCTAATAAACTGAAATCCATCAATTCTGACATTTATCGATTCTGATGTCGAACTACACTCTCTCAACTCTGACTTGCTAATTCAATGTCAAACTCTGAATCCGAATTTGACTTATGACTCTGGTTCTGAGACTATCAACTCCTATTTCGACTTGATTGATAATGGTCGATACATAGTCGACTTCGATTGGAAATGGTAGACAAGAGGTCATCTTCGACTAACAATGTTCAACAAGAGGTTAACTTTGAGTAATAATGGTCGACAAATTAGACTCTGACTAACAATGGTCAACGACTTTGACTCCAACTAATAAGGGTCGACAAGAGGTCGACTTCGACAGACAATGGTCGACAACTTCGACTCCGGCTAGAAATGGTCGACAAGAGGTCGAATTCGGTCGAATTCAACTATAATACAATAAGTCTACACCAACATTCAACATGTTTGACTTGTTTTCTTTTTTCCTTTGTTATTAATGAACTTCTTTAACATCAATGACAATCATACCCAACAAATTGTTTTTTTAAGTACTATCTAATATTGTTTTCCTTTACACATGTTTATAAATGTTCTACATCCAGTATAAGAGTGAGACTATTAGCTTAAGGGGGACACCTTTGTTAGTAGGGTTTAGTTCAGCCTGTGAAAAGAAAGGGTGTCTTAGGTTGGAGTGGGAGATTTGTGCAAGAATATGACAAGCAATTCAATAATAGAAATCGAAATGTTTAATGGCTATATCTTCGAGTTATGGAAGATCTTCTTGTTGACAAAGATCAATGGATTATTTTGGATCCAGGTACAAATCCCACTAGTATGTACAAAGAAGATTGGGAAATGTAGGAGAGAAAAGTGAGAAGAAGAATTCAACTCTACCTCTCAAATTTAGTGTTGGTTGATGTTTCTAGAGAAGACAATGCAAAGAAGCTATGGGATAAGCTAGGAAATTTGCATAGGCCAGCACCCCTAGTAAATAAGTTATTTCTTCAAAGAAGTTTGTTCATCTTAGGATAGAGGACGGTGACACCATGGTAGATTGTATAAAGGTATTTAATACTCTAGTAAGTCAATTAGTCTTTTTTCTATATTCATATGGAGGAAGAAGATAAGTGTATTACATTTCTATGTTCTTTGTCAAATTCTTAAGATAATATGATTGTATCAATTGGCCACTCAATCCACGTTAAAGTTTGAGGATGTAGTTGCATCCTTATTATCATAGGAAATGAGGAGAAAATCCATGGAAGGTGGGACAAAGGATGTTTTATCTGTGAGATGTGCTTCCCAAGAGATAAAGAATTGGTCTTCTAGGGGTAGATCTAATTCTAGAGGTAGATCTAAATCTCTAGGACAAATTGAAAAGAAATGTTGGAATTGCAAGAAAGCTAGGCAATATAAGAAAAATAGAAAATCTAAGGGTGTTGATAACAGTAAGGGATATGATGATGCTTCTTCCAAAGAAACAAAACCCTCTATAGATGAAGGAGGTGATGTTTACTTTACATCTACATGTACATATGCAAATCGTGATGTATGGTTGATTGACTTAGGTGCTTCATTTCATATGATTCCTCATAAGGAGTGGTTTTGTGAATATGAAGAGTAGTATAGATGTGATGTTTTCCTAAAATATTTTTCAACAACGAAAAGCATAGGACATGGAAATGTCAAGCTACTACTTAAATATGGAAGGATTATATATATTCATGGGATTTTGCACATTCCAAATATGGCTAGAAACTTGATATTTGTATGTAAGATGGGTGTTGCAGTTGTGCATTTGAAAATGGAACATGCAAGATGGTTTGAGGATCAATGATGTTGACGTGAGGATTTTAGATTGGAACTCTATACAACTTGTTGGGAAACACTTTCATTGATGGGTGTAATAGTTATATTGTTCTTGAGGATAGTAATACAAAATACATGACCCCTATTATCCCTATAAATAAGACAATGTTATGGCATCAAAGATTAGGACATATTGGAGAGAAGGGCCTTCAAGAATCACATGCTAAAGGTATGGTTTGCGGTATGTCTAATTTCTCATTATATTTTGATTTATGTGAATATTTCATGTATGGTAAACAAAATCAGGTGAGATTCCCATCTAGTGCTACAAGACAAAAACGAATCTTGGAGTTAATACATAGTGATTTGTTTATATATATTCATGTTCTATCACTAGGTAAATCTATGTATTATGTTTCATTCATTAATGATTTCTCAAGGAACATGTGGGTCTATCTCCTCCAGACAAAATCCAAGGTTTTTGGTAAATTTAAAGAGTTTAAAGCTCTTGTAGAAAACCAGGTAGAGAAAAAAATAAAGGTATTGAGGACATATAAAGGTGGAGATTTTTGCATAAATGAGTTTGAGGAATTTTGTAAGAAGTGTGGAATAGTAAGGAAAAATACTACTCCATACACATCTCAACATAATAGAGTTCCAAATATGATTAACATGACATTGGTGGAGAAGACAAGGAGTATGCTTTGTGGTGCAAGGTTATCACAAGAATATGAGGCAGAGTCAGTGGATCATTGCATGTTACTTGGTAAATTAGACACCTACATAAAAACTGGTTGAAAAAAATCCACATTAATCATGGACTAGTAAAAATCCCTCTCTTAAACATCTCATAGTTTTTGGTTGCTATCTTTATGTGCATGTTACAAAGGAAAACAAGAGTAAGGAAAAAATGTATCTTTATTGGTTATAAATATGGTATAAAAGGATATAAACTTTGGAACCAAGAAACTAAGAATATTGTTTATAGTTGGGATGTTGTATTTAGAGAGGTTATTCCTTTGAAATAGGAAGTCCAACTCAAGGAAGAAGAGCACAAAAAATAGAGTTGGAGATGGAGGGTGAATAATCCAACTCAATAGACCTTTTAAGATTGGTTTTGCTTCAAATTGGGATCAATTTGGAGGTTACTAATTGAATAATGGCTTGTGTGTCATCAACAAACTTCTTGGTTCTTATAAATGTTGCTCCTACTATTTTTTATGAGCACTAGAGGGCTCTGGAAGGATTGTACTTTGTCCCCCCCTACTCTTTTTGTTGGTGGTAGAAGGACAAAGTAGATTGATCGATCAGGTTAGGAGGGAAGGTAAAATTAAAGGGGTGAAGCTTTCTCAGAATCTTTTTATCTCGCATCTTATCTTTGTGGGTGATTTCCTTCTTTTTGGTGAGGGGACTGTGGATGAGTGGTACACTTTTCAAGATTTAATACTCCTATTCTAAGAGGCTAGTCGTATGGAAATCAATCAACATAAATCTTCTATTTCACTCAATGAGGGTTTTAATGAAATTATTGGTCTTGTAATTTATTTTATTCCTTATCAGGTGGAGAATATCGATATTGGGTTTATATATCTGGGATATTTTTTAAAACCCAACAACTATTCTATGGCTGATTGGTTGTGGTTAGTGAAAAAAGTGGAGAAGAGGACTGAGAATTGGGTGTTCAGGTGGCTATTGTTGGGGGGTCAACTGATTATGATTAATTCGATCCTCTAGAACATTTTGGTCTATTGGATATCTCTAGCCAAGGTTCCCAAAGTAATTCTCCACAAATTCGACAAAAGATTTTTAGTTTCTTATGGACAATCAACAAAGTGAAGGAATGAATTCATTTAGTTAAATGGCCATGGGTATCTTTTCCCAAAAAATTGGGTGGGTGCGGTATAACGAATATCTTTTGGTTTTCTCTAGTGTTAGCTATGAAAAGTATGTGGTGGGGTCTCTTTGGCCAAGGGTTATGGTGTGAGACTATTCGAGCAAAGTACTTGAAGAAGTTATCGGTGATTGACCCATTACATTGGGCTCATAACCAAATCTCTTCAACTTCAAATATTCAGAGGGTAATTCTCATTATGTTCCTTCTTTATATGGTTGTTTGGTGTGGAAGGCAGGGAATAGAAATCTGATAATGATTAGGGAAAATATGGTGGTAGGGGGCTATAAATGTTATAAATTATCTCAAGAAATCATTTTGTATTTCAAGTCTTTTGGTTTCAATTATTTGTCGGATTTCAAGAATCTTGTTGCAGATGCAGATGGTTAAACTATTGGTACATTTCAAACCATTTGGCTTTGGTTGGTGTTACAGAGAAAAATTCCTATGGCTTGGGGTACGACAACAGACAGAGTAACCGCAGAAATCAATCCTTTCCCATATGTAAGAGAAACAAAACATCTAACACTAAAGGATCTTGAAACATACCTTATTCCGGATGGTTGATGTAGATCCCCGTTGAGCTTTTCCACTCTCACTTGTATTAGCAATTCTCTCTCTCAACATTCAACAAACAAGACAAGCATGCTATATAATTGTGTTAGACCTACTCTAGCATATACAATCAATAACATATAAGCATTTAAAAGCATCCATGGATTCAATACTCATTTAAATACACATTATTGGATAAGAAAAGATATTTCTATTAATATAAATCAGAGATTACAATAGTGACAACCTCTGTCAGCACGTCTGCGAACCGGAGAAACTAAGTCCTCCACCTGGGCCTCCACCACTTCAATCCTCCATCTCTTGATAGCAAGATCACAAGAAAAAGGCAATCTTGGGAAGAACACAAAGTGCTCCAAGGGACAAAGGGATGCAGACTCAAGTATAAGCTCGAGCAACAATGGACTATAGTTTTCTTGCTCTTCAATTCCTCTCCTTCAATGTATCCAAAGGGTTCCTTATATAGTGCTTCAATGGGGTAATGGAAGGTCAAATCCAAGCGATCTCAAGGCATATGGAAGGCCAAGAGAGAAATGACTCGGATCCACATCAAGGAAAACTCCAAAACTATTTGTCCTTTTGCACACATCCCGATGTACGTGAGTTTGAGGGTCATATCCACATATATACGCGAGAATAGGTTTAAAAGTCGCGTATAGAAAATAATGCATGTTTTTAGGGATGATCTTGGAAACATAAAAGGTACAAAAATGGTCCATGGGGTCCAAAGAGTTTGCAGAGGGACAGGGAAGGCCATAAAGGTGTGATCCACCATGTGTGGTAAAATCAGCTGTAACAGATGCCCCCTAATGTGTGAGGTCAGAGGGGTGATACGATGGTCGAAATACATTACAAGTCCATCCCAGAAGTGGAGTGATGAAGAACTAGGTGGAAGAACTAGCCATCCAACAGTATAATACAATAATCAAACTCTGCACATAAATGCAAGCAGATATAGTAGTCCCAGATATATAAGAGTACAATGGCCATGAATAGGCATGATACAAAATATGACATGTGTGGTCATCGCCACGTATAATATAGATAAATCAGAATCTCCATGATGAAGATATACAAAGGCTCATGATCTCCATGAAAGTTGAAGATATATAATGGATCAAGGTCTCCATAATGGTTGAAGATATCTGACATACACTGGAATCAAGTCACGAGAGCTGAAATCTCATGAACATTGGCACGATCAAGGAGGTAGCATATATGAAATGCCACCAATCTAGAAGGTCTTCTACACAATCCGTTATGAGTACATGTTCTACTATGTGAATAGAGGTGTCGAGGTCGAACATAGTAGTCCATTGTTTGATTACCGGTCATTGATGTATACCGTTAACAAACGCGAGATCACCCACTGATAATGAAAAAGGGAATCAAGGTATTAGAGTGCAAACTAACAAGTGTGAATAAATGTGTTGAGGTCAAACACTTGAAAGGATCCATCGTTCAGGGGACATTAATGTATTCCAAAAACTGTCAATGGCGAGAGAACCTACCACTGATGACTGCAAGTTTCAAGGCACTCAAAAATGACTCTAGATTCCTAGCCCAGAATAAATGATCTGAAGTCAATGGGATGAAATCCGTTGGAAGGAGGGAATTAATGCATCCCTCATCATCCAACACGAGGTACTCAGCAAAGTTGTATAATGTGGAAGGACTCGATCATAATGTGCACGAACCAGTATCAGTATCGAGAATAGCTGACATGCAAAGTCAAGAGAACTGAGGAATGGCCGACTCAAGTTTCAACTTCCTTCGAACAAGAGAATAAAGGTGAATGGTGACTGAATGTAGGCAACATAGACTCAATATACAAAACTGGGACATCTCTGCGATATAGGAGGCATCGACAGAGGCTCCATAGGGACTGGAAGCTTAACCAATCGGTGGAGATAAACTCATAGAAACGAGTACAGCTCCTAAAGTCAAACTATTAACCCAACTAATGGATGTGATATACAGTGCTCTGTTCGAACACGACACAAATCGAATGCTGCCAAAGATAACATCTTTTCCTCTCCGGCTTTTTGGTTTTTTTATTTTTTTGGACTTTTTTAGATATTTTGAAAAGCTTGAAAAAGAATAAAAGTGCTTTATAGTTACAAATTAGGAGGAGACGAGTGTCAAGGGGAAAACAAACTAGTTCCAAGCAACGGAACATACCTATGCTCAATGCAAGGAAACATATGTAGGATAACGACACTCGTGGGAAAGTCCCCTCCTGGTAAAAAATGGGGAATCAAGCTGCAAAAGATATATAAAATGGCTCTACTTGGTTAGACATGAGACAAGCTCGGGCTATATGGTTGATAATCAAAGTCAAGGAAGCCAGTATAAGGCTTAATAAGGAAAGCAAAACTCATGATAATTCAATTACAACTTGACATATACAAGGGAGTCCCGGGGAAAAAGGCTAGCATAAAGGTCAAGAGGAGTATGAAGCTCTTGCTCAAAGTCATGGGAATACTATATAAAGGACTCCCATAACCTAAAGGAGGCAACGCAGCATGGGCACCAAATGCAACAAGGATCTAACTAGGGCACCCATGTATAGGAAAGTTCTACCATTCGCATAGTATCACTTCTAAAATCAGCATGAAGGTTCTGTGACACCATGGAATGGGTTCATACCTAAGGTTAAAATGGAATGGGCATAAGGAAATGCATAAGTGCAAGCGCATGTGATATCCTAACCTATATGCCAGTTCAGACATAATACCTATGATAGGAACGAACGGGTCGAAACCTCAGAGAGAGTGTACAAAAACTGGACCCTGTATGACAACCATATTAGTCCAAAACAACCCAAAATAGTCAATAAAGAATCCAAACTATTGTTAGTTTTTCATCATATAAGCTAGCATTATGATCTTAGGATCTTTTCACTGAGAGAATAACAAGCACAACAATAAAACATAAGCACATCACAAGAGACAAAAGACACAAAGAGTTTTTCTCGGGGACACCATAAAGGAGAAAACCCCACAACTTCCTCAAAGATAGAATCACCACAAGTTGTAAGACCCCAAAAACAGTAAGATGCACTCCCGATAGCAGTAGTCTTCTTCTTCTGTCTAGTCCCAGTATTTCCTTCCTCACTAATGCGCCACACTTGAGTAAGTGAGTGATGTACAAGTGATAAATAGAGAGACTCTCACTCTCTATTTATATTCTTCCGTTCACTTGAAGTGCACTCAATCATGTCAACCCAACTTAACAATTACTTACTAGAGCCTACACCTTAATGAGTGTATAATAACTCTAGTGCCCCGAAACTGTGGTGACTTTAACAATGACTTGACATGACTTGTTTACATTATTGATCCTCCCGATCGGAACATCAGGGCATGAAAACATGACTCAAATACCTAATAGAAACATCCTGGAATAAACATCGGGTTACAATATATAAGATACATAGAAGAATACATTCCGAAGTTACAAATACATCAACAACTATAGGATATAAGGAGGAATGATCATGAAAACTGCACCCAAAGGAAACAATGCGGTGAATGATAGGACATAAAAAGGAAAGTAAGTTGTAGACCCAACGTTCACGCATCCACCACCACCCCTTTGAGGGTGACCACCGGTGTAAAGACCAAGAGAAGGGAGTCCACATCCTCCACACATGGAGTAGAGGGTGGAATGTGACTACTCCCAAATCTATGAGAATGGTAAGGGGTTGTGATGCCCCCAAGTCTGACACTAGGGTTCGTACTAGGACCAAGGACGGGTGATAGGATACCAGGCATGACGAAAATAAAAGGACCCGAACTCAAGAGAGCATAAATATACTCAAGTAACCGCGATCCCAAAGGCCAACTAGCGCACAAAGAGCACACTCCTAAGAAAATCTATATCCAAAATACAAGCAAACCAAGGGGAGGATATGTGAAATCCCGAATGCAGCAGGTATGTCTCGCCTAGGAGAGGCTCGAAACTCCCATACACTATAAGAGGAGGTATGTAACCAATTATAGTGGCCCTCAGCTTCAACTCATAAAGCGACTGTGCTGTCCAACCTCTACCTGGCCGAGACACCTATAGAATAACCTCTGCAAGTACCCCCTGTGATACCTAGATAAAGCAACTAAGGTTGCCTCAATATAACCAATGCTCAGGCGGACAGTCACAGGTGGGATCGACCGTATGGGCAGGGTAGCAAAACCCGAAACTCTCGAAAGAGCCCCCAAATATGGATACAATCCTAGAAATATCTCCGGTGCTACTCAGTTACAACCAGGGGTCATCCCAATCATAACCGCTCACACTACCTCGTGCTTAGCTCCCTTGTAAGAGGAGGATCCTGAGAAACACTAATTATATAAAGGATTTCACTATCTCACCTGGAAAGACACCTACTTGTTGTTGTTTAGTAGTCTTGGATAATTAACTCACAATGAACTATTCCAAGACCCTAAAACCTAATCTTGTTGGTGAACCCTATAAAATAAAAATGTGTAGTTCATTTTAAATTATGCGTTGATTTTAATGGCTATAATTACTCAAAGGGAAATGGTCACACAACTAATGATATGAAGACTCAGCAGTGAAATAAAAGTGCACACCTAACAAACAATGCCAAGTGCAATCTTGTAGAATGAAAAATAGGGTATGCCACTACATGAGATACATAAATATATATTCCTTTCCGAATGCCAATGCAATCCTTCCTATATGAAATCCTAAACACAACTCTCATCCAAGCAATCCAATGCAAGTACCTCCTCAAATCCATATCTAAGATGCAACTAAGAGTGCAACTACTTTGTATTTTTCAATATAAAAGAATGAAAAATGCAATAAAAGTCATCTAAAACTTTCAGTCTCTGCATCAAGTATAAAACACAAGCCTAGCAAGACACCGAGACAAAAAATAGTAATGCACTAATGGAAAAACAAAAAGGATAAATGACTAAATCTACTTTCAAAGAAAAATCAATGAAAAAGCAATCTCTGGTCACAAAAGAAGCATCCAACAGACAACATCAGACCCAAGGAAGACCCAACCACACTCACAACCCACCCAACAACTTCCCACAACATCAAACTCACCAAAAGGGAGGATGTACACGACTGTTTAAAGAACAGCTGCGTATATACGTGACTTTTGGCCAAAAAGCTGCATGTATACGTGGATTTTGGCAAAAAACCTGTGTGTATATGCGACTTTTGGCCAAAAATCCATGTATGTACGCGACTTTTGGCCAAAAACCTGCATATACAGAGAATACAATGGTAAAAAGCAGGCCAAGGGTCAAACCAATAAAGGGGAGTGTCAATGGATGAACATACTGTAAAATGCAACACAAAAACAAGGAGAAACAAAGATCACCTCTTAGCTTGATTTATTTATATAGATCATATAACCCATAATATCTAATTGTGATAACGCATATCTAATTGGAAGGTGGGACAAAGGATGTTTTTTCTGTGAGAGGTGCTTGCCAAGAGATAAAGAATTGGTCTTCTAGGGGTAGATCTAAATCTCTAGGACAAATTGAAAAGAAATGTTGGATTTGCAAGAAAGCTAGGCAATATAAGAAAAATAGCAGATCTAAGGGTGTTGATAACAGTAAGGGATATGATGATGCTCCTTCCAAAGAAACAAAACCCTCTATAGATGAAGGAGGTGATGTTTACTTTACATCTACATGTACATATGCAAATCTTGATGTATGGTTGATTGACTTAGGTGCTTCATTTCATATGATTCCTCACAAGGAGTGGTTTCGTGAATATGAAGAGTAGTATAGATGTGATGTTTTCCTAAAATATTTTTCAACAACGAAAAGCATAGGACATGGAAATGTCAAGCTACTACTTAAATATGGAAGGATTATATATATTCGTGGGATTTTGCACATTCCAAATATGGCTAGAAACTTGATATTTGTATGTAAGATGGGTGTTGCAGTTGTGCATTTGAAAATGGAACATGCAAGATGGTTTGACGATCAATGATGTTGACGTGAGGATTTTAGATTGGAACTCTATACAACTTGTTGGGAAACACTTTCATTGATGGGTGTAATAGTTAAATTGTTCTTGAGGATAGTAATACAAAATACATGACCCCTATTATCCCTATAAATAAGACAATGTTATGGCATCAAAGATTAGGACATATTGGAGAGAAGGGCCTTCAAGAATCGCATGCTAAAGGTATGGTTCGCGATAGGTCTGATTTCTCATTATATTTTGATTTATGTGAATATTTCATGTATGGTAAACAAAATCAGGTGGATTCCCATCTAGTGCTACAAGAGAAAAACGAATCTTGGAGTTAATACATAGTGATTTGTTTATATATATTCATGTTCTATCACTAGGTAAATCTATGTATTATGTTTCATTCATTAATGATTTCTCAAGGAACATGTGGGTCTATCTCCTCTAGACAAAATCTAAGGTTTTTGGTAAATTTAAAGAGTTTAAAGCTCTTGTAGAAAACCAGGTAGAGAAAAAAATAAAGGTATTGAGGACATATAAAGGTGGAGATTTTTGCATAAATGAGTTTGAGGAATTTTGTAAGAAGTGTGGAATAGTAAGGAAAAATACTACTCCATACACATCTCAACATAATAGAGTTCCAAAATACGATGAACATGACATTGGTGGAGAAGACAAGGATTATGCTATGTGGTGCAAGGTTATCACAAGAATATGAGGCAGAGTCAGTGGATCATTGCATGTTACTTGGTAAATCAGACACCTACATAAAAACTGGTTGAAAAAATTCCACATTAATCATGGACTGGTAAAAATCCCTCTCTTAAACATCTCATAGTTTTTGGTTGCAATCTTTATGTGCATGTTACAAAGGAAAACAAGAGTAAGGAAAAAATGTATCTTTATTGGTTATAAATATGGTATAAAAGGATATAAAATTTGGAACCAAGAAACTAAGAATATTGTTTACAGTTGGGATGTTGTATTTAGAGAGGTTAGAGTTCCTTTGAAACAGGAAGTCCAACTCAAGGAAGAAGAACACAAAAAAATAGAGTTGGAGATGGAGGGTGAATAATCCGACTCAATAGACCTTTTAAGATTGGTTTTGCTTCAAATTGAGATCAATTTGGAGGTTACTAATTGAATAATGGCTTGTGTGTCATCAACAAACTTCTTGGTTCTTATAAATGTTGCTCCTACTATTTTTTATGAGCACTAGAGGGCTCTGTAAGGATTGTACTTTGTCCCCCCCTACTCTTTTTGTTGGTGGTAGAAGGACAAAGTAGATTAATCGATCAGGTTAGGAGGGAAGGTAAAATTAAAGGGGTGAAGCTTTCTCATAATCTTTTTATCTCGCATCTTATCTTTGTGGGTGATGTCCTTCTTTTTGGTGAGGGGACTGTGGATGAGTGGTACACTTTTCAGGATTTAATACTCCTATTCTAAGAGGCTAGTGGTATGGAAATCAATCAAAATAAATCTTCTATTTCGCTCAATGAGGGTTTTAATGAAATTATTGGTCTTGTAATTTATTTTATTCCTTATCAGGTGGAGAATATCGATATTGGGTTTATATATCTGGGATATTTTTTAAAACCCAACAACTATTCTATGGCTGATTGGTTGTGGTTAGTGAAAAAAGTGGAGAAGAGGACTGAGAAGTGGGTGTTCAGGTGGCTATTGTTGGGGGGTCAATTGATTATGATTAATTTGATCCTGTAGAACATTTTGGTCTATTGGATATCTCTAGCCAAGGTTCCCAAAGTCATTCTCCACAAATTCGACAAAAGATTTTTAGTTTCTTATGGACAATCAACAAAGTGAAGGAATGAATTCATTTAGTTAAATGGCCATGGGTATCTTTTCCCAAACAATTGGGTGGGTGCGGTATAAAAAATATCTTTTGGTTTTATCTAGTGTTAGCTATGAAAAGTATGTGGTGGGGTCTCTTTGGCCAAGGGTTATGGTGTGAGACTATTCGAGCAAAGTACTTGAAGAAGTTATCGGTGATTGACTGGTTACATTGGGCTCATAACCAAATCTATTCAACTTCAAATATTCAAAGGGTAATTCTCATTATGTTCCTTCTTTATATGGTTGTTTGGTGTGGAAGGCAGGGAATAGAAATCTGATAATGATTAGGGAAAATCTGGTGGTAGGGGGCTATAAATGTTATAAATTATCTCAAGAAATCATTTTGTATTTCAAGTCTTTTGGTTTCAATTATTTGTCGGATTTCAGGAATCTTGTTGCAGATGCAGATGGTTAAACTATTGGTACATTTCAAATCATTTGGCTTTGGTTGGTGTTACAGAGAAAACTTCCTATGGCTTGGGGTACGACAACAGACAGAGTAACCGTAGAAATCAATCCTTTCCCATATGCAAGAGAAACAAAACATCTAACACTAAAGGATCTCGAAACATACCTTATTCCGGATGGTTGATGTAGATCCCCGTTGAGCTTTTCCACTCTCGCTTGTATTAGCAATTCGCTCTCTCAACATTTAGGAAACAAGACAAGCATGCTATATAATTGTGTTAGACCTACTCTAGCATATACAATCAATAACATATAAGCATTTAAAAGCATCCATGGATTCAATACTCATTTAAATACACATTATTGGATAAGAAAAGATATTTCTATTAATATAAATCAGAGATTACAATAGTGACAACCTCTGTTAGCACGTCTGCGAACCAGAGAAACTAAGTCCTCCACCTAGGCCTCCACCACTTCAATCCTCCATCTCTCAATAGAAATCTCACAAGAAAAAGGAAATCTTGGGAAGAACACAAAGTGCTCCAAGGGACAAAGGGATGCAGACTCAAGTATAAGCTCCGGCAACAATGGACTATAGTTTTCTTGCTCTTCAATTCCTCTCCTTCAATGTATCCAAAGGGTTCCTTATATAGTGCTTCAATGGGGTAATGGAAGGTTAAATCCAAGCGATCTCAAGGCATATGGAAGGCAAAGAGAGAAGTGACTCGGATCCACATCAAGGAAAACTCCAAAACTATTTGGCCTTTTGCACACATCCCAATGTACGTGGGTTTGAGGGTCATATCCACATATATACGCGAGAATAGGTTTAAAAGTCGCATATAGAAAATAATGCATGTTTTTAGGGATGATCTTGGAAACATCAAAGGTACAAAAATGGTCCATGGGGTCCAAAGAGTTTGCAGAGGGACAGGGAAGGCCATAAAGGTGTGATCCACCATGTGTGGTAAAATCAGCTGTAACAGATGCCCCCTAATGTGTGAGGTAAGAGGGGTGATACGATGGCCGAAATACATTATAAGTCCATCCCAGAACTGGAGTGATGAAGAACCAGGTGGAAGAACTAGCCATCCAATAGTATAATACAATAATCAAACTCTACACATAAATGCAAGCAGATATAGTAGTCCCGGATATATAAGACTACAATGGCCATGAATAAGCATGATACAAAATATGACATGTGTGGTCATCGCCACGTATAATATAGATAAATCAGAATCTCCATGATGAAGATATACAAAGGCTCATGATCTCCATGAAAGCTGAAGATATATAATGGATCAAGGTCTCCATAATGGTTGAAGATATCTGACATACACTGGAATCAAGTCACGAGAGTTGAAATCTCATGAACATTGGCACAATCAAGGAGGTAGCATATATGAAATGCCACCAATCTAGAAGGTCTTCTACACAATCCGCTATGAGTACATGTCCTACTATGTGAATAGAGGTGTCGAGGTCGAACATAGTAGTCCATCGTTTGATTACCGGTCATTGATGTATACTGTTAACAGATGCGAGATCACCCACTGATAATGAAAATGGGAATCAAGGTACTAGAGTGCAAACTAACAAGTGTGAATAAATGTGTTGAGGTCGAACACTTGAAATGATCCATTGTTCAGGGGACATTAATGTATTCCAAAAACTGTCGATGGTGAGAGAAACTACCACTGATGACTGCAAGTTTCAAGGCACTCAAAAATGACTCTAGATTCCTAGCCCAGAATAAATGATCTGAAGTCGATGGGATGAAATCCGTTGGAAGGAGGGCATTAATGCATCCCTCATCATCCAACACGAGGTACTCAGCAAAGCTGTATAATGTCGAAGGACTCGATCATAATGTGCACGAACCAGTATCAATACCGAGAATAGCCGACATGCAAAGTCAAGAGAATTGAGGAATGGCCGACTCAAGTTTCAACTTCCTTCGAACAAGAGAATAAAGGAAAATGGTGACTGAATGTAGGCAACATAGACTCAATATACAAAACTGGGACATATCTGCGATATAGGAGGCATCGACAGAGGCTCCATAGGGACTGGAAGCTTAACCAGTCAGTGGAGATAAACTCATAGAAACTAGTACAACTCCTAAAGTCAAACTATTAACCCAACCAATGGATGTGATATACAGTGCTCTGTTCGAACGCGACACGAATCGAATGTTGCCAAAGATAACATCTTTTCCTCTCTGGCTTTTTGGTTTTTTGATTTTTTTGGACTTTTTCAGATATTTTGAAAAGCTTGAAAAAGAATAAAAGTGCTTTATAGTTACAAACTAGGAGGAGACGAGTGTCAAGGGGCAAACAAACTAGTTCCAAGCAACGGAACATACCTATGCTCAATGCAAGGAAACATATGTAGGATAACGACACTCGTGGGAAAGTCCTCTCCTAGTAAAAAATGGGGAATCAAGCTGCAAAAGATATATAAAACGGCTCTACTTGGATAGACATGAGACAAGCTTGGGCTATATGGTTGATAATCAAAGTCAGGGAAGCCAGTATAAGGCTTAATAAGGCAAGCAAAACTCATGATAATGCAATTACAACTTGACATATACAAGGGAGTCCCGGGGAAAAAGGATAGCATAAAGGTCAAGAGGAGTATGAAGCTCTTGCTCAAAGTCATGACGATACTATATAGAGGACTCCCATAACCTAAAGGAGGCAACGCAGCATGGGCACCAAATGCAACAAGGATCTAACTAGGGCACCCATGTATAGGAAAGTTCTACCATTCGCATAGTGTCAGTTCTAAAATCAGCATGAAGGTTCTGTGACACCATGGAATGGGTGCATACCTAAGGTTAAAATGGAACGGGCATAAGGAAATGCATAAGTGCAAGCGCATGTGATATGCTAACCTATATGCCAGTTCAGACATAATACCTATGATAGGAACGAACGGGTCGAAACCTCGGAGAGAGTGTACAAAAACTAGACCCTATATGACAACCATATTAGTCCAAAACAACCCAAAATAGTCAATAAAGAATCCAAATTATAGGATATAAGGAGGAATAATCATGAAAACTGCAACCAAAGGAAACAATGAGGTGAATGATAGGACATAAAAAGGAAAGTAAGTTGTAGACCCAACGTTCACGCATCCACCACCACCCCTGTGAGGGTGACCACCGGTGTAAAGACCAAGAGAAGGGAGTCCACATCCTCCACACATGGAGTAGAGGGTGGAATGTGACTACTCCCAAATCTATGAGAATGGTAAGGGGTTGTGATGCCCCCAATTCTGACACTAGGGTTCATACTAGGACCAAGTACGGGTGATAGGATACCATGCATGACGAAAATAAAAGGACCCAAACTCAAGAGAGCATAAATATACTCAAGTAACCGCGATCCCAAAGGCCAACTAGCGCACAAAGAGCACACTCCTAAGAAAATATATATCCAAAATACAAGTAAACCAAGGGGAGGATATGTGAACTCCCGAATGCAGCAGGTATGTCTTTCCTAGGAGAGGCTCGAAACTCCCATACACTATAAGTGGAGGTATGTAACCAATTATAGTGGCCCTCAGCTTCAACGCATAAAGCGACTGTGCTGTCCGACCTCTACCTGGCCGAGACACCTATAGAATAACCTCTGCAAGTACCCCTTGTGATACCTAGGTAAAGCAACTAAGGTTACCTCAATGTAACCAATGCTCAGGCAGACAGTCACAGGCGGGATCGACCGTATGGGCAGGGTAGCAAAGCCCGAAACTCTCGAAAGAGCCCCCAGATATGAATACAATCCTGGAAATATCTCCGGTGCTACTCAGTTACAACCAAGGGTCATCCCAATCATAACCGCTCACACTACCTCATGCTTAACTCCCTTGTAAGAGGAGGATCCTGAGAAACACTAATTATATAAAGGATTTCACTATCTCACCTGGAAAGACACCTACTTGTTGTTGTTTAGTAGTCTTGGAGAATTAACTCACAATGAACTATTCCAAGACCCTAAAACCTAATCTTGTTGGTGAACCCTATAAAAGAAAAATGTGTAGTTCATTTTAAATTATGCGTTGATTTTAATGGCTGTAATTACTCAAAGGGAAATGGTCGCGCAACTAATGATATGAAGACTCAGCAGTGAAATAAAAGTGCACACCTAACAAGCAATGCCAAGTGCAATCTTGGAGAATGAAAAACAGGGTATGCCACTACATGAGATACATAAATATATATTCCTTTCCGAATGCCAATGCAATCCTTCCTATATGAAATCCTAAACACAACTCTCATCCAAGCAATCCAATGCAAGTACCTCCTCAAATCCATATCTAAGATGCAAGTAAGAGTGCAACTAATTTGTATTTTTCAATATAAAGGAATGAAAAATGCAATAAAATTCATCTAAAACTTTCAGTCTCTGCATCAAGTATAAAACACAAGCCCAGCAAGACACCGAGACAAAAAAGAGTAATGCACTAATGGCAAAACAAAAAGGATAAATAACTAAAACTACTTTCAAAGAAAAATCAATGAAAAATCAATCTCTGGTCACAAAAGAAGCATCCAACAGACAACATCAGACCCAAGGAAGACCCAACCACACTCACAACCCACCCAACAACTTCCCGCAACATCAAACTCACCAAAAGGGAGGATGTACGCGACTGTTTAAAGAACAGTTGCTTATATATGTGACTTTTGGCCAAAAAGTTGCATGTATACGTGGATTTTGGCAAAAAACCTGTGTGTATATGCGACTTTTGGCCAAAAATCCATGTATGTACGCGACTTTTGGCCAAAAACCTGCATATACAGAGAATACAATGGTAAAAAGCAGGCCAAGGGTCAAACCAATAAAGGGGAGTGTCAATGGATGAACATACTGTAAAATGCAACACAAAAACAAGGAGAAACAAAGAGCAAGTCAAGAATATCAAGCACATTGTGCCCCCAAACCCCAAAGAAATACAAAGAACGTCCCCAACGGAGTCACCAATTCTATTATGGAGAAAACTTCCTATGGCTTGGGGTACCACAAGAGACAGAGTAATTGCAGAAATCAATCCTTTCCCATATGCAAGAGAAACCAAACATCTAACACTAAAGGATATTGAAACATACCTTATTCCGGATGGTTGACGTAGATCCCCGTTGAGCTTTTCCACTCTCGCTTGTATTAGCAATTTGCTCTCTCAACATTCAGCAAACAAGACAAGCATGTTATATAATTGTGTTAGACCTACTCTAGCATATACAATCAATAACATATAAGCATTTAAAAGCATCCATGGATTCAATACTCATTTAAATACACATTATTGGATAAGAAAAGATATTTCTATTAATATAAATCAGAGATTACAATAGTGACAACCTTTGTCAGCACGTCTGCGAACCAGAGAAACTAAGTCCTCCACCTGGGCCTCCACCACTTCAATCCTCCATCTCTTGATAGCAATCTCACAAGCAAAAGGCAAGCTTGGGAAGAACAAAAATTGCTCCAAGGGACAAAGGGATGCAGACTCAAGTATAAGCTCCGGCAATAATGGACTATAGTTTTCTTGCTCTTCAATTCCTCTCCTTCAATGTATCCAAAGGGTTCCTTATATAGTGCTTCAATGGGGTAATGGAAGGTCAAATCCGAGCGATCTCAAGGCATATGGAAGGCCAAGAGACAAGTGACTCGGATCCACATCAAGGAAAACTCCAAAACTATTTGGCCTTTTGCACACATCCCGATGTACGCGGGTTTGAGGGTCATATCCACGTATATACGCGAGAATAGGTTTAAAAGTCGTGTATAGCAAATAATGCATGTTTTTAGGGATGATCTTGGAAACATCAAAGGTACAAAAATGGTCCATGGGGTCCAAAGAGTCTGCAAATGGACGTAAGGCCATAAAGGTGTGATCCACCATGTGTGGTAAAATCAGTTGTAACAGTTGGCACTTATACATAAGAATGGAATAATTATGTTAAGTGTCTAGTTCATTGTGGTATCAAAGTGATGGATCATGAGGATCAACTTGTTTGATCTTGAAATACATCCACGGGGCAGGTAAATGTGTCTTTATCATATGATTCTATTTCCTTTATCTTTGACCTTCTGGAGTTTAAGTGTTGGTTCGGGTCATTGTGAAATTGGAATGCACTCTTTAAAGTGCAATTGTTCTGTTGGATGGTGCTTGAAAAAAAAAATTGGGTTGGTGATAATCTAAAGAAACATGATTTTATTGGTCCTTTTCATTGTTCGTTCCGCTATGTTGAAGATGACTTGGTCAACCATTTATTTGCCTCTTATGATTTTCCCAAGAAATTTGGAGAGAAGTTCTGTGTGGACTGAATTCCTCTACTAGTTGGGGGCGAGACTCATTCAAAGTTAGCCTATGGGTCTAGGTAGATTATGTTAGATCTCTCACTAATTTTCCTTTGTTGTTATTTGGACTCTTTGGTGTTATTGAAACCTAATTATTTTTTAGAATGGACAGAGGAGCTTATTTAGTATATCATAAAATATTATTGGTGATTTTATGGAATTCTACAAGAAAACAAAAGAGGTACCAGTTTGTCTCTCAAGGTTCCCCTCCTCCCTTATGGTTTGTCCTTTGGGTTACTTTGAAGGAGTGTCAACTCTAATATTTGTGGAGTAGGAATGGTTCTTAAAGTGTCCAATGATCATTTTTTCAGTTGTGGATGGCTTGTGAAACTAGGACTAATTCTAGGGAAGTGTTCTTGGCCCTGTGGGGTTTATTACTTTTTGCTTTGAAATAAATTTTTTATCTCCGTAGGTGTTTGGGGATTCTCATGTTATTTTAGACTAGGTGAAGGGGATAAATCACCTTCAAGTAATCATATTGCATGGTTGGAAACTTAGAATTCGTGAGTTATAAAGGAGATTTCAGTTTATTTCTTTTGATCATATTTATAAGCAATTGAATGCTCGTGCATATCAATTATCCAAGAAGTCTCTAGGGAATGCTAATGGGATATTGTTTTATGAAGAGCAAATGGACCATTCAAAGATCTTTTTTGGTTATTTTCAGGCCAAACTCGTAAAGGTTAGACTCTCTGCATGTTAGGTTGTGATATTACACTTGAAATGGTTTAAGATCTGAGTACTCGAGCGGTCTTGGGTAAATTTGAGTATATCAAGCTAAGTCGGGTGAAATTATTGGATCGGAACACTAGGACCTAGAAGTCGTTAATTCATCATATGCCTAGGGTTATCATGATGGTAAATGGTTGGATATACTTTCATTTTTTGTCGGAGGAGAATCTGCAACTCGTTGCGTCACGATATTGGATTTTTGTGTTAGCTCTTTGGTTCTTTGTAAATGGCATCTTGCATTTAACCCGTGGAAGGAGAAAATTCAACGACAACATCTCTAGGTGTTACTTCCGGGTTGGCCCCTTCATTGTTTGCGCTTTTCTGGAGCTGGGTAATTCGATTGGTAAATTTATCATGGTGGAAGAGGAAGGGCCTAATATCTAACTACCGATGTATGTCGCGGATACTTGTGGATGTGGATATGTCTAAGAGTTTGTTGAAAGAAATTGTTGTCAGGTGGGATGGCGGGGATTTTACTCAATGATTGGACTGCTGGCGTGTTCCTTTCATATGTTTTAAATTCCATAGGACGAGACATTTAAGTTATTTGTAATATCTCAATTTTGACCCCACTGCATTAAAATTGTACATGATTTAAATATTGTTATTAAATCATGGTGAGGAGCTCAAGGCCAAGGCCCCGCCATCGATTTAACGTTTTATGTGTCGACAATTAAAATCGATGCCTATGGTTCTCGTGCTATCCAGGCACAATATAAATTGAGACATCATGTAAATATGTAATTTAATAAACTACCCACAACTAGCTATGCAATGCAACAAGAGATTGGGTCATGATTTTCACGAGGAATAGGGAGGGAAATTATTCAAACCCTTGAGCCAATAGTGTTAAGCCAAATGTCAATGAGAGAACCCATAAACTCTCAACTACCCATTTTGTCTTATGCANCAATTAATCCATTGGGAATGGGGAGTATGGCAGTCAATTTCGTATTGGGGCAATCCATCAATCTAGGAAATTGTATTTTTGCTTATGTGAAAAGAAAACACCCAGAAATGTGTGCCCATTCCATTCCTCACCCGGGATTTTCCTTTCCTCATGCAACTGGAGCTAGCTGGGTCGTTTTCTTTACGTTTTTATGCGTGTTCCTTCATCTTTCCATGCTAGGAAATCTGTTTTTGTGTTTCACAGTGGATGGGAAGAGAGATTCGTGATCTAGGGGGTTATGGAGGCCGTTTCTATCCCTGAAAGGCCCATAAACGTTTTCTGAAATTGATTTTGCTCCCCCATGGTTGATTCCCCTTCTACCATTTCGTTTTTGGTTGCCAAAATGTTTTTCTTCATAACCAACACTTGTGTTTTGCTGTTATGTGCATCCTTGTTTTGGTCTGAACTGTAAGTAAGACTTAGGAGTGGAAGAGGACCATAATTGGCTTGATAAACCTAGTGAAGAGAGGAACCTCACAAAGGATCAAAAGGGGTTGGCTACTCTTCTATGCACACCCTAGAGAACACTGGAAGGGAAAGTATGGCCTGAGGGACTGTATAGCAATGAAGGGAATACTTCCTTGTGTTGGGTGTGTAGGTATTGTGGAGACCAAGATAGATAGATCTTGTAGAGGTGTCCATATCTCTGTGGTTGAGCTCACTAGCTTAGAAAATATTCCTTTCCACTGCCTTAGCAGCCTGATAAACCCAATCGTGGATTGGCTTGGATGAACCTTGGTGTGTATTTGGCTATGTGTGAACCTATTGTTCCCTTTTTCCTTGTGGAAATCATGCCCAACTCGGGGGTGGCAGTTGTGCTGAGAGATTGATGAGCACAACTGGTCTATGGTTGGGTGGAACGTTGCAACGACATAGCTAGTTGCTCGGGGAAACTCATTTTATAGCTAGTTGCTCGGGGCAACTCATTTTCAAAATAAGTGCTCTATTGTATTAATTCTAGAATGTATTTGTTTTAAGAATTATTATGAATGTATTGAATGGTTGCTAAATGTTCAAGTAGAGATTTTCTTCCGCTGTATTTTCTTCCAATATACATCTGCATATGGATTTTACTTTCAATGCATTTTTTATTATGTTCATGGGGCTAGATTCCCGGTTAGATAGTAGTGCGTCGTGTCCTCCCCAAGCGAGAGGGGAGGGGACATGACATTATGACTGCACTCGAGCCTATTGTTTGGACTCTAAGGTCTCTTCACTTCAGGCAGAGGTGGATGATATGGGTGAAGAAACTTCCTTTCTTATTCCTATGGATGGCGATTTGGATTTACGTTTCATGGGTATGTTTCATCAATTCCTTCCTATGCTATTTCAGTCTCTATCTTTTGATGACATTTTGGGGGAATTGGATCTTAGAGTTCCGACTGATGGTAAGGAGGTCATTAAAAAGTCAGGGGCTTAGAAAAAATTGTTTTCTATTGCACTAGATTCTGTTGAGTCTGAGTCTTTGTCTCAACCTTTGGGGGACCATAGGACCCAATAACAAGACCTTGGTTGTCTTGCATATCCTCGGCTTCTAGTGGTAGGTTGTCAAGAGCAGCTAAATTTTGTTGATAACCCTTCCCTTGGTCATTTATCCAAGGAGGGGAGGGATTTGGATATTTCTTCAATTGAGACACCTAGGCAACTGGACATTAATCTTTTAGAGTCTCCTATTGAGGATGCAGGAAGGGGAGGGGGGGACTCTTGGGACATCTCTCTTCCACCAGGGTTTGGGGGGGGTTCATGGAATATTCTTATTAATCCCTACATTGGGGTGTAGTGATCTCTAACGAATTATTCTCAAGAATTCCCATTTCTTCTATCTATTTCCAAAATTTCACCACCCATAAGAAACCTACACAGAAGTTGAGAGTTGAAGCTGGGGGATAGGGAAAGTGGATCAATTCTAGGGTTTCATCCATGCAACTAGTCTCAGAAGAATTATCTAGTATGTCTCCTGGTGTGGCTCAGGTTGGGCCCTTAGAGAAGGTATGCCCCCTCGGGTGGTTACTTAATGCTTCTCCTTTCTTTAAACATTCATGTGGTTTGCGGCTCACCCAAAAGAGCCACATTTAAGCGACTTCTTGAGGAGCATAACCCCGATGTTGTTTTCCTTCAAGAAATAATGGTATCTGAAATGGTGGCTTTAGATTTTTTTTCTTCTGAAAATTAAACCATCATGGAAATGTTGTGGGGTCGATATGAATGGTCTCTCTGGTGGATTGCTTGTGGAATGGAACCCTAAATTTGTCGATTTCTCACATTTTTTAACGTTTGCAAGTGTTAAGATTGTTGGTCGACAAAGGGATTTGGATAGGTCGATCAATATATTGAATATCTATGCGCTTTTTAATAATCGTCTTATTTTTTGGGATTCAGTTAAGGATGGAGGTTTTTTACAGGATCCTTCTCTCATTGTTGTTGGTGACCTAAACCTTACACTATCGGTGGATGAGGTTTGGGGTTCGAAAGTAGGGATTGATTTGTTGTCGGTCTATTTCAAGGACTTATTTGAATAGGTGCAGTTGGTGGATGTGGTTCTGGCAGCGTTGGTTCCCACTTGATCAAATGACAGAGCTGGTGTTGTGGGAGTGTTGAAAAGATTGGATCATTTTTTAATAGCTGAAGATTTGGGTTTGACGATTGGTAGGTATCGTTCTTGAGTTGCCCCAATTGGAATTTCTGATCATAAAGCTATTTGTCTACAACCGTATTTTGTTGTCAGTAGGATTGTGTATCCCTTGAAGTTCAATCAAACGTTGCTTGTTGAATCCGATTTTTGTTCCATGGTTGAGAATTGGTGGAGAGCGCAGGTGGATTTGTCTCAAGGTTCGGTGATGCATAATTTTTTAAAGAAGCTTCCTCTTGCATTGTGTTTGCTTAGTGGGATAAAGAGAAGAAAAGGGAAAATTTGCAAGTGTTGTTGGGTAAAGAGAGTGACATCATGTCATTGGATGAGAAGGTTGATGAGGAGATGTTCTTAGAATCCAGGAAGCTGGATTTCAGTAATTTAGAGGCTTGAAGGGCTAAGATACTTGCTTAGCATGCATCCACTTGGCGAGTCAAGAGATGCGCTTTGTTTATTTTGGAGGTTGGAGGGTGATGCTAACACTAATTTTTTTCACAGATTTTTGTCGTTTAGAAGGAATATAAATTCCATTTGGGAATTGAGGAGTGGGGATGGTGTGCTGCTTTAGGATACAAAAGTCATTAAAAGGGGGGTAGTCTCTTTCTTTTCTAAAATTTATCAGCAGGAGGCATCATCAAATTTGGCTGCTCAGCTCAAAGTTTTAAAGTTGTATCCCAAAATGTTTCAGGAGGATGTGAGTAGAGAAATTGGGAAGCTTGTGACTTTGGAAGAGATAAAGGAGGTGATTAAAGGTTTTTCCCAGGATAAAAGTCCCGGTCCGGACGGGTGGACGATGGATTTTTTGGGTATTTCTTTGATTTGATTGGAAAAGATCTTCTCTATGTCATTGAAGAGACTAGGGAAAATAGTTATATTCCTAAAAGCCTAAATTCGACCTTTATTACTATGGCTCCTAAAGAGGATCGACCCGAAACTTTCAATGACTTCCGATCGATATATCTATGCAACCTTGTGTATAAAATTTTTTTGAAGATCGCCTCTATTCGCATTAAGCCTACTTTGGAGCATTATATTAGTCCTGGAAAATTTGGGTTTCTTGCCAATAGGCAGATCCTTGACGTTGTTGGTTTAGCTCAAGAATGTATGCACTCGATGAAAGTAAAGGAATTGAAGGCTTTCATTTTGAAGATGGATCTCTTGAAGGCCTATGATCGGGTCGATTGGTCATTCATCAAGTTTATGTTGTTGCATATTGGGCTATCATTTGAGGTAACTCATTGGATTATGGCTTGTATTGAATCAACCTCTTTCTTGGTTTTGATCAATGGCTTCCCGTCTACTCACTTTGATAGTATCAACGGGATTTGATAAAGATTCCCTCTCTCCATTGGTTTTTATCTTGGTTATGGAAGGTTTAAGTTAGGTCATTATTAAGGCCAGAGAAGAGAGTAATATTTTTGGTATTAAGGTGACTAGATCTATGGCCATTACACAGCTCTTGTTTGTTGATGATGTCCTCTTGTCGGGGATGGGGCATATGATGGAATGGAGATAGTTCAGAGATATTATTGATTGTTTCTGTGAAGCAACGGGGATGCCTGTCAGTGCAGGAAAGTCTATTTTTTACACAATAATCTTGAAGCTGGGATCTATAAAGAGGTTGAGGAATTGTTTTCTTATAAGGTGAGTAATCTTAAATTGGGTTTTAAATACTTGGGATATTTTTTGAAACCTAATGGTTATTGTACGATGGACTAGTTATGGTTAGAACAGAAGGTTGAGCGGAGAATAAAGCATTGCGATTTTCACTAATCTTTGGGTGGGAAATTGATCTTGATTAATTATGTGTTGCATAGTCTTTCGGTGTATTGGATTTCATTGATTTTTGTTCCTTCATCCATTTTGCATCAGATTCGACGGAATATTTTCTAGTTCCTCTAGTTTGGTGGTGCTGGACATACTAAATTTCATTTATCTATGTGGGAGGACTTGGCCCTTCCAAAGCTGGCAGGGGAATGGGGTATAAAGAGACTTGATTGGTTTAATCTCTCATTGAGAGCCAAAAGTATTTGGCGATGTTTATTTGATGATGGTCTCTGGAGTATCATTATGAGATCAAAATATATTAAGGATGTTCTAGTTACAATGTGGATAAGGAATCCTTCGTTGCAACTAGCTAGTGTCCCTATTATTTGGAGGGGATTGCTTAAGGCATTTCCCATATTGGGTAGTTAGATGGCATGGCACATTAGGAAGGGTGTGCAGATCTTCGTAGGGATCGATCCCATTGTGGGGGTGGATAATGGATATCGGTTGTCGTAGAACTTAATTCATCAATTGCATGTGAATCATTTTTATGTTTTAGCATAGGTACATTGCAGTATTGTGACTAGAGTTTGCATTCCTTGTTGGCATAATGCTAATGATCTTGGTCTAAGATCGGATGTGGCTGGGGAATGAGATGATTACATTGTGGCTTTGAATTTGGTGTGGATTCGTCTATCTAGAACTTCTGACTAACTTGTTTGGCATGGGGGGAATTCAGTTGGTTCCTTAACTGTTGAACTAGCGTATGGCGTGATCATGGAGGATGGAGGTTTTAGTGAGCGTAATTGGTGGTCTTGTCTTCTTTGGCATATGAGGATTCCTTTAAAGATTCGTTGTTTTGGCTAGTTATGCATTATGGACAAATTGTTAATGTGGAAAAACTTACAGCAATGAGGTTTTTGTGGGCCAAGTCAGTGTAGCCTTTGGAAAGGTGAGATGGAGATAACTGGTCATTTATTTTGTCCCTTTGCTTTCTTTCATGATGTTTGGAAGCAGTTGTATTCGAGAATGGGATTATCTTATGGGTGGTACTGTGTTTCATTTGTGGAATGTTTTTTCATGTGGTCGCGTAGGAGTCAGGGCTATCATTTTTTGCCTCTGGTTATTATTTGGGAGATCTGGAAGGTGCGTAACCATGCCCTTTTTTATGACATCATTCCTTATGTTATTCATGTTGTCCTCAATACTATCATAACTTTGGATGCCTACTCTCTGGTATCCTCTTCTACTAGAGTAGATGTTTCAATGTTCTTCCTTTTGTTGATGATCAGTCGATGGGTTTCTTCAATGGGGCAGCTCAATATGGGTTATGTGGTGTGGGGATGTTCATTCATGTAAAAAGAGAGCACACTGTCCGGGTTTGGCTCTCTGTTGGTTCGAGTAGTAATACTAAATCCGAGCTTTTGGCTTGCTGGGGACTTCTCTGGTTTGCCAGTAAGCAAGGCATACAAAGCATCAGGATTTTTGGGGATTCTAGAGTGGTGATAGATTGGGGCTGTGATTGGGCAATGATCAACAATATATGTCTGGAGCATTGGATTACCCAAACTTGAGCTTTAATGGCAGATTTTTCTTAGCTATTCTTCTAGCATGTCTTCAGGGAATTAATCTATGTGGCAGATTCTCTCTCCAAATAGGCTTTGGGCTTTCTGATGGGAATTTTGTTTTTTAAGGAATTCTCTAAGGGCCAACGTGTGGATGGCGACTCGTTCTCTGTTTTTTATTAGTCTCTTCTTTCATCGTTGGAGGGGATGTGGAATGTTTTTTTTATAGCATTCTTGTACTGTTGTAAGCGTCTTTGTATATTAAAAGCAATTTTGTAAGGCTTTCGAACGTAGATTTATGTAATATTTGTTAGCGTCTTTGTATATTGTATGGCGACTAAGTTGACTATGAGAAGGTTATTGGCTTTGTATATATGTACCTTTGATTAACAATGATAACCAATTACAACCTTTTCATTCAAATGTAATTGATGATGTTTTTAATAAAATATTGCTTGTCCTAAAAAAAGCTGATAAAAAATTTGACAATACACGTTATGGGTACGCGTTATCCCATTAAGTGTTGGAATTTAGGATGTTTTTTCCGCCATGGGGTATTTTTCCCGAAGTATATTGGGAGAACGTCAGGCCAAATGGGCAAACAATTTTCCAAAACGTATGTTTGACGTTTAGTTATTTTTATAAGCCATTATTAATTTTTTTGTTAGTTTTTCGAGAGGTTGAATTTTGAAACCAATTCCTAAACCCAAATTTTAATTATAGATAGTATGGATTGCTTAAATTCTTTAATAAAAATTTATTAATGAAAGAATTCTACCTTCATAGTAGAAGAATAACTTTTTTAATAAAACATTATGTTAATGACGAGATAAAAACCCAAAACTGTAGTTTTGAAAGATATAGATAAAATGAAATTCCAACCCTGACCCATTGATGCAGTTTGTCGCCGTGAATTACGGGACGGGAGGGACCCACTCTGCCGTGAAAAGTGGTACAGTACGACATCACAATACACGCTGACAGAAGCACAAGAGTTAATCTTGGTGAATCATAAGGGAAATTGTCAAAATGAAAATAAGATGCCGTGCATTGAAAAAGTTGAACGTGATGTACGGGGCATAAAATAATTAAAAAGTACTAACTCGATCAAAGATTAATTAAGCCAAAAGATTTTATTCTACGAGGTCGACTTTTTGAGGCCACGTTTTTAATCTATTTCGAAGATTTATCAGTTCCGGACTCTCCCCTGCCGACGGGCCGCCAGAATGTAAATAACATTGCCCGCGATATGCTGCCCCTCATATTCGATCTGATACATAAAATGTCGGATCCGTTGCATCCGTTGCAGGCTCTCATGGTGGAGCTCACTGGCCGCGAATACTACGAACCGCGGGGTCTTCTGCCTCCGGAACAACTGTTTCCTATCTACGACATGTTCATGGGACGGTCCGCTGCCGTGGCGGCGAAGTTCAGTGTCCGGTCTTTCATATACTACACCAGGAACGGGAAATACAGGAAAATTTGTAAAGCGTTCTATAAGTAGCACTCCTCCAGAGGCAAACTCATGGCGAATTTCTTTAACAGATCTACTTCAAACCAATAAATTTGTTGAAAATACATAGATGTAATTAGTTACTATGTTAAGATAACAAACCCACTGCAAACTCATAAATAACTCCACTACGGAGTGGATTGATGTAACTACACAAAATTGATGAGAAACTGCAAATCACCTCAGAGAAAGCGTATTTATGGTGTGCTATGCTCTACAAAATGATGGAATAACCTACTTTAATTGATCTAACTACACAAAAAATTGATGAGAAAACTACAAAATCACCTCAGAGAAAGCGTATTCATGGTGTACTAAGCTCTGCAAATTGATGTAAGAAAACTGCAAATCACTTCAGAGAAAGCGTATTCATGGTGTGCTTCGATGGTGGTCTATTCTCATGCCATCTGGGCAACATGCAAGATGGGCAATGTTACTATTATATTATTAATGTGTACACTAGGATTATTTCTCTAAATTGAAGATACTAATTTAATTAAGAGTTTAAATGGGCAATGTTACTATTATATTATTAATGTGTACACTTATTATATTATTAATGTGTACACTAGGATTATTTCTCTAAATTGAAGATAATAATTTAATTAACAGTTTAAATGGGTCTATGTGACTACTTCTATATTCAATCGATAATGTATCCAATGAACATACACAAAGACCGAAAGAGTGATTAGAACACCTCATCTATATCTTGAATCTGGAATGATCCTAACTTCTTGGATGCAAATAATTGTTTATGAAATATTTCATGGTAATGGTGTATATTGCATAATGATGATATTTGGTCTTGTAGAGAGAAGTAATAGATGTTGATGCAAAATTTCTTGAAAAGGGAATCAATTGATGAGAATCAATTTATTTATCTAAGGGATGAAATTGGAGATTCATGCCCTTCCTTGAAGTTGAGTGATGGGGATCATGTTTTTCCTAGAATAGAGTAAAGGAGACAATTAAGCCAAATTTCTATTCCTCCAATACTCTTGGTGTGATATTAATGCTTTTTAGGGTTCTTATGAAGAAATACATGCCATTGATCAATGTTTTGGTAGATACCCAGTGTGGAAGCTTATTCACAAGAATTTTGACACTGTGAAGGCTCATGTACAAGGATGGTCGAATGCCAAGGATGTTGACGATTTTTTGGTCACGTTGCCAAGCCTCCATCATCAATCCCACGAGCAATCTCCCATTCATTAACTTGCAAATTTTATTGATGATGTTTATTAATAGGAGTTAGAATTATCCAGTTGGATTTGAGATGCTTGGGTGTACACCTATGAAGGTTATTGGATAGGTGATGTGGCCAAGGAAGAAACTACACATTACACCTCATTACGAGAGAATAGTGAGTTCCTAAATTTATTGACATCATCAATTTGTTGGTTATATAAGTTAAACAAACTAGACTTTAGTAATTCTACAACATAACCCAATTAGCCATAGCTATCATGCAATCAAAGAAATATGTAACTACATTGTAAAGACTCAAAAAACATTCTTCAATTCTTTTAGTAAACAACATGATTGGTACCATGTATATTTTGTGTTCCTAGTAGTTGTGTACATAGAATTCCTATCAAGGACTCAAACTATTTGATGCTCTTAAAAGTATTAATGAATGATTTTCACATAGTTGTAAAATTGGATCCTATGTTGGTAGAGATTCATCTTAGTCTTAAAATAGAACTGAGTCTATAGGTAGATTGACCTTCATTACTTTCAAAGTGACATTTTCAATTCTTCTTTGCATTTATGTATTAACAAGGGCTTGATAGAAGCGCTTTTGCCATAGTTTCTCATGTTGAAAAACAAGGCCTAACAAAATATGAGAGATTTACATTAGCTTTAGGTTTCAATCTTAGGAATATCACCTTCTCGACTCGGCTCATAACTTGCTCTAGATTTTTGAACTAGCTTGAAACTATACGTTTAGTGATGGTGCTTGAGCCTACCCTATCGCACAAAAGGAGCTATTGGAAAAATTACTAGATGTGTCTAAGTGATAAAATGGGTTTGAATTCTCTTATGAGGTTGAAAATGGTTTAAAGAAGTGGTGAGAAGGATTTCTTTATGCAAAGCATGGAAAAATATTTGTGGAAGGTATTAATATACATTAATATGATATGTCACTATGAGTACATGTAAATGTGCATGGAAAGAAATCATAACAATACATTCTTTATGAGTCACAACTTATTTATGAGAAACATCAAGAAAGGTATCCTATTGTTTTCAAAGGTAATTCTACAAGTCACAATACATTTTTTTTGACATATATTATGTCAATTCCAACTCAAAATTGGGTCTCCCATCTACCAAAGTACCAATATGTTTAAACCATCCCAAAAAACACTACAAATACATAATTAAGAGCCCATGATATAACAAATAAGGTTGAGTCCCAAGCATAAACAAATAGTCATCACATTCGGTGACATTGGGTGGAAGATCATCATGGGGTTGGATCCCAACCTATACCAATAATAATTCGCAAAAGAAAAGACTACTATCTTTTCCACTTCATCATTTCTACTTTTCTTTGCATTATTTTCCCTTTCTACGTTTTATTGCACCTTCTGGGGCAATTGCTAGCTACAAAATGGCACACCATTTTTTGAGATAACTAAAAGGATTAAAAATGATCTGTCATTGTTTCTAGCAAGATAATTCCCTATTCATTCTTTATGTAGCACATGATTTTTTCTCTCGGAAGAATTACACCTAAAATTAATTTACCTCTCTTGATGCAACATGGAACAAGCTTTTTGGATTTGTTAGAGTTATTATAGCATCCTCACTTTGCTCCAAAGTCAACATTACAACATCCATGAACAACACAATAGGGCATACACCCTATTGCTTGGAGGGACATCACTCTCTTGTACTAATTGTTTAAGAATCACTAAATACCATTGACTTAAGTTCACACAACCAATTTCCTAGTGTGTTAAGTTCACACAACCAATTTCTTAGTGTATCTTTGATATGTAAAATAGTAATTGGTACTGAGATCTATAATTTGTCTTATCTATTTCTTTTATTATTTTGACAAAACCATAAAACACAAACCTTAGAATAATTGTTATACATGAAGATACAAGTTACATAGAGTGTTGTGATAACTCTTAATTTTTTTTATATAACCTTCATACAACTTATGTCTTTTGGTGTGATTTCTTATAAATGTTTGTATAGTAAACTTTAGATAAACAAATATACACAAATAATAAATTTATAGAACCTTATCTAATTGTTTCATAATTATAAACTAAATAATTAAGTTTAAGTTTTAGATCAATGTTTGTTTAGAAGTTAGAAAATTAGTATTATATTTTATTAAAATTTATTTATACATAAATTAATAAAAGAAGTAACACAGATATTTATTTATTTATGATTTTATTTTATTTTAAAATTTTAATAATGATTAAAGAAACAATTTCATATGAGATGCTTTTATATACGATCTTTATAATTTAATCATTTCCCTTATATATTAAAAACAATGTTAGGAACTCTCTTAACTATTTACAATTCTTAACTATTTATAATTCAAATTTACTTGTAAGGACGAACCATCTTCAAATAAGTATGTAATTTTTGTTTATTAAAAACAAAACTTTATTATTTTCTAAATTATCAATTCAATTTTAAAAGTTTATATCTCAAGTGGTAATAGTGGATATGAAAACATTTCTTCCATGTTTGGTTTTAGGAATATATCTTAATAGACACAAATTAGAATAATAATATTGATGAAATGGAGAAAGAACAACTCCTTGTTGTCGATGGTTTGACTACCATGTTCAATAATTATTTGGGCATGGTTGTTGAACATATATCATTTCTAACTCAAGTTCCAGCCAAATATGGGGATTTTGTTCTTGTTTTTGGAGTAATTTGTGTGGTGTGCATTTTCTGATTTTAGACGAAGGGTATAAGTTTTTGATAGACATTTACTAAGAGCTCTTTGGAGGAGGGGAAACATCCAATTATGCTTAGAGGAGCATAGGGTATCAAGGATAGATGTTAAATACCATGCTTGTTTATGGTTTTTAACATCGAGGCTTATGTTGCATACTATGTTTATTTGTAGTGTTTAGAATTATCCTTGTGGCAAAATGATTTTTTTCTAAAAACTTAAATTTAAAGCAATGTGCAAACATGGGTTAGCATTTTGTGATTTTGGATGAATGGTATAAACCTTGATGGACATTTACTAAGAGCTCTTTGAAGGAGGAGAATATTCCAATTATTCTTTGAAGAGCATAGGGTATCAAGGATAGATGTTGAATACTATGCCAATTTGTGGTGTTCAAGGTTGAAACAATATAAATATCTTAACATCCATGCTTTAAGGAATTTGTTTGGCTGTGCTTTTTAGTGGTTATTTGGCTATATTTTGATCTCTTATGCATAATTTTTTGGTTGCTTTCATGTAACTTTATTCTTATTATTTTTTGTTTTTGTTTGTGATGCATTTGATTCCAATGGGGCTTTAGATTTGAGATAACTTGCATATGATATATACTATGAACTTTTATGTCTTAGTGTGCAACAATGTCCTAAAATATATGATTTGCAAGTTATGTGTAATGTTTTATTGCTAGTAAAATTTTAATTGGCATGTATATTGGTTTTTTTAATAGATGCATTTGTCTTCTTTAGTTTTTTCATTGCCTGTTGTCACGTCCCCATCCCTCAGACTGGCGAAGAGGACGCGATGAACACCAAGCATACGGGCAAACAACCCCATGAAAAATAAGAACAGTTATCAATGCTGAAATAAAGGCTTAACAGAATGCATAACAGGAATGCTAAGATGCGTAATCCATCATAACAGAATGCATAATTCATCAATCATACAACGGAAGCAACATGTACCTTCCAGCATTCATATGTTCATCATAATTCATAAAACAATAGATTCAATTGCAGAGATAACACGATCAAGACTACTTATCTTTTTGATGAAGAGTTTACCCCGCAACCAGCTACGTCGCTGCAACATTCCACCCAACCATAGGCCAACGTGCTCATCAATCTCTCATCAACACTGCCACCCCCGAGCTGGGCATGATTCCTCCAAGGATAAGGGTCATTGCAGGCTTACACATAGCCGAGGGACACAATCAGCAAACCAACACCACTGGGTTTACCAGGCCATCAACAGAACGGCCAAGCCAGCACAGTCCAAAGGAAAACCACTGCATACCCGCAACATAACAATCCCTTCACAGTCCTGTGAAGAAGCAAAGATGACCAGGGATAATCCCAAACAAACGATGAGCACAGCTCAAGCCCACAAGGCAACACAAAGTTGTTCTTGGCCCTACCGTGGCCAAAACAACTCGGCTGCAACCCAAAACCAGGGTACTCCAACAGCCACAACCACACAATGAATGATAGCAGCAATCCACAGTCCCAAAATAGGGAAACTCAGCCAACAGATTGGAAATCAACAGTGGCCCAAAACGAAATTGAGCACCACAACCAATAAAACATGGGGAAGACAACAGCCCCAAAACACAAGCAGTGAGCACGGCTCACAACATGGGAAAACGACCCCAAATAGTCTGTGCGTGAGGAAACTTGCACCAGACCACAAAACACAAGGGAAAACATACCCGATTCCACTCTGTAGAAAACGTGAATGGCCACTGAAAGGTAGCTCCTCTCCTAGCTGCGTGAGATCCGGCAGAACCACTGCCTGTGCATGAGGAAAACAGCACCGACCTCTGCGTGAGGAAGATGAACAGACCACGATGGGGAATGAACAGACCCAGGAGAGAATGCATCGTGGGGAGAATGGAAGGTTGTGTGAGAGTGGAGTGCAAGCAGTCGTGGGTGGAGTGGGCGTGTGGGCAAGGGACTGATAGCCCTACCACCCCACTCCCAAGGACAATAACTGCCCCAACCACCAGCAGCCATAACTCCTCAACTAGTCCCCAAAACAATAAAGAGGTTGACAAGGGAAGATGGCAAACCAAAACAAGGTGGCAACACATGGGTTTTTCCCCCATGAACCAAGGTTTGACATCCCCCACCCCTTATCCTTTGGAACCATGCCCTTTTCATTCGACGTTGCACTGCCGTAGCTGGTTGTGGTTTTAGTTTTAATTGATGTGCGTATTTACATGATGCCGAATTATAATGTGCCAAATGGCACGATAAACCATCGGCAACTATCCCCATTGCCGAAACACACACACAACCAAATTGATGGTGGGGCTTTTTCCTTGAGCTCCTCACCACGATTAATTACAATATATACATCATGCAAACGGGGTCAAAACCGGGGACATTACACCTGTGCATTTTTTTGTCAATTTCATTTTGTAGTTTTCATGGATATATTAGAAGAATTTGCATCATTACATATTGTGCTATGTAAGATTACCTTAAGCTTTTGTTTCTTTATTTATTAGATTGTGCTTAAAAGTATAAATTAGAGTTCTTAAAATACTTGTTTTTTTTTCACTTTGAATCAGATCTACTTTACTTTAATCATTTTATCTTTCGACCGTTTTATTGCACCTTTTGAGGCAATTGCTAGTTATTTTATTTTTACGCGGTAGGCTTTTTTTTGTGAGGTCTTGTTTCTGGGCAGAGTTCTCACTTGGTTCATCCTTGGTCGTCCCTTTAACTAATCATCTTTCACCACGTGTAATTTTTCTGTCAACCACAGTCTACCACGTGTTCGGTTACGGCTGTTGCGTGTTCTGGAGGTTCACTTGTCTAGGAGGTTCTATACTTGGCTGGCAGCTGAGCACCCATGAACATACAACACAAGGAGCGCAGAAGGGCGAGGGAGTGTGTGCGATCAAGTAGTAAGGGCAAAGGCGTGTGGTGCTCCGTGCTCCCCCTCTCTCGCTTCGCGGACATATCACTCAAAACAGTTTTACTGTCGTTCTCCCTGGGCAGATCTCGATGTCATGCGCTATCTGGAGCCGGTTCCTAGTGCCGCCACCGTAGCAACAAGATCTGAACTTCCTCTTCCCAGCAATACCGTAATTCAAATTCTCGAACCACAACACAAACGACGGTGCAGCGCTCATGAAGCGAACCGGGTACTGATCCGTCAATTCCACCAGCGTCATTTCCTCCTCCACTGCTGTAGTCTCCTCCCTAGCGCCGGGTGGGAGACTTTCTTTCACGACCGCGGCTCCAGGAGCCGGCCACGGATCGAGCCTGGCTGTCGTGGGGTAGCGAAGTCCTCTAAAAAATCCTTTAAATTGGCTATGTTTCAGCGTAATACTCCCATATTATTAGGGTAGGGAAGGATACACTTGCCAAGCATTAAAAAATATATATATATATATTTCAAAATAGTCATAGAAGAAATATTAAAATACTAATTTTATTTGAGAATAATCATTATTTAAATAAATTGGTCTATCAAATGTCAGATACCCCAGTCCCCGTTGCACAAAAGACTTTTTAAACATTTCAAATAGCAAAATAAGTAAAGTTCTTTGCAATGATCTTTGTATTTATGATTATAATGATTGGCAAGATCGTAAAAGCCCCTCCCAAAAATAGAAAAAAAGAAAAAAAAAGGAGGGAAGACTAGATCTGGTGAGACCTGCAATCACCATTATTAAATAGCTGGCATAATGGATTATTATAAAATGATGATTTTTTCCAAACTCTACCAGACAAAGTTTTGAAAAACATAATTTCAATATACTGCCTAATCATTCCTCTAATTCCTTATTGTAATTATATGAATTTATTGCCCAAAAAATTAAAAAACGAGCTTTACTTTACACATAAATGGGTTGATAATAGTTTTGTTCTGGAGAAATGATCAATGGAGTATGAATAATGAAGAAAATCGCTGCCTTTAAGGTATGTGGGGGCAAATAGCAGGGATCAGTGTGCAAGCAGTCAGAGAGACCTGTGCACCGGACACACCCCCTTTTTTCTCTCTTTCTTGCGTCCTCTGTTTTCACAACAACAGGCCAGGGAGCATGTGATGAGCTTTCTCTCCAATAATACTGATCAAACCACGGACAGATTCGAGAAGATATTTAGTTGAGTCTAGAAAGTTGGTGTTATATTTTAGAAATTGATTACCAACAACTTCCATTTAAATGTGATATTTTCCATGACTACAACCACTTTTGGGAGAGATTGCAAGCAAGGGTCGACACTTCCATGAAAAAAATAATCAACATAAGGAAGCAAACACATGTAGCAAAGCCTCCCTCATGGCCTAAAGTCTCCACCCCACCCCCAAGTCGCATTTTAACAAATTGCTTTGAAACTTAGGATGGAAATTGATGTGAATGAAGAACCCCAATATGCTCTCAATAGAGGAGGAAAGGTGTAAGGAAGAGGAGGAAGAGGGTCAGGAAGTAAAGGACCCTCAAAGGAATGAGAAGGAACTCACGATGAATGTGGAGGTGGAGTAAGTATGGGACCAATAACCAAATGGGTACAAACTTAAAAAAAAATAGTGAAATATCAAATTTAACATATTATTTAATCCTTTTCCACATGGTGTATAATAGATGGTGAGAGGATGTACTATTAAGGCACTCCTTAAGTACAAAATTCTGTGGGTGCTTACAAAAATAAATATTATTTAATCTTTTTAATATATAAAAATTATATATATGTGTGTGTGTGTGTTTAATTTAAAAAATATTGATTAAATTTAGTGTGAAAATATTAGTTTATTCTTTTAAATATGATCTTAAAAGGTTTTAGCATCTAAATTATATATATATATATATATATATATATATATATATATATATATATATATGGTTAATGATTAGATACTTTGGGATATGACATAACCACTTTATGGAAACCTTATTGATAACCAAGATAATATCTATAAATCTATTCCATATTGGTCATAAGGTGAAATTATATTGGCATACAACTATAAAGTGGTTTTAATTGATTAAGAACTCATATTTCACAAAGAAATAAGCTAATAATCTAAAACTTAAAAACACCATTGATTAATTGTTATATATGGGTTAAGTTTTATTTTTGCACATATCTTATAATTGTTATATCAATTTAAGTTTTTTTCTTTTTTAATTTTAGTTTCACCGCATGATATTTTTATAGAGTCTCTTTTCACCATAAGGGCAACTATCAATATATTCTCTTTTTAATCTTATTCATAATTCCTTGTATTTAAGAATTTTGATTCATATATCCTTACATTTAAGAATTTACTACGTCTATAAATATAAAATCTAAGCAATTCTAAAAAAATGTATGATTTAGAAACTTCAAAAGAATACCATTCATTTGATTGACTTCAAATTGTTTTGATTCATTTAAGTGTCTTTAACTATTCAAATGAACACAATCCTTTTTATATTCTAATGTTTACGTCAAATGTGTTTTTTTATCTGAGGGTGATTTTGAAAACACTATTCTAGATTCCATATCCATCGTCGTCCCTCTAACAAATAAGAATGCGCCACACATTTCCAAAATCGTTAATTTGTTTATGGGAAATTTTAGCACTCGATCTTTAATTATAACTTACACAGTCAGGAACTCCTCGCACTTGGTCCCGTGCCTTGTCACCAGCCACATGTCGGAGCCCATGATCGAGATAGATAGCATAAATACAAGAAAATTTGAGAGCCCAGCACTTTGTTACTGATCGTCAACATTTTGTTTCAACGATCCCAACAACAAAAAACATAGGACGTGATTATACAGAAAAACCTTTCCCCCGATCAGTTATAGTGCACTTTACGGTCACCTTACCAGGAAACCATGACACTATGCGTCCCATTGAAAAAAGCATTGTGTGTTAGCCTTGAATTCATTTACGATAGATGTCCGATGGTGCATATGTTTGAGATCCCAACTAAATGTTGAAGCAACTAAAACAATGATCCTATGTGTCGTTTACATAAAACCTCCTACCTTCGAAGAGCTATTAATTAGCCAAATCCTCAAGGGGGAGGTGCCTATCGTTCAGTGGAAAGGGATGATTCCTTTTCTTTAGTAGTATTGTCTAGAAGAGTCAAATTTGAAAGCTGGGGTAGGACATCATGTCCCAATTCAGAATCTGGGACCAGCCCATCTTAGTCTAATTCTACAAGATTCAAACCGCGAATGTCTCTTATGTCAAATATGGTTCAACTAGCATGCATGAGCCCAGATATCTGCACAGTCCAACTTTCCTACTTCCTATGGGATGGTTATTAATTATGCAGTAAGGGAAATAGTTATTCCCTAATGTCCACAGTTCAATTCACATGGTCTTGATGGATCTCCTCCCAAAAAATATCTCTATAATGACCACTATGTGAATGATAAGCAATTTTCTATTGTAGGCCATTGATGATTCCCATGTCGGTTTTAGTTATATCAAGTGGTTCTCCCATGTCCAGCTCACTAGTGCTAGCCCGAATGCTCTCATCGGGTTCATCGAAGCATCGTTGAAATATCCCTTGGCCAATATGTTGGTGCCCACAATGAATCCAATGCATACAAGAGCAATGATGCTCAAACTGCCCTTCCTTGGGCCAATCATCGCGTCATACTCTATGTACACCAATATGAATGTCATGACGATCTCGAACACCAACACATTGATCACTCTCATGCAAGAATATGAAATAAAAATTAGATAAGTTTTAAAGTGCTCCCATCCCTTTGTCAAGACAATAGTCAAAATTCCCTTATCCCTCTTCAATGCATAATGAAAACCCCTAAATTATAACGCTTCTTCATAATGAAAATCCTTGAATTCTAGTGTTCAGAAGGAGGACGAAAAGAAAATTCTAGCGCATAAAAACAAAACCATAGATGTGACTTCATATAAAACCTCAACTTCACATATACGCAATGGCATTGTACCAATGCCACCCCAAATTCCGACGAACAAGACAGACACACAATAGAACGACGAAAGAGACCAAAAACAAGTCAAACTTGTGGTGCACTGTGGTTGATTCACCCTCCAACATTGACCTATTGACGTATCATTGCACCCTCTTGGGGAAATTGCTAGTATATTTATCATTCACCAATCATTTGCTAATTTAAATATGATTATTACCGTCTGTGCATATGAAATCCATTATTCCCCCCAATGGTTAAAATTGATGTCGTATGGTCGTTTTCGGTTTTTTTCCCATAAAATACAACTAGACGTGAAATTACCATGCCAACTACGAAGTCGACTTAATTTAGTCAGTCGTCAAATTGACTGGTAGAGCAAAAACTTGCACGTATCATTTTTATAATATTATGTATATATAAATCCTTCTAGATTTGGAATTCAATCTTGTAAGTTATGTCGCATGCCTCACTTTCTACATGTTGCAGCCAGAGTTTTGCCTGTTTTTTACGGTTACAAATTTTGATTAAACGTCATGAAAGATGGACGGGTTGATTTAAAAACATATTTTTGATTGTTTATTACTCATTGAAAATGTCATTATAGATGTTAACCTCATATAGTCAAGGTGTCAGGTGCAAATTTTCTCTTACTTAACTCTCGTAGTGGTAAGGAATTAGAGTTTTTCTTCCCCTCCACATGCCAAAGGCTAGTCATTTTGATTGTTAGGTTGGGAGAGTGATTCCACTATGTCTTACTTTATGGATTAATGAAGTTCCTTAGCTAAGGGGATCAAACAAAGAAATATATGAGACATGTCTTGTGTTAGTTATGAATAAATGAGGTAAATTGAATAATCTAGTATATTCATTGGTTCTTTACTTACCTCTACACGAAGAAGATCTAAGCCTAGTATTGGAGGGGATAGATACCAATATACCAATGGGAAGGAATTTGTAAATGGTTTCGATGTTGGTTGGAGCATCATTGGATTATGGGTTATGGATTTAATGCAAAGAAATGTAAGTCCTCTTAGATGGGGAAACATATTCACCTGTACATCAAGCACAATTAATATAGATCGACCACATTCTAGTTTTATGAGCCAAGCTGAGGTTTATTCACGATTATCCCATCTCATTTGGAACAACCATTTTAGCCTAGGTGTTCATAAGATTAATGATTAGCATTTTGTTTTCTTTGATTTCAGCTTCCAGGAAAGTAATGCTCACAATTCAAGTTCTTATGCTTAGTAAAAAATTGTTCAAGTTCTTCAGTGCAGTAAAAGAGTGAATACAAATATGTTTGAATTTCACCTTTTTTATGTGAGACTACATAGCTTTCTCTATAGGGTGGCTTTCATAGCTCCTCCCATATAACGAGATTTCAACCAATGAAAAAAAATGTAAGTGAAGTGTATTATTGATGGATAAATATTTCAGCAAAACGTTTTGTGATGGGAAGATAGAAATCTAAAATGTAAAAAAAAAATAGTGGAATGGGTAAAACTGCCTCCAAATTCCAACCCTGGTTATAGCCTACTGTCTGCGAGTTGAGGCTGGCTGAATTCCAGAGTAGTACTTGGTAATTTTGAATGGGAATCCATCTACTTCACGCCCTCAAAAGATGCCAGGTACCTATTCTACTTTGGTCAAGTCACCAACCTATAGGATAGGTCTTAAAATTGAAAAAAAGTAAGTAATTTATTTCAAAACTAGAGGAAAAATCAAATCTTCCATTGCAATAAACAGACGAAGCTCACCAATAATGTGGTCGATTTTCAATGTCAAAATGTGTTTCTCTTTTACAAGAAGAGTCGGGATTCAATCCTTCGTCCTTTTTGTTCACGGTTTCAGATTCAACAGGTTGCAACTTCATCGAACTTGAGTGTTTTACAATTTGAGTCGGGTTCGAAACCTTGGGGGCTGAGTCTTTTCCTGAGAGTCGATATTTCGGTAGTAGGTTGGCATAACATCCTGAAACTTGGAAGGTTGGAGTCTTCCAAAAGTGACCCACTATAGTTGATACTGGCCTACATATCAGCTGTAATTTTTATTCCCTAACCCCAAAACCCGCAATAAAAAAGATTTCACAAAATTTTAGACAATGGGAATTTTTAATGCAGGTGTACACTAGACATTATTAGATGCATGTTGCAATTAAATAGTTGGACACAATTCAAGCCAATGAAGGAATATCCATAAATTGACTAGAGAGGAATAATATTCAAGAAAAAAATACTCAGAATAATTACACGACTTGCAGACAAGTGGGCTATACAAATTTGTGGTGATTCAGTGAAATTATTGCTAGCGAAGTAGAGATTCATGGACCCTGGTGTTTGTGGCAACCTGGAAAGTTGTTCAAAACTTGTGGCAAACTGTCCATCTTTGTACTTAAACCACCTGCATCCGGTTGAAAGGGCCCCAACCACCTGAGAACGTATTCAGGAGAACTAACAATTTCTTGGAGGCTTGAAGCAGAAGAGAACAAGGTGTTTCCTCCTACCCAGTTCCTAACCCTTCAATCTTCAACCAATTGCAAGGTACATTTTGCAACCTGCCTTTGGAAATTCATAGAATCATAGTTATGCTCACATATTTTGGGCTAAATTTTTTTATATCAGGCTAAATTTTTTCAGAGTATAATTATATGAACAAATCTCCCTTATATTCTAGTAAAACCATGACTACAGATTTAGGGCTAAATGTTTTTAGGTATGTTCACATATTTAATGCCAATTTTTTTTACATCAATTATTTAGGCCTAAAATTGTGAGTATAATTCTATGAACGAAGCTTCATTCTATTCTAGTAAAACCAAGACTAAAGATAAATTTGATCTATAAAGACTCAAATTTATCTCAATAAAAATTTTAATGATTGCAAATGGAATGAAAGCTTTTAATTCAAGGGAATTGGGATAAATTCAATTTTTTTACTTTTCTATTAATCTTTTTGAAATTTTAAGATTTTAAATCCATAATCTATAATAGAATATTATAGAAGCCATTGAGCGACAAAAACTCTTAATGGCTTTACTTCCTTTCCCAGTGTTTTATTTATCATATATTGCTTAGCAATTCGTGGGGTGGGGAAATAAGAGGCCATTTACATGATATATAGGGTTTGTTTCTTTCTATTCATATTTGTTTAAATTTAACCACCATCAAGGAGAAGGTTCCACAATGACTAACAATAATGTAGAAATTGAATAGTGTGGGTGCACATAACAAATTGGATGTATAGAATTCTAATAGTATACCAAATTCTTATCAAAGTGAGAGTCGTCATATTCATGTGTTTTCTTCATTCCCCCTCATGAGCTTCATTTGCAACTACTACCCTCAACGTGTTTTTGTCTTCTTTGAACCAACAGTCTCTTTTATCTAAGTCATTGTTGTAAGATTCTTGAATTCTCTTCATTCCCCTTCAATGTACTTTATTTGTAACAACTATCGTCAAGGTATTCTTCTCTTCTTCTCTATTCATTGCAATGAATTTTATTTTCTCCACCTTCATTTATAGGCATCCATTAACATCCTTCTCTAAATCCATATTTACTAGCTTTTTACACTTTATTCCTCATCATCTTCTTCCTATTGTTATTCATCTGTTGGGTTTTGGTTTATGTCTCTCTTTTCTTTAAGGAAAAGTGCTTGCTTGAGGACATGTATTTTGTAAAGCTCCTACATATTGACAAATATGCTCATAAAATCTTGGCATCTTAGCTTCACTTTGCTTGTTGAATCTTTTTCTATGGTGTTGTTAAGTCCCTTGAAGCTATTGGTGATATATTGTAGGATTATGTTTGTATCAATAATAATACCAAGGCTAATTTTACCATCAATTTAGTTCGTCATTTTATCTATGTTCATTTAAGCAATACTTTGCTAAAACAAATAATGACAATGAACCAGAAGTAAAATTATAAGCACATCATAACATAACAAATAGTGACCACAATTAATCAAAATTATGATTATGAACACATCACAATATAAAAAATAGTGACTATAATGAACCCAAGGTATCATTATGACTATGGTGATCCGAAGAACTAAAAGCTTCCCACCAAGGTTCCTTCATGAAATACAAAATCCATTCAATAGGGCATTGCCTTAAATGTAGCCAATATAGTTCATAAATAATGTATAACCATTGGTGTCTGTATTCGTGCTAAATAGGTGTAGAAAAAAGAAAAAGGGAAAAAACACAACACACACGATGGAGCCTGCTCAAAATTAGCCATAGCCTAGGTTAGCACCTATAGATCAACACAAATCTACACAGACTCCGCAACGAAACAAAAGTGATCACTACTAAGTTGTGTTTTTTCACGAGTGTCCCTTATAAGTAAGGTTACATGAGGAATTGCAACCTAAATTTAACATAAAAAATAATACATTTAACTTTAACGACTATAGATGGATGAATTTATCCAAATTAAGTTATTCTCAAATTTATCCAAATTAAGTTATTCCCACTTCTAGAGTTTGGGTTTTAGTATAGTGGTTTTTAACATTAATATTCATGTTAGATTTTTATCATTCTAAGCTAGCATTATGATCTTAGGATCTTTAACTGAGAGAATAACATGTACAACAATAAAACACAAGAGACAAGAGACACAAAGAATTTTCCTCGGGGAAACCATAAAGGAGAAAACCCCGCAACTTCCTTAGAGATAGAATGAGCATCAATGGCAGCAGTAAAACTCGAAAACATAAAGATGATCTCCACAGCTTCTGTCTCTCTCTCTCACTTGAGAGAACTTCTCCTATCTCATTCATGCACCCCAATGAGTGAGTGTGTGTGTGATAGATAGAGAGGTCACTCTCTATTTATATTCTTTCGTTCACTTGAAGCGCACTCCAACATGTCGGTCTCACTTAACAATTACTTACTAGAGCCGACATCTCTAGGAGTGTCTAATAACCCTAGTGCCCCACAACTTGTGGGGACTTTTCTGCTCAAGAAGGAGGGTTAACCTTGACTTAGATGGTGGGGACTATTGCCCCAACTTACAATGACTCAACTAGGGTCGAATTCTCTAGGATATTCTAATAACCCTAGGGCCCCACAACTACGAGGAATTTAACCCTTGACAAATAGGAGGGTTACCCATAATGACTTGACATGACTTATTACATTATAGAAACTTCCCGAAATAAACATCGCGGTATGACATGACTCAAATACATCCCGGAATAAACATCGGGTTACAATACATAAGAAATACGGATGAATACATTCTGAAGTTACAAATACATCAACACTTCCTCTTAACTAGGAAGGTATTCTCTCGACACAATTTAACAGCACAAGTCTTCTTCTCTGTATCATCTAGATCATCATCAAGCTCTTGTCATCTTCGTCTTCAAGTCATCATTATCTTCAAGTCATCTTCATCTTCAAGTCATCTTCATCTGGATCTGGATCATCACTCGATCTGGATCATCATCATTGGATCCAGATCATCACTCAATCTGGATCATCATCACTGGATCTAGATCATCACTAGATTATCGCTGTTGGATAATCACTTGATCTGGATCGTCACTGCTGGATCATCATCAAGTCTAGATCATCACTTGATCTGGATCGTCACTACTGGATCATCATCAAGTCTAGATCATCACTTGATCGAGATCGTCACTACTGGATCATCATCAAGTCTAGATCATCACTTGATCGGGATCGTCACCACTGGATCATCATCAAGTCTAGATCATCACTTGATCGGAATCATCACTACTTTATCATCATCAAGTCTGGATCATCACTTGATCTAGATCATCATCGAAGCTAGATCATCACTAAATCATCATCATCATTACTGCTTCTGCTTTCTCAATCAAATTGTGCTATCTTCTTCATTCTTCTCGTCACAGGAAGTTCTACAGAATCAGTCCTGTAGGCCTACCCTTCATGTAGGTCTTCATCACTGCTTATATATGACACTTAAGTTAGAATGGCCTGCCTAGCTCTTACATCTGACCTCATCTTGTCAGAAAGGCCCGGCACTCACATCTGACCATGTGTAAACACATCGCACCAGAATGGCTCAGCACTTATATCCGATCATGTGCAAGCACATCGCATCGAAAAGGCTCTGCACTTACATTCGACCCCATCTTTTCAGAAAGGCATAGCACTCACATCTGACCATGTGTGAACACATCGCGCCAGAATGGCTCAGCACTTATATCCGACCTCATCCTGTCAGAAAGGCTCTACACTTACATTCGACCATGTGTAAACACATCGCATCGAAAGGGCGTGCACTCACATCTGATCATGTAGGAACCAATCCTATAGTCTTGTCAGAATGGCCCCCAGTCCTAGACTGAGCTACCTGGTAACTAACCAGGTGCCTCCATTCTCCCATAGAATGGCAGTTGCCCTTACATCTTACCTACTCGTCAGAATGGCCAACACTCACATCTGACATGGGAGGAACCTAATCCTTTAACCATGACAGAATGGTTCAGCCCTTACATCTGATCAAGTGGGAACACATCCCTCTATCACTTCAGAATGGCTCTCAATCCTAGACTAAGTTTTCCTGATAACTGACCAGGCACCTCCATTCCAAGAATGGCAATAGCCCTTATATCTGATCATGTAGGAACCAATCCTACAGTCATATCAGAATGGATCAGCACTCATATCTGACATGGAAGGAACCTAAATCCTCTCACCACGACAGAATGGCTCAGCCCTTACATCTGACCATGGAAGGAACTTAATCCTCTCCCATGTCAGAATGGCTCATGGACTCATCATTTCCCCTTGGAGGGAACCTCGATCTTGAGAACACCAAGATTCTCCCTGAAGTACTCAAACTTCACTTTGGCCATTTCTAGCATAGAATCACATCAAGGTCGACTACGTCCAAGGATGACCTGCGAGCTTCACAGGACCGATTACATCCGAGGGAAACCTGTCTCATCAGCTATGCTAGAAATCCTTCTTTCAAGAGATCTCGATCTGGATCATTGCTCCTCTCTGTATCATACAAAAAATGCAAGTCAAATCAACCAAATCAAATAGCAGTTTTCAAAAGAAACATACTACCTCCCAAATAACAAGTGGCAACATCTTTTGCCTCAGCTGTACTCAGCGCCATGCAAGACTCCATCCTACCAAACCAAGAGATCACACTTGATCCCATACTGAAGTATCACTCTAAAGTGTTCTTCCTATCGATGGAACTGCCTGCCCAATCTGAATAAACATAACCTTTTGATTCGCCTCATACTTGAACCCATAATCAACTGTACCCTTTAGGTACCTTACTGCATGATTTGCAACCAACAGGTGAACATGTCTCAAAGTGTTCACAGCAAAGCAAATATCCGGTCTGGTATTCGTCAAGTATATCAAGGAACAAATCATCTGACAATACATTGTGGCATCAACCGACTCTGATGAAGCAACACTCGATAGCTTCAGGTTCGATGCCATAGGTGTGGTCATTGCCTTACAATCCATCATCCTAAACCTCTTCAGGATATCTATTGCATACTTCCCTAGTCCACACCTCCATGCCTAGAACGTAGTGCATCGATACATAACAAGAGCATCACTGGTCTTTCGCCTTCAATATTGAAGCAAAGGCTGGAATCCGCTTTACTCTTAGTAAATCCTAGAGTCATCAGTAATCTATCCATCCTGTCGTACCATGTCGAACCTCAGGATCTTTTGCAGTCACTCCCTCTGAAGTATCATACTCCCTCTACCTTCCGTACTCTAAGTACTAAAACATTTTGTACTAGAGTGACAAGTAGCTTCCTCTGCTACTAATATTCTATGTATCCATCTAGGATCATTGGATGCCAAGATCCTCTATCTTGAACTTTTTCAAAAGTTCTTCTCGCACCCATCCGTGAGCTTGTCATCCTTTATCAACCTTGTATCAAAGGTTAAGATCTTCATCAAGCTCATCATGTATGTGTTATCCCATGGGTGTCTTCTGAACTCGTACAAGGCCTTCTTTCATTTTCACACATGATTCTTCCTGTCATGTGTATTTCTAGTGGCTGCAAATGTCTCTTCATAGTCTATGCCTCGTGCTACGAATCTTGCCTTGTATCCCATGATGTTTCCATCTACTGCATGATGGAACTATGATTTTCCCTTCATGTATCGATACTGCATCCTAGACATCATTCTTCTTGAACATTTCTTCTTGGTTACTTCTTCATGGTTGGAAGGTTCTACATCAATGATGTCGCTGCATTCTTCATATTATTCTTCATCTTGAACTGTCGTCACTTGTTCTTTGGAGCAAGTCTCATCCTTCTTTTCTTGTAGGTGATTATGTATGCGATCTTTCCTACAAGTCAAATGCAGTTGTATGTCTAGAAACATTTCATAAGGTATATTCATAATGAAAAAATTCTTATGCATAAATATATGATCATGCAACTACTTTAGCCAATACAACATCTATCCATATCTCAGGGAAACTTTCTAGATGCCTTCCATCTCTACCAGGACAACATTGAGATTGTGCACTAATCCAATATGTCAGCAAAGAGGTTTCATTCTAGATAAGTAGAAATGGAGAGTTGTATAGCACCATGAGCTACTTACCCATTACATACATATTAGTAGTATACTGTCATTAATTCAAATATTCTATCATGCATAATACATCAACTGAATATAAACAAATGCATAACAAAACAATATCATGAAATGACAATTGAATACTTATCTTTATTTGTTTCATGGGTAGACTCCTTCTTGAGCCTTCAGCTTCATCATCTTCTTCATTCATAGCATTGTTTCTTATCCAAATGCTAAGATGGATAAGAGGTTCTTCAAGAGTTGAGTCCTTCATATTCCTCATCGCTTGAGGGATCTTATTTGGATGGTGAGAGCTCGATCTTCAGTTGCTCCCATCTTCTCTTCTCTTCTTCTGAGTCGAGCTTCTTCTTCTTCCCAGATTCTGCTGAAAGTAATCACTTCCTTCTGGCACACATTCCTCACATGAATGAATTTATGATCTTGGGAGGCCATTCAAGATGGCTATCACTACTTCTGCATTCTCCATTTCTTCTTCTACCGCTTCAAGTTGATCTGCATCCTGGATCTTCACATTCTTCAACTGTTTTCTCAAAGCCATCTTCTGATTTATGTTCTTCCCTTCAGATAGCTTGGTCAAGGAATCAAACTTCTTCAGTGTTTTTAGGAAAGAACCTTGTGGTATAGGTTGATCCATGATTGAATCAACAATGATCTTCTTGGCCTTGACCAAGTTCTTCTTGTGTAAGGCTTTGAGCCTCATCTCCCTCTGGAATTGAAACCTCTCTACTCATGTAGGTGTCCAATTCATTTTCTTTAGAGAGATCATATACTTCCATGCTTGGAAGTTGTCAACTTCACCAAGCTCATCATCAATTTGATGTGATAGATCACTTTGAAATGAAAATAGCAAAAGATTAGATCTTACCGAGTTGAGGTGTTTGTCCTGGTTCCAGAGCTGGCTGATCTAGGGTTTGTTAGAGAAACCCTAATTTTCAAAACTTGGAATCTTTCAGATCTGATTGGATAGAAAGATAGATCTCTTCAAATGGAGCTGACTCCTCTTCTAAAAACAGTGGAGGGAAGCTCCTGGAACAGGAAGCCCTAGTTTTCCAATTTCTTCTACATAAATGTATGTCATTGTTTCTATGATATCTCCAAAATTACTGCTCCTATGTGTCTAAAACTTAGCACTAAGGTAACATCACATGTCCCTGTTCCAACACCATAGGTTTCACCAATTGGGACTTATGATCATTTTCCCAAAGTGACCTGTTACAGGACTGTTCAGAACAGCGAAGTTGTACGGACTGCCACGTGTCACTGGTTCATCTTCTGGGTCTGAAACTTGGACCACAAATAGTACAGTCCGTGCCCTTTTTGGAACATCTTCAGAATCTCATTTGGACTTGTGTAGCCCAAGATATAGAAATTCTCCCCATGTTTCTTATTTAGGGATGAATTCTAGAAGAGGCTGGAACCCTAACTTGGAGGGATCATATCTCCCAGAATATAGTGAATCTGAGGTGGAATTTTGGACATAGTGTACATCAGACCTTTATCTTCGGCCTCTGCAATTTTTAGCTCCAATTCCTTGCCCTATCTCAGGATATATCGAATGTACCAAAACTTGGCAGTTTTAGTATTTAGGGTTTTTCTAGCTCGGGGTAAAACTAGGGTTTGACTTTCTCGGAGTTTCACTCAACCAAAAAGCTTGATCCAGGTCTCTAAACTTCGATTTTGATGAGGAGAGAAATCCTATGTCGAGCTCACTCAAAAATTTCTCTTCTGCAAGAAGCCCTAATTTCCCACACCAAAACTGAAAATTCTCGGAATCGAATTCTGCTTCGACAGAAAGATGCGCCCTTCAATGGAGAGTCAACCTAGCATAATTTTGCTGATGGATTGTGGAGAGAGACCCAAAAAGTAAGAATCCCTAGCTTCTTTAGCTGCACATTGTCTTCTTCTCAAGTTAGCTATGATACCATGTTAGATTTTTATCATTCTAAGCTAGCATTATGATCTTAGGATCTTTAATTGAGAGAATAACATGCACAACAATAGAACACAAGAGACAAGAGACACAATTAATTTTCCTCGGGGAAACCATAAAGGAGAAAACCCCACAACTTCCTCAGAGATAGAATGAGCACCAATGGCAGTAGTAAAACCTGAAAACATAAAGATGATCTCCACAGCTTCTGTCTCTCTCTCTCACTTGAGAGAACTTCTCCTCTCTCACTCATGCACCCCAATGAGTGAGTGTGTGTGTGATAAATAGAGAGGCTTACTCTCTATTTATATTCTTTCGTTCACTTGAAGCGCACTCCAACATGTCGGCCTCACTTAACAATTACTTACTAGAGCCGACATCTCTAGGAGTGTCTAATAACCCTAGTGCCCCACAACTTGTGGGGACTTTGCCCTCTGCTCAAGAAGGAGGGTTAACCTTGACTTAGATGGTGGGGACTATTGCCCCGACTTACACTCACCTAGGATCGACTTCTCTAGGATAGTCTAATAACCCTAGGGCCCCACAAATGCGGGGACTTTAACCCTTGACAAATAGGAGGGTTACCCACAATGACTTGACATGACTTATTACATTATAGAAACTTCCTGGAATAAACATCGGGGTATGACATGACTCAAATACATCTCAGAATAACATTGGGTTACAATACATAAGAAATACGGATGAATACATTCCGAATTTACAAATACATCAACAATTCAAGTTGGTTGATGAACAATTATTTTATTCATACAGTGGTTGCAGTCAGTTGGCATATTAATTCAGAGTTGGATTTTTTTTTCTATTTTATCACCAATGCATAAACTTTAAAGACTTCAAGTCCATAACAGACAAGAATATTACAAATATTAAGCCTTATGTTGTGGTGAGTAATTTAGTGACCAACATAGCAACACCACTATCACTGATTTGGCTTGAGAGATGAGTTTTAATAGCTCAATCATTCATGGGTTTCAATTTCCTCTTTGCGGTTCATGGAACGATCCTTGCTACGATACTAAATTGGATTATAATGAAATTATACTTATATGTATATAACCCTTAAGATATAACCTTCAAGTTTTAGATAGAGTGTGACAAAAACCATCCTGCCACTTATAAGGATCCTCTAAGGGCATAAAAGAAGTGATTTAACTTGAGACTATACACGTTATACACAATCATAGGACTTATGATCTGTCGATATCATCCAATGAGGCATCAAATGACCTCTTCATTAGTTGAAATTCGGTATAAGGCCATTCAATCTAGACATGTTCTATGTAACAACAATCATAGGAGAGACTGGAATAATCTGTCACTTGCACCATCTACCTACACCCCTTTGTTTTATGACTTCCACCATTGTTTTTCACTACACAACTCATGAATAGGTTCATGTACGCTTGGAACAAGCCAACCATAATTAGGATTGATGCAACCCTGCTAATACCAATCTTGCATTGCACAACTCTAATGCAAAAAATGATGCAGGTAATCTATAGTTGAAACACACCACAATCTAGCTAATTGGCACAATGGTGTTCTTGCCTATCATTGTATGCATAGCTTGAACGTTTCCTTAAGCCCATATCGGCCCACGGGGACTTTACTTAGTGAACATCTCACATAGCACGTGCGATCGTGGGATATTAAAGAATACCCTTAATTTTTAGAGATATTGACCCAAACTCTTTTTGTTGAAACCCCCTCCCAATACTTAAAACCTCATCCCCACCCCTTTTTATACCTCAATCCTTATAAACCACCCTACCCACCCCCACCGTAAACCCCTCATCCCCCCAATACCTACAATATATTGGTTCAATTTTTAATAATTTTAAAACCCACAATATGAACTAACGTGATAGGATATTGGTCAACAAGTGAAGCCCCCGTGTATCGGCCTAGGAAGTTGAAGCTGTACTTAAGGGGTTTAAGAACGATAAGAGCCAGGGCCTTATGGGTGGCTTGTCGAGTTCTTTCTGGCCTTTTTTGATCTAGCGGGGGAGGATTTGGTTATGGCTATGGAGCAGGCCAGATTACATGGAAAAGTTTTTGGTGCCCTTAACTCTACTTTTCTGACCCTGATACCTAAGTGTGAAAATCCCTTGACTTATGATGACTTCCGACCGATTTCTTTATGTAACCTGGTCTACAAGGTTATATACAAGCTTGTTTCCATCAGACTGAAGCCTATCCTTAACCGATATTCGTCTTCCCACCAATTTGGCTTTCTCAAGGATAGATAGATTACTGGACTTGTGGGTATTACCCAGGAATTATTACACTCTATTAAGACTAAGAATTCCAATGTCTTGGTCTTAAAATTGGACTTGGTTAAAGCTTTTGATAGAGCCAACTGGACCTTTATTAGATTTCTGCTCTTTCAGATAGGTATCGCCCTTATGGGAGTCAATTGGATTATGGGTTGTGTCTCTAGCTCCTGTTTTGTTGTGTTAGTTAATGGATCTCCCTTGGAGTTTTTTCCTATATCTAGGGGGTTACGTCAAGGTTGTCCTTTATCTCCCTTATTATTCATCTTGATTATGGAGAGTCTCAGCCGTATTATTATGGATGCACAGCTCAAAGGTTTGATTAAAGGCTTTCAGTACTCCCCTCATCTGTCCATAACACATTTGCTATTTGTTGATGATGTTATTTTAATTGGTGTTGGCACTGTTGAAGAATGGAGTGCTTATAAAATTGCACTTGATTTATTTTGCTCGGCTTCGAAGATGACTGTTAGCATAAATAAATCATCCTTTCTCTATCAGAATGTGGATACTGATATCAGGAATAAAATTGCTGAGATGTTTCCTTTCAGGATGGATCCTCTTATTGTGGATTTTAAGTATTTGGGCTATCGTCTTAAACTTTTGGGGTACCACACCTCGGATTGGAGATGGATGATTGAATTATTTGAAAGAAAAATCCAAAACTGGACCTACAGGTATCTTTCTGTTGGAGGCAGGGTGGTCCTTATAAAAGCTGTGCTCACAGGGTTGGTTGTCTATTGGTTTGCTTTGGCTAGATGTCCTCAATCTATTCTGAATGTACTGTGCAAAATTATATTCTCATTTCTCTGGGGATCCTTAGATGGCTATCAAAAACCTCATTTGGTAAACTGGGAAACTCTTTCCTTACCTATTGAATTTGGTGGTTGGGATATTAAGAACCTTGAATGGTTTGGTATTTCTTTGAGACTAAAAAGTATGTGGCAACTACTTATTGGTACTGGTTATTGGAGCGGAATTATTCCCCATAAATACTTAAAGAACAGACCCTTAGAAGACTAGATATGTGCCCAGAATTTCTGTGTAAACGGTACTTCATACTTTTGGAATGGGTTTATAAGGATATTTGAGTGGATTACCTGTCAGCTGGGATGGAAGGTGGGCAATGGATTAAAGATAAAAGTGGGGATTGACCCTATTGCTAGGCACAAATCGCTGTACTTTTTATCTGAGGAGCTCAGAGATTACCTCACTGATTTGGGGATTACATATCTTGCTCAAGCACAAAACTTGGATGTGTGTGGTACTAATGGACCCAATTGGTACTCTACTACTGATTTGATTTTGGGTGATGATTGGGATGCACAATGGTCCTCCTATGTAAAGGGCCTAACTCATGGGGGTATAAGGATTGGGCATGCCGAGGATAAATTGCTTTGGATGTATGATGAACAGATGGGCATGGTGATAGCCAAAAAAGCTTATGATCTTATTGTTTCCAATCATAGGACTATTATGGAAAATGATATAATCTTGAATATTTGGCACTTTAATATTCCCCACAAGCTTAAGTGTTTTATCTGGCTCACCTGCAATAAGAAAATTAATACTTGGGATATTCTGTGCAAGAAAGGCTGGCACAGCCCTAATAGGTGTTGTCTTTGCAATGAGGAAGTTGAATCTGTAGATCATCTTTTTGTTGGCTATATTTTTATGAAGAAGATGATTTTGGGGCTCAACTGTTTGTTTAATGTGAACATACTATGGACTGCCCCTACTTTTATGGAAAATCTCTCCAATTGGGTATCCAAGAATGGTTCTTTACAGTATCTGCCCCTTTTCCTTATTTGGAATATTTGGAAGGCTAGGAACAACAAGTTATTTGAAGATCGAAATCCTATTATGGCAGGCCTTTTACATATTATACATGATGAGGTTAATACTTATAAACCTCTTCTGAAGCACAAGTATAAAATCAGGATGATTGGGAAGCCTCCTGCTTCAAATTATCCTAGAATCTTTTTTGATGGTGCAGCAGCAAAAAGCATCGACAGAGCTGGTATTTGTCTTTGGTTGAATGATCATCATTTGTTAGCATTTAAAATTGGATGTGGGAGAAGTACGAACACTAGAGCAGAACTCTTAGCACTTTGGGCATCATTACGGGTTGCCAAGGATATTGGGTTGCCTTACCTACATATCTTTGGCGACTCCTCTGTGATTATAAATTAGGCAAAAAAGGAATCCACCCTAGACATGGTGAACCTTGAGGCTTGGTGTTACAACACCAGATTTCTCATGTCCTCTTTCACTTGGGTGGATTTCAGTCACGTCTATAGGGAACATAACAAGAGGGCAGACATCTTATCCAAGGAGGGGTTGTACTTGGCTCCTGGCCATCTCTTACTTACTGATTCTTTTGATGATGAGATTATTGGGGAAGACTCATTACAACTATTTTAGAATATGCTCATTCTATTTCAGTTTTTATCTCATGGATTCTTTGAGCTATATCAGGTTTTCTTGAGTAGCTATTTCAGGATATACAAGAGTCACTCTCCTGCTTGGATAAGATTTATGGGCTCTTGTTATATTCTCTAGGGACATATATGACTGATATTATTACAACTCACTTATGAGAGGATTATTATGTATTGATACCCAGGTGCTTAGGGTACCTCTAGTATACTCTGCTTGATTTTTGTTTATGTAGTGTATGGATGTTTTGTACTGATATTATTACTGATTTGCTGACCCATGGGGTATTGTACAGCCGACTGAATATGTAAAAGGTTCTTTTGATTCAATAGAATACCAAGGAACTGCTTTTTTCGATTGAAAAAAGAAAAAGAAAAAAAGAAAAAAAAAGAGATTTGATTAAACAACTCACATCTCTATCAAAGTGCTATGCCATTTGTATAAAATTTTCGTGTTAAAAAAATTAATAGAAGGGTAAATTTTTTTATCAAACGTTATATGCAAACAATTTTTTTTAACAAAACCGTAACAAAAATTACATTGATGGAAAAGGGTGCCCGCCAGATTTAACCCCTGTTCACCCCATTCACCAAGAAAATATTCTTAACAAAAAAAACATGCTACTTGGGTAGAAATAGTAGATGGGTAGGTCGGGTATTATATATTTTATATTTCTTCATAAACTATGAATTAATTGGATAAATCATAGACTCGGTACATATCATTTGGAAGACTGGAAGTGACATAAAAGTTGATAAATCATTGTACCAGGCAACTGTAACAAACAATCAAACTCAAACCTGAAGATACAATTGATATCATTTTTAAACATCTGTTTGTACTGCTGTAACAGGCAATAAAAAATTGTAAATTGCAAAATATATTCCTTGGTTATATGACTGTATTTCTCAGTAATAAATACATATGTATATTTTTTATGTGCATATTTGGTAGTCAAATTATGTTCCATGAGTGTTGAACACAAAACCATAAAAGATTCAGATTTGGTTGGGGGTCATCACATTTTACTGAGTCGTCACTACCTCGGAGTACCCAAACATGGGGTACATCCTGCCATTTCATCAAGTACCATTTTTTATATAATAACCTCTAGGGTACACAACATGGTGCACTAGGAGACATACCTTATAGTGTATCCAAGTATCTGGTACAGGTACTCGATACATACCTCGATACGGGTACATGTACCCTACCCGGCCCTAGCTATGGATACCCTGGCTACATAGCTATTTTCTTTATGTATATTTGAGATTGTGAGTTCAACAAGAATTTCAGATTGAGTCATGTCTAATGCTGCATTCATTTATGCAATCTTCCAGGCTAGCCGTGACTTACTATTAAATCGAACTATGAGGCTGGCTGGATTGAATAAGCAGGCCCAACTTTCATTTATGCAGAATTGGATAGCAACCCATCTCGAAGATGGAAGCATAATATTGAAGAAACTCGTTCTGTTTGCAGAATTTGGGAAATCATACAAAGCCTCAGTATTTAACAATGGCCAGAGATGTGGTTTATGAACAAATATATTCTTCTCTTGGATGGGGTGGAGCTTACTCATATATTTACAACGTTGCATGAGTATTCTGGGATATGCTTGGTGTTTTCTGTTTTCGAAAAAGAAACAAAGGCAGGAGCGATGACTATTTAGAAATTGGAAAACTTCTTACCTAATACAATCATCCTATAATATAATGCCGTAGAAACATATTTATTAAAAATAATCAAGCATGTTTATATGATAAACCAACTAGCTTCATTGAAAATATCCAAATAAACATATCAATTAAAAATAATCAAGCATGTAAACCACTTAGCTTCATTGAAAATATTTTGATATGTGAGAGATGCACAATATAAATATAAATAATATCAACCATATCGACAATGTTTAATGATATTAACCATAGGTAATATAAATATTAATATCCTAATATAATCACCCTTTTTAAAATATAAATAGTATGAACCATATTGACAATGTTTAATGATATTAACTATAGGTAAATGATATATGAAGCTAAAAACTATAATGATATTAACCATAGTAATGGATATATGTAACTAAAAATTATGGATAATATTACATATTAGTGTTTGTAGTTTGACCAAATTGACTATACATAACTACAAACATGAGAACAAAAGAAACCAATTTCAACCATAATTAATGATATAGGCAACTAAAAACTATGGATAATATTACACGTTAGTGTTTGTTGTTTGACCAGTTTGACTATACATAACTACAAACAAGAGAGCCAAAGAAACCAATTTCAACCATAGATAATACTACACATTAGTGTTTGTAGTTTGACCAGATTGACTATACATAACTACAAACAAGAGAGCAAAAGAAACCAATTTCAACCATAGTTAATGATATATGCAACTAGTTAATGATATATGGAAATAAAAATTATGGATAATATTACACATTAGTATTTGTAGTTTGACTAGATTCACTGTACATAACTACAAAAAAGAGAGCAAAAGAAACCAATTTCAAAAGGTTAAACACATTCCACTTCACACACATAAAGGATTAACCCTAGTTGTTTACATGGTGATGCCCCATCACAACCATCATGAGCAAAAGAAACCAATTTCAACCATAGTTAATGATATATGGAACTAAAAATTATGGATAATATTACACATCAGTGTTTGAAGTTTGACCAAATTGACTATACATAACTACAAACAATAGAGCAAAAGAAACCAATTTCAAAAGGCTAAACACATTCCACTTCACACACATAAAGGCTTGAACCCAGAGTTGTTTACATGGTTATGCCCCATCCCAACCATCATGTGACAACTTGGCTAACATGCAAATTCCTTAACCTTTAAGCACTCCAACTAACTAAACCTACAAACCCATAACTCGTTTTCCCAACTAAACCCCACCAAGTCATTAACCTAGTAACTCCACTAATACCAGTAATCCAATATAACATTTAATTCATCAACCCTTAATATTTTTAAGTCCTCGTATCAGGTTCTAAGGGAGTTAACATTGGGCATTTTGCAATGAGTATACCACCTAATGCACATATGCCTATCATGACCTTGTATAGGTGGCGACAATTATACATTATGACATACCATGCTATCTCAACATCGGAAGAGGGAAGATCTATCACAATAATTGTCTCTTGTCCAAACTACGAAACTCCACTCTAGATGAGCACTCAATTCCTATTTATCACAATGATGGATTCACATGGTCTCTCTTTTTAAAGGTTGATGAGGTGCTATGTAGATGTAATTGGTGATGGAACAATAGTTCATAGAATTGAATTGGAAAGCCTTAGTAGATATGTTGCCTAGTCTTTGTTTATTAACCATGTGTTGTAGGAAATTGTGCTAGAGTTTTTCTCATCCCTGCGTGTGGGATTACCTATTGAACAAACCTTTTAATCTTGAATACCAGTCTCCATTTGCATTCCAAATTTGTAGAGTCTCTTCTCCTCAAGTTTAAGTTCTTTAGTGGACCTCCTGTTAATGTTCGATGTCTAAATTTTGTTGTTGATGGTCTATGCTTACACTGTGACCCATCATTGTTATCCCATTTCCTTCTGTCTCTCAAAGCTAGTAGAACGGTAGTGCATGATTCTAAGGAAAACCTACCCACCAAACTACCCTCTAGTTTTTCTCTTAGCTTATTCCTTGACGTGCGACTCAATGGTTGAGGGAAGCAAAGCCTCTAGAAAAGGTCGACCTATACAGAGAGGAAACAACCCTAATACCAAAAAACATTAGAGAATCACTCAGGAAAAATAGAGACCATGGAAGTAATTGGTTGATATCATAAGAGGTTCTTTGTAGAAAGTAAGGTCAATGTAGAGGAAAGTCAATCCAAAGTCAAAAGACACACTATAGATGAAGAAGTCGACGAGAATTTATTGCAATGGATTCTTGGTACCATATTTTCTTGAAGCAAGGACAATTTTTTTTGAGATGGTTGAGTTGTATTGACATAATAAAAATATCATTACTCAAGTAATAGAGGAGAAATCAATGCAATAGAAGACTATTATGGACAAGATGAATTTCACAGAAATAAAATATGATGCCCTCATTAAAGAAGCTTGGGGGCTTGAGGAAGTGATAGTTGAAGAGGAGCCAATGGAACAACAACAATTAGGAGCTAGCCAAAATGATAGCCAATATGTAATCTTTTTTTCAAAGGAAAAAAAATGAGAAACTTGTTATTCAAGGAGAACCAAAGTTACAATAGACAAATCTGTTCATTTCTAAAGAAGTCATAGAGACTCTTCATAATCTATCACAAATACTAGAACTGTGATGCCTACAACAAAAGCATTCTAGAGATAAACTTAGCAAGTAATGATATAGGGAAACAACATGTTCAAGAAATATCAGAAAACTCCAAAATTCGATCCTCCAATAGAAAGTATAGGAAATCACTCTGATAATGTTGCAGTCCATAATCTCCTTGAAGTATAGTATTCCTTCATTAATCTCCATTGCCTCCTTTGAAAAACTATCAGCGAATGTATTTAACTGTCTGTAAATATAACTTATGGAGAAATTATTAAAAAGATCAAACACGGTATGATTTTTTTCACACCAATGATCTAGCATGATAATTTGGAGAGAAGAGGAACCTTTAGACCAATCCACTACCACACTTGAATCGCTAAAAAACTGTATTGCCTAAATTTTTACAATTAAAGCAAATTTGAGGAGGCCCCATAGAGCAAGAAATTTTCCATGGGAGTTTGTTACAATCCCACTTCCCATCTTCAATAGAAAGAGGTGCCCCTCAGTAATATAAATGGCCATCCCACAACCACATTGATTTTGTTTGGTAGCATCATCGAAATATACCTAGGGGGTTTCCTTTTACAAGGTTGGTTCCTATAGAATGTGAGGGATTTTCTTGTCCGAGGATTTTAAGCATTCCTTGAAGAAACTTAGATTTTTTATATGAATCCTTGGGGGGGACAAAAATATGTTTTCAAAAATATGCTCATTCCGTGCTTTCCAAATACCCCACATAAAAAAGAGAGGCAGTGTTTTGTGTGCAGGAAACCGTTCCTTCCAGGAAAATATATTCTCACCTAAGGAGGGGCAGTCCCAACAATGATGAAAATTGAGACAATTCATAATGAACAACCATACCTCTTGACATAAATAACATTCAACAAAGAGATGCAAAATGTTCTCTTCAACTTTCTTACATAGAGTACATAGGTTTCTGCTCGAAAACCCCTTTTGCATAAATTATCCCATATCAATATATGGTTTTCCATATAGGGCCTAGTAAAACATTTGATATTTAATGACAAATTCCAACACCCTATACCATACCACAAACATGAAACATGAAACATGAACAATTGTGGTGGATATGATCGCCTCATATGCCTTTTTTGCAGTAATCTTCCTGAATTTTTATCCCAAGACCAAATCAAGCAATCTTCAACATCCCTTAGCCTAACACCCATATGTCTAAGAGCTGTTGTGAATCTTGACCATTCCTCATCCAAATCCCCATCCAAGCCTTGGAAATCAATGGTCGAGACCCAATAAGTATGATCATTAAACATATTTGAAGTAGTCTTTGCATGAGCCAATTTGTTGAGCTCTAGATGGGTTAGTGAGGATAATAAACTAGTAGAAAGTTTGTAAAACTCTCCTCCCACAAAGGGATCGATTCCAAAGGTAATACTCTCCCTGCTACCAATCTTCCAAGAGATCCACTTATTGAACCAATGAAAGGACCTGGAGAAAGCCTACCAGAATTTTTAAGCCCGTTGCACATGTTTATTTCCCCTTCTAGTTCATTCCTCCACTGAGAATCTCTTGACATATTTGTCCCTGATCACCGAGCCCCACAACCCTTTATCAAATAGGCCTCTCCACATGCTTTTAAAACACAAATATTTACTGAACCAAGACACATTTTTAATGCCCCAACCTCCAGCAACCTGAGGCATGCATATCTTATCCCAATGCACCAAATGGAACTTACCCTTCTCCAAGTTTCCAGCCCATAGGAAACTCATTTTTTTCCTCCCGATGATATGAAAAATAGTGGTAGGGATTCTGTAGAAATTCAGGCCTGCAGTAGATTAATTTCACTCACAGCAATTAACAATTGATCATGCAAAATTATCAACAATGGAGACTGAATATGGAGCTGTAACACAAAATTATATTAACTGAGTGTACAATAGCCAACCCTGTAATAACATAGGCTGCTGAATATATAGAATACATGAGCAAATCGAATGCATAAGGAAGCATCCAAATCTAGCATAAAGCAGGCTTACCCAAAATAGGCAAATCCCCCATAGGTGTAAAAAGCTGATCCCAAATCTATCAAGGACCCCACGAATTAGCAAGGGCGCATGGGCAAGCTAAAGAGTGGTCAAATGGAAGCTCATACATGCTTTTGCATGGAGGAAAGAGTGGAGGATGAAAGGGGAATAAAACAGGTTCACCTCACCTAGTCTAGCTTTCCTTATGTGCTTTAAAAACTGGAAAAGCAGTCAACAAAGCAGAAAAAGCAGAAGGGCGCCTAGGAGGCCAGGAATAAAGTAGATTTGATTCCCAAGACTTTCCAAAGTGCTCCATGAGTCAATAATGGCAAGTTTGACCTCTATGGATAGGCAATTGACAACTTGCACATGGGGGGACTCATGGACTAGGCAAATAAGACAAAATAAATGAAATAATGTCTAAGTGGGTAAATACTATGGGTTGATTATTCTAACAGATTCGAGCTATCAGACATCTAATAGACCAGAATACTTTTGTGAATCGATTTAGCTAATACCAACTTGCCTCCCAAAGATAATAATTTAAAACACCAGTAGTTGATCTTCTTCTCCGCCTTATGAACAAGCCAAAGCCAATTCTTAGTATCTTAGTATTTTGGATTCAATAAATAACCCAGATATCGAAACCCATTCTCCAAAGTCTCCATTTACATAGGAAGAAAATTCGAAACTTGCTAAAGCACCTATGCCTGAACCTTATTGAACTATAGATCAGATTTCTGTAAGCTTGCTTCCATCCCAGAAGCTGAGCACAACAGTTTGATGATACCATCGTATGAGCTCCATTCATAAACAATTCCTTCCCTAAGTAACAACACATCGTCCACAAAGAGAAGGTGAGAAATATTTTTATTAGCATAAATTTTTATCCCTCTAATTTTTTGGTCCAATTTTGCTTGATTAACCAGCCGACTAAGTTCCTCAATAACCAACAAAAATAGGAGAGGTGAAAGGTAGAAGCCCTGCCAAATCCCCCTAGTTCTCCTAAAAAACTTGGAAGGGTAACCATTAACCATAATTGCAAACATGGCAGTAATGACACATGACATGACCTAGTCAGTCACATCCAGCAGAGGGCCAATTTGGAGGAGAATGAGTCGAAGATATGTCCAATTTACCTTGTTATAGGCCTTATAAAAATCCATCTTCAACACCAAAGCACTTAAATGTTTTATTTTTATAGAATGCAGTCCCATGCTTGAGATACCCCTACAACATCCCGTATTTGTCTATTGTGGAGGAAACCGAATTGTTCTAAAGTCATACATCTGGCCAAAACGGGCTTGATCCTATTTGATATCAGCTTTGAAATAACCTTATATACAAGATTACATAGTGATATCACCTAGAAAGAATTTTTATTTTATATTTGGTTGGGAGCTCTTTGGTATAAGAGTGATAGGGGCCTGAGACACACCCCTTCAACCTTGATTCCTCCACAACTACTAAAAGATCTTTCCCAATAATATCAAAAAATTTGCAAAAAACTCCATCATCCAGCCATCTGACCCTAGACTCTTGTCCTTCGCCAACTTCTTCAAACTAGCCTAGGTGACCAACCTGTATTCATTATTGTAGACCTTATTCCAATAATTAAAGCTTTTTGTCTAGTTATATGCTAGGTGATGTCTCTAAAGGTTTAGTTTTGATATCTAACTTTTTAGACCTACCTTGCAATTTAGTCATGTTGGATACCAAACTGGTCATAGTTCCAATGTATAAGCTCTGTGTATAGTATAAATTTTTAAGCACATTATTGAGCTCCAACAATCGTTGTAGGTATCACTCTCATTAGACAAAAACCAAATGGATATTTCTAATCTCTAATAAACTAACTTGCCAACTTTGTGCGTTCAACTTAAAATTTTAAAATACTCCCCAATAATATAAAACTAAGAACCCCACATTTTAAAATGCCCACCAAATAACATAAAACTAACAAAAGAACCACATAACGTTTTGACGGTGACTACATTGGTCAATTTAATTCAAAATTGGATCTTGTCTGCCTCCATTAGTCAATTTAATTAAAATTTAATTCTTGTATGCTTGATTTCAATTAGTCATAACATCAAATATAAAGTCCTTTTTATATTCCACATTGTACGACAAGTTCAATGTGATTTTCCATACAGGTTCATTGGACTCGTCCTAATCGTTGCCACGTCTGCGAGACGGAGTTGATAGAAACTAAGTTCATGGTGGAACCCAAAATTGTGTTTTTTAGAAAACTTGGATCATAATGAAATTCTAGTAATGTTTAAATTTTTTATCATTCATATCAATGATAAAACTTAAAATTACGTTTTGAATCATAATGAATCTCTAATCATACTTGAAATTTTTATCATTTATATCAAATTTATCACAAAATTAACTTACTCAATTTAACATTATAATTTATTTATTTTCAAATGACAAAGTGAATTAAAATTACTATTACCAATTTCATAATTAAACAATCCGATAAATCAACCCAATTAAAAATAAATAGAAAATATATTTTATTAAATCACACACTACACTAAATGTCTATGTAAGATGTCACTATTTACATTGTAGCAATAAATCATCCAAAAGTTAGAATGTTGATATGTAACAACGAATTTACATGGCATCTAATGTGGAATTAAATCATCCACATGACAAACCTATTCTATTTGGAATTAAGTCATACGTGTGGCAAACTTATATTCTATGTGGAATTAAATCGTTCATTATGTAACATTTTCTAAGAAACTAAAATAAGGGAATTACACTAACATTATCAGAATAAATTAGTAAAAATTCTTTTTGTTTGAGGTTTTTCTTTGATGCATCGCAATGTGCTAGCATTTGCAATTCTTTTTGTTTGAGTTTTTTCTTTGATGTATCGCAATGCACTGGCATTTGCAATTCAATAAAATGTACTTGTATACTTTGTTTTGAATGGAAAATTTAATTTTATCCTATGCATTGTCAAAATGAATTGTAAAGTAGATTCACATAATTTGGTGATGGGAAGTGTAATTATTATATGAAAACATGTGATCTAAATAATATTAAAACCCTTTTTGTCATAATAACAACCATGTATTAAAATGACATATAGTTGAATTTACAAAATGGGAGGTCGGTACAAGGATTTATCTCTAAGTCTTTCATTACATATGTTTCATTTAAAAATAGTTACAATTATTTTTCCTAAAACACATAATTATAGAAATGCAATTGTATTGCATAACATACTTGTTAGGATTATAACAAACAACAATATATAACAATATGTGAAAAAATAAACATTGCAAGCAACAATTCAAGATGACACACAATATCGACGGCTCCTCCAAATGTACTGTCATCTCGTATTCCTCGAAAACTTTCAATACTATATTTTCTTCAAAGACCTCTACCATGGGTTTCTTTTCTTGGTTGGGAGCGCTCATTGGCTTCCTCCTCACTGCTGCACAAAACCTTTGTCGATATGATCCACAAATCCAGTGAATCCCTTCACACAGATCTTCTTCACATGGGCATACTCAGCCGATCTCTTCTTCACGCTGAGAAATTTAAAAAACAGGTCAAAAAAAATTTCTCAGGGGCTCCCGGGCCCCCCGATAGCTTGCCCCCTCACACAAGCTCCCTGAGCTCTGATACCAGTTGTTAGGATTATAACGAGAAACAATATATAACAATATGCGAGAAATAAAATAGACATGAGCAACATTCACATAGACATAAACATTTACCCTAGAAACCCCATGTGGGGAAAATCAACACCAATGAAGATCTTCATTACATGGCCAAAACCAGCCATCTGGGCCAAGTGAGCTAGCCACCGCTCACCTCCAGGCCACTTTACAATGGAGCCTCCTCAAGCCTTATAAAGGCTTAATCACATGCAATACCATAGGCTACAACAAACCATGTGTTAAACCTAAACCACCTTTGACTCAATCCCGATTCAATGTTAACCCTAACAACACTATCCTAGTAAAAACACAAAATCATAATAAATGCTACAAAAAATACAAGAAATTTAACTAAATGTAGGGGATCAATATTCATGTCCACATGTGCTACTAGTTCTTTTTATTTCAATTCCATAGTGGTAGAGGCATTCAAATGGTCTAGTGGGGCTCCAACAAAATGCATAGGAGGGACATCAAGCATGTTCATGAAGATACCAAGTAGACTACTAGAACAAAATCGATAGATGTGTCCATAATGATGGGAAATGAGATGGCATATGAGAAAGGGAAAGGTTGAGATGGACCACTATTCGTCATACCAAATACTGTAGCAACACAATAGTGGAGGCCATATTTACTTGATTCCCTAAATAAATAGCGATAAAATCCTTAGTCACAACAACTCATTGTATCAAACTGAGAATCTACTCCCTATTTTCAATGATACATCGATCCCTTCAATGGGTGTTTTCCTTTAATACCTGGAACCTTTTCCATAATTTCCATTGCAAGGTCGAGTAGGTCACATTTATTTAGTATTTACGACATCACTCTCACAATATTTCAAAACTTTATGAAGATCCTCCAAATCACATATGATATAACATTAGTGGAAATAGTGTTAGTGTGCCATGGATGAACACATAGTCATTGATTGAGAATGCTCCAAATGAAGGTACACAAAGATGGTTGGAGATCCAGACTTGTCCCTAGCTTGTAGACAATTCCCTTTGCCTCCATTTTGGTCTTTATTAATCATTGAGACCTCCACTTCATCCACACATGGGAGATATCACTTCCATCATACCACTCTTAACATTGCTAGAGAGGATAGAGTTATTATCATAAGGGGTGAGGGGATATCATTTAATGAAGTTCTTTCCCAATGGTTGCATGTTGATATTTTTGAGGGATAGATCAAACATTACTCATAAAAGTCAACTAGCATCAGTGGAACCATCTCTCTTTTCTATGACCAATTGTAATGTCTTTGAAGGAAAGACTTGGCATGCTTTGTAATTAGTGATCACATAATATCCAACATCAAACAAGCTTGTCCACACTTACCTAATACATTCTTAGAGATCAAGAGTACTTATAAGCTTTGGTCATTGTCGATCAACATTTATATCTCATTCACAAAATTCAAAATATTCATCACAATTATTCCAATACCATAATATTCATCTTTCCAATAAGATTTTCATTAAAACTACTTGTGAACCAACAATCCAATACATAAATATCATATAATTTGGATTATATCTATAACAATAGAAGTGACACAATTAATTACCGAAATCATATTAGACCAAGAATAACAAATTGGGCATATGATATGCTTATGTTACAACCATGTGAAATTAACTTAACAATCAAATAATTTGGCATAAAATCCATATGAGAAGTATCATATATGAATTTGGAAAATAAGCATTTTTCATTGCAACCCATATGTAAAATCATGCCTATAAAAAATCCTGTTAATTATATAAATCAAACCATCGATAGAGATTCTCATGCACAAAACAAATCCACATTTGTCTTCACAAGTCAAATTGTAAGGGAATTCTCATGCTCAAATTCTGTTGAGATTTTATGCTAAATTTGGACAAATTGCATAGAACTACATCCTAGGCTATTGAATAAATTGAATCCACCTTTGTAATTTATTTTACTCTAAACCATTTATTGTATAACAATCCTTATTTTGACTTAACCCAAATTTTTTTCTATAAACATATTCCAATGCAAAAAATAACTTAAATCTAATTTCATTGAAAACACAATTAATTCTAAAAACAATTTTCCAAATAAATAATTATTAAAATGGATATGTCCAATACACCTTCAGGGACCCTTACAAATACCAAATATGAATCCATAATTCAGAATCAATAGAAAATTCAAGACCACTCCAGAAGGAATTGTTATACTTAAAGTACAAGCATGGGTTAAGGTTCCAACAATTTCGTTGGACACACCAGGTACAGTAAGAGGGGGGGTGAATCAGTGTGCACAACTTTTGTTACTTTTTCACATTTAATAATCACCGACTTATTCAATATCATGCATTACTACATTATCATTATATCATCATCAACACTATTATCATCATCATATCATCATCACATAAGAAGCAGTGACATGATACACAGTACACCAGATTTTACATGGAAACCCAGTTCCTGGGGGAAAAACCACAGAAGCCTTTATAATAATAATTATCCAACAACAACTAGAAGGAGGGAAAAACCCCCTTATTACAATGAATTCAATTCTCCAACTGCAACTGGAAGGAGGCTACAACTCCCTGATTTACGAGCTCCAACCTGAAGGAAGCTCCAACTCCCTAGTTCTCTGGCTACAACCCCCATTCCTTGCCCCATCTTGCCACCCTGATACGAAGATAGAAACTATTGAACCACAACCGCACTGATCCTGCAGACTTTCTAATCAACACCTATACTACATTGCACAATATGTACCACACTGCACAACCACTGCCACTACTAACCACTGCTCATCATCTGATCACTACTCATCAACTAACCATTGTTCATTGCACCACGACTGTACCACGCTACTCATCAACTTGTACAATCAACATGCCCAATCAAGCTATACCAATCAATCTGTTTCTCACATCAACTGACTGGGTCAATCTGAGTCTGCACACCAAACTCGGTCCGCTTGGGTCAAACCAACTCCTCATATAACTCAACCAATCTGATTCAAACCAAATGCACATAAGGAAACTTGTGCCAATCTTGCTCAACTGAACCAACTTGTACCAAGCTACTTGTGTACCTGTACCAAATCAATCATATACTTGTGTTAATCTAATCAAGTGCTATGATAGTCAATAATCTCTTCTTACTTGGCCTAGTTCATCAAGAGACACATTTGAGAAACCAAGATACTTCACATATGGTCAACCAAAGTTTGTCCAACCACACTCAACTCAATGACACCACAACGAACCACAATCACATTCAAGGAATACTTGACAATTAAACATGATATACCTCAACCAAATAACCTCAACTAAGAAGATAAAAGACTTAACCAACTATGTCAAACTCTTTCAATCTCATAAAATCTTAGACACAAAAGGAATTTTCACTCCACTCAAACCAAGTCAACAAATCAAACAAATATCAATCAAATAGTCACTTACAATACTGTCAAAGGTTGTCATTAACAATTAATAACAGTCCAGCTCCACTTAGGTCAAAGACACAATTATCAACACTTGTCAAAATAGTTTTCTAAGAAAACGCTTAGGTTTATCAAAGAAATCACTCACAGGATCTATTACTTACATGTCAACTTCTCATTCAATACTACACTATACAACAGTCAAGATAAACACCAAAATCTATGCCAACAATATCTAAGATAATCATCAATATCTATATAAAGATCAAATCAAGATATATTCCAAGATAAACATCACCATAGCCTTCTCAAGATATTCAATTACTTCAAATCTATATACCAACATATAGGCTCACATACTAATATCAAAGATGAACTCTATCCAAGAGAGACATGTGTCATCACAAGAGAAACCCAGAAGCATGAACCATACCTTTTTTAATATCATAAGATGAAGAAACAACAGACAAACAAAAATAAACTCTATATCATGTCATCACCTAGCCCTCATAATAAGATTTCCAACGAGCCAAGAATTTTGTAATTCCAATTCCGTATGAGAAAGTTATGCCAGTTTTAGTGAATATGCCTAAACATTTCTCCTCCACAAAGTTTCACACTTTTCTCCAAGAGTTGTGAAATATCAAAGAGAGAATTGATTGATGAACAAATGAAATGTTTGATATTCTATTTATATAGGTCGTGGAGGAAATTTAGTACCTCAAACTGGGCCGACATGATATTCAAAATTACAAATAATTAAATTCTCTTTTGTTTGGTCAACTGACCCAAAAAGGTGGGGTACACCAACTTCAAAAATTCATATCTCTTCAACCGTAAGGAGTTAGAAGATGCTCCACATATCAACAAAAATGGATTGAAGAGTAATATATACCTATGATGGTTTTATTTGCAAATTTGTGGTCTAATACCCTTAAATTATTCAATTTGTTCAGGACTTCAAAGATTCTACACATAAAGGTGCCAAAGACCATGTTACCTTATGCATAAGTTCCAAGGTCAAAGGCTTCAATGGACATCATAAAAAGCATGAGGAATTTGATGGTATTCACATCCATAGACTTCACATCAACAAGGAGGATGGATCCACCATATACTCATCATATCAAGGTTATAAAGGACCACAACACCACCAATCAAGTGGGAACAAAGAATTTTTCAAGAATATCATCATCATATTCAAGGTCTCCATATCATTAAAAACATATCCAATTGTTCCATGATATATCTTCATCACCATAAGAGTACTAACACCCGAAATGTGGGGTACAAATACCTCACCACTATTTGGAACACCTTATGGGCTTCTTATGCATGGTCACAAGGCTACAACATGACAATGACCATATAGCGTCCAAGGGCTATCAAACCACGTCCATATGTGTGGGTTCAAGACCCAAAATTCCGAGGACACCAAGGACCCCATAAGAATGGGTTGCAAAATACCACCATAAGTGTGGGTTTCAAGACCCAAGAATCCACATGCAAGAGGATCAAGATCTAAGCTTCTAGACTCAAGGACCACACAAGAACTCAACAAGCTCAAGACCATCCAATGTAAGCAATGGGATCCAGTATCAACACATCAAGGGACTTACACAAATTAGACACATCATCCATAGAACAACCAATTAAGAGAACAAAACAAGTACAAGCATAACAAGCAGCACAAAGACCAGTAACCAAGGATCAACCAGGAGCAAGGAACTCGAAAATGCACTTAAATGGGACCATTATACAACTTAGGAGCGCCTGACCAAGTGAATGGGTAACCAAGGATTTTTCCATTGTTCCAAGGCCTCCAAGGGCTTCAATCTTGGGCTTGGACAAGTTCAAAAGGGATCCTTTGACACAATCAACCAAAAACTAAACACTAACCCTCAGGGGCTCCACAAGGGGCACCAAGGACTCGACAATTGGCATCAATGACTAGACACTGTTGACATCAATGACAACTTATTTAAAAAATTCTTACACCTTACATTTTCTCAACCAAAAATATAAGATATATCTACCTGGATCAGTGGAACGAAATCATTCATGGGCAATAAATAAATATTCCAATAAGAAGTCCGAAAGTATATGCATCCCATCAATATTCTGCTATTTTTTTCGGTCCTAATATTAGTTATAGTCTTTAATTGGCTTTTATGTCTCTTTGTGATTTGGCATGCTAACACTAAAAAAAAAACTTTGTTTCTTAGTCAACAATGATAGTTTACATGGAAGCCAAAGGGAAACACAATATTTTCACCATTATCTATTGCTATTGAAGTTGATGGGAGGCAAAACAATGGCTTGTGTATGCATTTTTTGTTAAGAAATAGAGCATTAATGTTCGAGTACACATGATACATCCAAAATTATAAAACCTTAGAGAAGCCACTCACACAAACAAATCACAGATCAACACACTAATGTTTTCACGTGCTTTAAACCCTTGAAAGGGAAATATTCCACAACCCCAGCCAAATAGCTACTTGAGGAAGTTTATTATGCAAAATCCAGAAAGTTACAAATGAGCTTCGCATAATCGATCAACTAGCCAATGACCTTCCATGCTCTTTAAATATATATCATGGACCAATCAAGTGTTAAGCCACATATCAAAGGTAGTTATTGTCTAAGAGAAGATGAATCATTGGATCACTCTATGTATAAAACATATCGTGACCGTCGGATTAGATATTTACAAATGCATACTAATGCATACTAAAGAAACACACTTTTTCCAACAAATATATTATAATAAGTTGATCTTAACTAACTCCTAAGTGTCTAAATATCATAACATCCCCCCTTAAGAACAACTTGGGATAGGATTGAAGGAATTACAAAAGTGACACTATGAAGAGAAGGAAGGAGGCATTAGAGCCTATCCCCCCTTAATGAAAAGTTCCTAAAATCCTAACATAGATCGAAGTTTAGAAAACTTTGTTTTGTAAGAGACTTTGTGAATATGTCTGCAATTCAACAATTCAATTTAAACTAGCATTTAATATAAAATTTAATTTAATAACTTAAATTAACTTAATATCAGTATTGAATCAGATGCGGGTGCCAGCATGCCCCATCGACAGTGCACTGTGCCTCGATTTGGGAGCCGACCGTGTGGCACCACGCATTATGGGGCCATTAATTCCCTTCCTCGACCCCCCAAATCTTGATTACCGGTGGGTGAGGACATCCATTCTTGAGTCCATCAAGAGCCAATCTTGTTCCATCAATATTTACTCTGGTTTTTTATGGCGACAGATTTGGATAGTGCGAGCTTTCAGATGGTACAGAAGAATTAGTTTAAGCGGCTAGACATGGATGAGGGAGGTAGTATCTGATGACTGTCTGTCATGCTTGGTAGTTTTTGGCTCCGAATTTCCTCCTAGGCTCAACTCGATTGGTAACCTTGCAGCTCAAAGGCATCATTTTGCTTCCGATTTTGCAGCATCACTTCCCCCTCTGACTGCAATTTTATACTCTAGTTTCTACTATGTAAAGGCAAAGAGGAAACCCCAGGAGGGGCAACAATGGTAGAGGGAAAAATCAGTGCAGTCTAAGCTTGATTGTGGAGGAAGGGTATGACGCTAGGATTTTGATGCCTGTCAGGGTCTTGATTGACGACTTGGAGAACCATGTGGTTAATGAACGACTTGCCACAAGAAGAGTGAGAGGTAAAATCAATCACAACTAGCTCTTACAAAACATGATGGGAAATATCATGGACGACATGTTGGGAAAATAGAGCTCAGCTCGCAACACGGTCATATCTGTCGAAGCTAAGTTGACTGACCTGGGAAACCAACTCAGCAGTTTGGATGCCACCTTCTTTTGGAAATGTTTGGCCAGTGAGAAGAGATGGGCTAGCACTACAGAGGCGGGGTGCAACAGTGCAACATGATGAAGGTCCATGGAAAGAGGCTCTGCACCGTCTCAAGTGGCTACCACGAACACTCCCTTCCCTAGTCCAACCACCATCAAACCTTTGTTCAAACGTGCTCATGACAATGAAGGCCCAATCAGAAAGTCTTCTTCTCCTCCAACAAACAATCCTGATACCAACTCTAAAAAAGGAGGATGGAGTTGCCTCATCCTGGAGGAGGTTCCCCATCCGTAACTCATGGTCATGTCTCCTTCGACGGATTGGTTTCTCTCGGGTTCATATTTCCATGTCAAGTTTTTTTGTTATATTCTGTTCTTTAATATTATGTTAAATACTTTGATAATTTGCAAAACTAGGAGGTATAAATCCAGTTTTTTATTTCAATGGCATCCAATGCCAGTGGACTTTCTTTGTTATAATCTACCTAGAAGGATCTGTAATTTTGAATGGTTAGGTTGGTGATTTCACTATCTTTGACCACCCGAGACTTTTCTTGGACATGTAAATTTTGACTTCTCAGATTAATAGAATTTGTCGCTTTACAAAAAAAACAAAAAACAAAAAAAACTTAATATCAATATTGTCTTTAATTAAACAATTTAATTTAACCTAACATTTAATTTAACCCAAACATTAATTTAACTACCATTTAATTTAACTCCCATTTTGGAACGCTGACCTTTGACTACCCTAATTTACTTACGAGAACCCATGTGAAGACTCTGCTACATGCATGCCACTTCACCCACATGCAAATTAAACTAATAAAGAATTCATCAAACCTATAAAAAAAAGGAAAACTCTGGAGGCTTGTCCTTTCTTCCATCCATTCTTTTGTGAACTCGGCTCTGCAACTCCTCGGCAGTCAGTGATTCAAGTGTTGTCTCATTTCATGTATACTCTGCACTAGTTACACTTCATTAGTTAGGGTTTCTCATATTTTATTTTAGGGTTTTGGAATGGTAATTGCTGGGATCCCCCTTCCTATTTCCTTATCTACACAGAAAAGCCTCTTTGTGGCTCATAGAAACGTAAATCATAGGAATTTGTATGAGCTCATACCATGGTAGTTGTGTGAACATGATTTTCCTTAAGGCTACTTGGTTTGACGCTTGGGAAGCATTGGGCATTACCATGGACCTATGGGATCTTTACTTGGAGATGTGACTTGTTGAGAATTTCTTAATGACTAAAATTAACTTCTGATTTATTTTCTTCCTCTCCATTAACTTCGACACTGCCACTCTTACTACCACATGGGATTATTGTTGGGTTGGGATTTTGTTCCACCTTAACGCCCTCCTAAATTATTCTGAGTTCATGTTCTCTAATCGCAGTAAGCAATGCTTCTTACCTAGGATTGAGAATTTACCAAATTTGTTGATTTGACCTTCACCAAGGATTGTTGTATACTTTTCCTATTTCCATATTTTTTTTTCTTCTTTTACTCTTTCATTGTGATGTGATCTGAATTCGGTAACCTGTACCTATTCCAGATAAGTATGGCTCTGTGGATGATCTTGATACGAAAGAGGTAGGTCCATACCATCACATGAGTTGAATCACCGTATATTGTAGCTTGGAATTTGACCGTCCATAGCTGATGTAAGATAAACAACTCACCCATTTGTGAGTGTTGCATCGGACCTGAGATTGTAGAGGTGGAGTGTTTGGTGTCCCCTCGGGTTCTAGCCTTCTCTTTTCTTTGGTCCTTGGAATGATCCTCAACAATTAAAGCATGGCTCATTTGTTATCAATGAAATCGAGCATTGTGAGAGTTGAAAAATGTATGTATAAACCCACAAAAGTTAGAGTATCAGAGGATCTACCTTCGTTCAAAGATAGACAATCTTATTAGGGATAGTGGTACCTTTCGAAGAGGGGGGAAACATGAGGAGTAAATATATATACATTCTCTTGCTTTATTTTTGTCAGTATTTTCGATCTTCTGTGGATCTCCCCCTAACCCATAACTATGTTGGTTGGACCCATGTTATTTATCAGCAAGAAGCACGAGACCTTAAATAATAAAATAAAATTGAGCTATTTATGATAACTCCCGTGTTACCGCTTGAGAACTTATTATTTAATGATTAGATGGGTTATACTTATTATTTACCTATAATTAGAATCGAAACCTAATCCTCTCACCTGACTCATTCTAATGGCCCAATTCAAAAATTCCCAACAAAGGCAAAATTTTGGAAAAATTGTCTTGACTAGCTTGGACTGTGGGGGATTCGAATGGCTCAAGTGGGTCTCGAATTTTATAGGGAATGATGTGGGGAGTCTTAATACTTTTCAATTTGATCTTTTATGGTTTTATTATAGTTCAAATAAATCTGCAACTTGATTTGGACATGATGGCAAAAAGGGGGAAATTACTAGCAATTTATGGTGCAATTCCCCCTAGGGTGTGGGCATAAATGGCTCTCCAATTCCTAAGAAACCCTCCCATATTTTATAAAATATTATGGGGACTGTAATTATACTTCATTTACTGTCATTATATGTGGTTAATAGTTTTTCAATAGAGGATTAAAGCTTCATATTCAAATGCACAATTTCAATGATTTTTTCTTAAGGGAAATGACACAATAAAGCTCAACTTCGGTTCATAAATGGTGCATGTAGTGGTTCAGAATAGAGAAATATGAATATATACCATTGAAATAATTTCAATATCTCACTAACAACATATAACATTGACCCAAGTTTCAATATACATCAGATACACAATCTCCATTGAAAGGGAAAATCATCACATGGAAACTAGTCACAAGAAAGCTTGGAAATGTGGACATTTGCATACGAATTTATTTTGATTTATAATTAGAGAGCATGTGAACATGATATTATATATGCATACATCATACATCATATCTTGGGCATCAATTGAACTCAATGGGGCACAACCACCATTCACACTAGTATGCCTTCATAGAAAAACATGGAAATATGGAAATGGAAATTGAGAGAATGGGAGGAAAGATGGGTCATGAACATAAAAAGATTCATACCTACAATAAAAAACTCTTTTAAGCTCCAAATTATAGGTCTGAATGGCCTCTCCCATGGAAAACTTGGATGAGAATCTCATTGTCTCAAAATTGGCTCACTAGCAGGGTAACTGTGCACTCACCGTGCAAAGGACAAGCAATTGCTCTCCAAATGACAAAGGAAAATTCAAAAATGATAAAATCCATTTCCATTCCTAAAGAAATATTTTTATCACCCTCCTAATTTCATCCAAGGTCTAATTCATTCCCATAGTTTTCCTCCACCTCATCCTTTATGTTTAGTAGCATCCATGCCACTTGGTCTTCTCCTCAACCCTTCATCTTCCACCAAATTCGAATGGATTCCACCTAGTCCCAAGTGTGCCCTCTTGGAGGATATTTTTAGCCCTAACATGTCAGGTTTTCATAGGTCTTCAATCATGTGTGACTTTTCATAGAATCTTCCATCATTTTTGTCATAAAGCGCAGGGAATCTAGCTCCACATGGCACCTAGTTTTTTCCTAGACTCTTCCTCTTCTATGGGGGGTTACTCCTACTCACAAATTCAAATCCTTGGGCTCATGATATTTAATTTGATGAATCTTCAGCTTCCAAGAACACCCATCACTCATAATTTTTAATTTGGGGTGAATTCATGACATGTGTAAGGAAGCATCTAGCCACCCAAGTCCCCCATGGACCTCCAAATGTCCTTATGAATAAATGCCACTTTATTTTCTCCATATTTATTATTTGTATGACCCAAATTAATGTGTAAATGATACATTAAGGTTCTCTTGGGTCCCATAGCTCCCTTATTTCAATATTTAATGCCTCCTCCCCCAACCTAGGGAACTATTAGGTGGGTGAACATTGTCAACTAATAGACCTATTGAAATGGGGACATAACGGTCCTCCCCACCCAATATTGCCTATCCTCAAGAAATGCCAAGTTTGGATGCTGCAAAATTTGTTAATCTTCCCAAGTGGCCTCCTCACTAGGAAAATCCTTCCATTGTACCAAATATTCTTTGGTTGTTATGCTTCGTAGCCTTCTCTCCCTTGTTCTCAAGATTTTGTTTGGGATGGGAACAAGTTGTCCTTCATCATACAAAGGTGGTAAAGTATCTGAAACTGAAATGTGCTGCCCTGCAACCTTCTTTAGACAAGAAACATGAAACACATTATGAATTTTTCTTCCCATGGGAAGCTCCAATTGATAGGCCACTTCTCCAACTTTTCAAATCACTTTGTAGGGACCATAAAATCTTGGTTTGATATTTTCTGAACCTTTACCTTTTATGGTGGTTTGTTTGTATGGCTGGAAACTCAAATACACCAAGTAATTCACTTGGAATTGTCTCTCCATTCTATGTTGATTTGCATATTTTTTCTGCTGATTTTGAGCAACCTGCAAGTTATCTCTCAAGACCTTCAAAATTTATTGACTTTCTTCAATCCAATCCTTAGCCTTGGGAGCCCTACTATCACAAAAAATGTGGTCAATAAAATTGGATGCATCATAACCATAAATTTCTTTAAAAGGATACATGCCAATGGACATATGGAAAGCAGTATTGTAACAAAACTCACCAAAATGTAACCATTTTATCCATGTCTTTTGTTGTCCACTAACATTGTTCCTCAAGTATCCTTCCAACCATTGATTCACCCTCTATGTTTGGAAATCAGTTTGGGGATTATATCTTATGCTAGGTGTCAAATTGGTCCCCACCATTTTGAAGAGGTCTTGCCAAAATTAACTCAAAAATCCGTTATCCCTATCACTGACAATGCTCTTAGGAAGCCCATGCAATCTAAAAAATTCTTTGAAAAATAGTTCAATCACTTGTACAGCAGTGAAACTGGTAGTAACAAAAAATAAATGAGCAAATTTAGTGAGACTATCCACCACCACAAATATGCAATCCTTACCAAATACTTTGGGCAAACTAGTGATGAAGTCCATGGAAATGCTCTCCCATTTTTGTGTTGGAATTGGAAAGTGATGTAAGAGACCAGCTTGATGAGTGTGATCCACCTTATTTTGCTGACATGTGGGGAATTCATTAAGATACGTCATAACATAATCCTTCATATATTTCCATTCAAATCTTTCCCTCAACATTCGTTATGTTTTGAAGAAACTACGGTGACATGCTAAAGGAGAATCATGAGCCTTTTTTTTAATTTTCTCCTTCAAAATTGAATTAGGGACCACATAGACTCTACCTTTGTAGTATAGGATTCCTTCCAATACCTTATACCTAGCATCATTGTTATTTCCAGCAAAAATTTCACAAGAAAATTTATCTTTGGCATACTCTACTTCTAATGCGGATTTCCAATTTTCTGCTACATCTGTGAGAGAAATTGAAGGTCTTATAGATAAGGCATCATCTACCCCATTATTTTTCCCCTTCACACATTCAATATCAAAGTAAAATGCTCTAATCTCACTCACCCACTTTTGTTTCCTTTCATTTAAATCCTTTTGAGTGAGGAAGTACCTTAAGTTGTTATGGTCAGTTTTGACAACAAATTTGTTTCCCACCAAGTATTGTCTAAAATTGATCAAAGCATGCATGATGGCCAACATTTATTTATCATATATGGAGTAAATATTCTAATATGGCTGTAAATTCCTACTCTCAAAAGCTTTTGGGTGTTGTCCTTGTTTTAGGACTGCTCCAATTATTTCTTCTGATGCATCACATTCCAAGACAAATGGTTTAGAAAAATCAGGAAATGCTAGAATAGGACAATTGCTTACTACCTCCTTCATTCTTTGGAAAAAAATTTCAGCCCCTTCATGCCATTGGAAAGCATCTTTCTTTGTCAAATCAGTGAGAGGTGAAGTGATTTGGGAGAACCCCTTCACAAGATTTCTATAGTAGGTGCAATTTCCAATGAACCCTATTAATTCAGTGAGACTTTTGGGCCGAGGCCACTCTAAAATGGCTCTTATTTTATCCATATCCACCTTCACACCATATTGACCAATGATGTGTCCAAGATACAAGAGCTCTATCAAACCAAACTCACATTTTTACAGCTTAGTAAACAAAGATTGATCATGCAAAATTTTTAATACCTCTTCTTGATGATGCAAGTGTTCCTTCCAAGTTCTACTGTAAATAAGAATATCATCAAAGAAAAAAAGTAAAAACTTATGAATTTTCTTGTGGAAGATGTTTTTCATGCATGATTGGAATGTGGCTGGTGCATTTGTCAAGCCAAAGGGCATGGAAACAAACTCAAAGTGACCATAGTGGCATCTGAAAGTAGTCTTTGGTATGTCTTCTTCTCTCATTCGAATTTGATGATAACATGATCTAAGGTCAATCTTTGTGAAGAACTTGGCCCCATGGAGCTCATCCATGAGCTCATCAATCCTTGGTATGGGGTATTTATTCTTTATTGTCTTCTTGTTTAATTCTCTGGAATCAATGCACATTCTCAGGGTTCCATCTTTCTTTTTTACCATAACAACTGAAGAGGAAAATGGGATAGAACTAGGCCTTATGAGACCCAACTCCAAGAGTTATTTAATAACCTCTTTAATCTCATCTCAAATCCTTTTGGGATGCCTATAAGGATTCATTTTGATAGGTTTTTTTCCTATATCTAACTCAATGGTATGCTCAACACCTCTATCTGGTTGTCTTCCTGGGGGAAGGTCTCCAAAAACCTTCTCATACTTTCTCAATAATTGCTCTATCTCCTTAGGATTCTTGGCAATGTTCAAGTGGGGCTTAGGAGATGTAATTAAACATTCAGTATCCCACTATATATCTCCATGCCTCAAGATAGTCCTCATGCTATGAGAAGACACTACTTGATTTGGGTAAGTGTGCATTCCCCTCAACAAGATGGGTTTCCCTTCTGAATTTTTTAACCTTATTTCAGGGACTTGATAATTCACTATATGCTCCCCTAAGGAATACAACCATTGTACTCCAAAAACCAAATTTGTATCAGCCACATTCACTACATAAAAATTACCATTGATAGTATGATTTCACAGAGTAACTTGAAGCTTTGGCATCCATTTAGGGCAGTCCATAGAATTGTTACCTGGAATGATGACTGTGAAACAATCAAAATTTTCAGCTTGTAACTTTCTCCTCTCCACCAAGGCTGCATATATGAAATTGTGAGTGGCTCCACTATCCACTAGAACCATGACCTTTTGGCCTTGTATGTTTCCCGTGAGACTTAAGGTGTGGAATCTAGGTACACCCAAAAGTGCTACAATTTTTCCTATATCAGGAGTGGGTTGTTATTCTTTCATTGTTTGATACCCTTCTTCTTGGGCTGCGGGTTGTGCCTCTTCCTCCTCCTCCTCCTCTTCATCATCTTTAGAAAAAACTTCAATGTAGTCTTCCTTCCCCCTAGCACACCTATGTACTGGGACCCAAGGTTGTTGGCATGTAAACCATAACTTCTTTCTTCTAAGCTCTTGTTTTCTTGGTACTCCTTTATTTTCTTCGGTATAGGAGTCATTTTTCCATGGTTTCTTACCTTCCTTGAACTTGGAAGGGAAATTTGGATTAGGAGGATATTTGGTTCTTGGCAACACATTCTTCAAATCACTTCTCAAATTCATGGAATCCTTCAATGTGGATGGCTTGTGGGATTTCACTAGACCTCTCAAAGGTTTTGGAAATCCTTCAGAAAACAATAAAACCAACCTAGCCATAGATACATCAGAAACCATTACTTAAAGCTTTTCAAATTATAACATATATGCTTCAGGAGTTCCTACTTTCTTCAATTGTGCTAGTTCTTTGAAAGGAAGTTCGGGGTATTTCCTCTCAAATCTCTCCATCAATGCATTGGAGAAACCCTCATAAGATCAAATCTGATCATGTCCCAAGGTTCTAAGACAATGGAACCACCAATGACTAGCTTCCCCTTCAAGATGCAGAATGGTCATTTTCAATGCATCTTCTTCCACCATAGGGTTTAATTGGAAATATACACTTAATTTTTGCAACCAAGCACAAGCAGACATTTGTGAGGAACCATTGAAGGAGTTTCTCTTAAATCCAACAATTTGGCCCAAATTTCGGTGATGCATGGTCTTATTTTTTTACGGGCCAAATTTCGGTGATGCACAACATGACAAGTACACATGGTGATATGACATAATTCACTATCCCTTAATATATGGTATAGGTAAAACTAGATGAGGTGTAATCAAATCTAGAAAAGCCAAGCTATCAATAAAAACGTTGACTGCAATTTATGGAGAGTAGATAAGATCAACTCTCATACAGGCTTAAAAACAACTTACACATATGGGCCTGATAATTTAGATTCTTGCGTAGGTTCGATTCTTGCCATCCACCAAGCAGACCAGTAAAACAAGGAAGTGTTTCATCCTTCCTCCATCTCCCAGGCCGCTACTGTGGTGAGCGAGCCTACACAACCATACTCTCTCCACGTTGCACTATAGTTCCATCACTAAAGGTAAAGTATATTTTGTTTTTGTTTTGCATGTACTAACTCCTTCAATATATATATAAATTTATTTTGTTTCTTAAACATATAGATATATTATTTTGTTGGTAAATACAAACAACTAATATTTACACAATTGAAATATTAACAAGAGGGGCTGCTAAAGGCAGCAAGTCCTTGCCATCAGAAATAGAATCTTATGCGAAAATAGACCATGCATCACCGAAATTTGGCCCATAAAAAAATAAGAAAAACTTGATGACCACACTTAGGTAATTATCAGTAAAGCAGTTCAAGTAAACTTAAGAATAATTTTGCATCAGAAATAGAATCTTATGCAAGAATAGACCATGCATCACAGAAATTTGGCCCATAGAAAAATAAGAAAAACTAGATGACCACACTTAGGTAATTATCAGTAATAAAACAGTTTCAAGGAAACTTAAAAATAATTTTGCCAGCGAAAATAGAGACAGTCCCTCTAAAGATCACACAGAGCATAACTAATTAGACAGTAATTTCATTAAAACTAATGGAGAAAGTAAAAAATAACAAAAAATAATTTCTAGCACATCAACATTCTCCATTTTCACAAAGTATCAACACATCAGACTTCATTGACCAGGAAATGCAGTCTCAACTCAAAAACTTGTAAGGCTTGAAGAATCTTCAGCAGAAAGTAGTAATCAATCAGAATATAAAAGCCAACTACCCCTAAGATGAGAATGGTCCTTTTTGTTCAAACATTGGCGTATTGTTGAAAAGCTACTACAGTTGATTGTTCAAACGAAGGTGTGGATTGCCACCCAAATGCTACGTTTGTGGCTTGATTTCTTTTGTAGAGGATTTAGGATCCTCTAATGCTATAGTCAGATCATGCCATTCAAGCGGCTCTATTGTAGTGATTTCCAGGTGTGGTTGTATAGATGGAATCCCTTTTTCATTTTTCTTTTCAAATATTCAAATCATGCATCTTTTACAAGATCCCTGGGTTTACAAGATCCCTAGGTCTTTTTTACGAGATTTGGAGGAATCTCTTCACGGTGTTTACGCCCAAGCTGTGCTCTTGGCATGGTTTTGTTTCTTTTCATTTTTTCCTTGTTGCACATTTATGCCATATTGTGTTGAAGGCACTCTGTTCCAGCGGAGGTTGACTCGGCATTGCTAGTGGTGGAGCTTGAGGAGACTCCTCTAGTTGTCACCAATTGTAACCTTAGCCACAAGTTTCCGACAAGAGAGTTGCAACCATCATTCCTTTGCTATTTCATTCGTAAGACTTTGAGATCTAAGTTCTGGGTATTTATTTACCAGCAATGTCAAACTTTATAGTTAGGCATACATTTTGTTGACAGTTGCGTGGAGTTTGAGGATCATAGATCAATGACTTTGGTAGTTTGCGATGAGCACATTTAGGCGTCAGTGGTTCTCTACTTGGACATTTTGAATATGTGTATGTTCTTACAAGCACAACCGCTCTCTTCAGGAGAAAAATTGGTGGCTATCCTCTTTGCTATCACATACAGTCTTTTATCCTCTCATGAAGGGCAACATGTTGGTGCACCAACATGGGTCTCTGCAGTCCGTGGTTGTGCTTTACGTCTTTTGATCATGGTCATGACAGTGTTGGTGACTAAGAGAAACGACGCAGCTCTTATTTTTTATTAGAGTGTTTCCTTTTTTATTTGTAGCCCTCAGCTCTACCACCATTAGTTTCTTGTCCCTATTTTGTTGCAGCAAACATCCTTTGTTTAGGCACCAATACTTCTGGATCATGTCATTCTCTATTTAGCGCTTTGATTTGTGGGTTGGATGGCCTTGAAACTTTGTGTAGATTAACTAGTTGCACTATCCTTAAGTGAACCAATTCTATTCCTTAAGTGAACCGATTCTACTCGAACCAGAAAGAGGTTACATGTTGCTTTTATTGAAGATGGGTAAGAGATTGCAGGAATTGCATCAAAAGAAGGCTGTTAATAAAGAAATCGAATTTCTTGTAGTCCACCATTGCCTTGATGCAGGAAGAAAATATTGAACTAAAGAATCAGGTGAGCATAACTTTGATTGAGAAATACCAAAAGGTTGATTTTCTCAAACCTTTTGATATACCTCAATAGCTAAGATAAAATTCGATTGCAAGATCGATGTTTCCTTTTTCCTAGACAAGGAATAGACAAGAATATTAGAACTGAAGTTTTATCATTCATAATAATATAAACACCTGTTAAAATAATCAATCAGTGCGGCTCAAGGAAAGAGGATGTGTAAAAGGATACCTTCCAAGCATTAGCCATATTGCCAAAACACTCTGCAAATTGAGGATTGATCCTGATAACTTCCAGGCATTAGCCATATTGCCAAAACACTCTGCAAATTGAGGATCGATCCTGATAACTTCCAGCCATTAGCCATATTGGAAAAACACTCTGCAAATTGAGGATTGATCTTGATAGCTTCCTCATTTTTGGTAATGCACATATCAAAATGGTGTAACTGTATAGATTTAAAAAAATCAAACACAATAGTAAATTATAAATGCAGAGTCGCCCCAAAATCATAGTAAATCAATTGAATACAATTACTTAGTTCAAGCAATTGATATAATTCAAGCATTCAGAAACATCACGTGCCAATGAATTGACTGTATGCATGTCCACGACAACGCAGCATGCCCAGTTATAACCACGTGCCCAAGGCTAGCTGTCGAATCCAACTACTGCAAAACGCAGAAGGAAGACATGATTACACCTCATTTAAAAGTCTATGACCAATTCCAAATAAATGGAAATTTGAGTCTATATATTATTTTATTACTAAAAAATAAACGCTTGGATTCCATGCATGGAGTTAATGCAAAAAAGAAATGTTAAATTGTCTATTGAACAGATCGCCCATGTGCTCAGGTGCCATCCATCATCGTTCATCAAAAGAAATGTTAAATGGTCTATTGAATAGATCGCCCAGGTGCCTAGATTCCATCAGGTGCCTTCCATCATCGTTCATCAAAAGAAATGTTAAATGGTCTATTCAATAGATCGCCCAAGTGCCCAGGTGCCATCCGTCATCGTTCATCATAGGAATCGAACCCATGCTGTGGCAACCTTCATTGCAACTATTCTAATAGCCATATTCAATGCTGCTACTTTAATGGTTGTATAATAAATTGTTGGATGCTTAATTTTATGTAACTGATAGCTTGGTAACTGATATCTTAGATGCTATAGGAGATATTGATGAGGTCGCTAACCCTGGGAATCAATGGATTATTGGGTCATCTTGCTGCTAAAGAAGCTGGGGGCGTCCTCTCAATGACAAAATGGATTTAGTTGCTACCTACTTCTTCCCTTGTATTTTAGTATTCCTTTGCTTCTTTTATTGTACAATGCTTCAACGTGGTGGATGTTTCTTCCAAGCAAAAAATCATGTTGGCCTATTTAGCTTTTGTCGTCCAGCTACCAATGAATTTCCACAGGTCCATGGCGTAGAAGTCACCCGGAACTTGTTGGAGAGTTCATGATGTTTGTCACTATTGTCCTCAAGTTTTGTTACAGCCAATATTTTTCCATCAATTAAAGCACTCATCTATTGATAGGCACCTTCATTAGCCACTGAGAATTACATATTTTTTGATGTAACATCTTTGACATAAGTCCTTTTAGGTTCTCCCATATCTTTGAAGTGGAGCACAATTTCTCAATCCAGAAAAGACCAGGTGCTCCAGCTGTCTTGCAATTTCTGAATAGAGAGAAGTACACGGAAATAACTCACATGTAAGTAGTTGAACCTTATATTATTTTGAATTATTCATTTTCAGTCCATATCATGAACATGTTGTGTGAATAATGGCCTAATGTTTAGCTTATTTCATTGCTGGTTGTAGTTTTCATTCTTGTTATTCCATTGCTTGTTTTAGTTTTCATTCCCGTCAAAAGACCTGGATCTTTAGCCTTTGATGGATCTTGGTAAGTAGAATCATTTTCTTTTTCTTTTTACATTGATCTTTTAGACGTTGTTTTGAAATTGTTTTGAAATGACCAAGAGAAATGCTTAAGTAAAGTTCAATGCAAATACATGTAAACTAGTTTCAGTAAAATAAAATTACAATACAAAACTTTTCCAAAACATGTAGTCTGAACATTGAATTGAGTCAATTTCTACTGAAGAACATGTTTGTAGTATATAATTTTTGGTTTCTACCACCCCAAAACACTGAAATCATTCCTAAAGGTAATCACATCTCCTTTCAGGTATATTATTTATCTCTTTTATCTAAAGCGATTCATGGCTGCAAGTATAATTAGTAATTACTGAAAGATTTTACTAGTAAATTTTGTAGACTATTGTTACGGAGAGAAATTCCTATGGCTTGGGGTACCACAACAGACAACTTGACTCCAGAAATCAATCCTTTCCAATATGCAATAGAAATTAAATGTCTAATACTAAAGGATCAGACCTTGTACCTTATTCCGGACAGTTGAAGTAGATCCCCGTTGAGCTTTCCAATCTTCATCTTGAATTGATCTGTTACTTCCTCAACAACAAGTAAACAATACAAGCATTCTAGATATCATGGTGTTAGATCTATTCTAGCATATATAATCAATAATGTAGAAGCATTTGACATAATCCCATGGATAAAATATTCATTCAAACACACATTATTGGACAGGAAAAGATATTTCTATTAATATAAATCAGAGATTACAAGATATAACCTCTGACGGCACGTCTGTGAACCGGAGAAACTGAATCCCCCACTTGGGCCTCCACCACTTCAATCCTCCATCTCTAGATAGCAAGCTCACAAGCAAAAGGAAATCTTGGGAAGAACAGACTAGTGCTCCAAGGGACAAAGGGATGCAGACTCAAGCATAAGTTCCGGCAACAATGGACTATAGTTTCTTTGCTCTCAATTCTCTCTTATGCCTTCAATGTACCAAGGGGTTCCTTATATAGCTTTTCAAAGGGGTAATGAAAGGTTGAATCAGAGCGATCTCAAGGCATAGGGAAGGCTAGGAGTCAAATGAGTCGGATCCATGTCAAGGAAAACTCCAAAAGGATTTGGATTATGCACACATCCCGATGTACACAGTTTTAGTGGTCAAACTTGCATATATACGTGCTTATAGGTTTAAAAGTCGCGTATATCATTTTTCATATGTTTTTAGGGATGATCAAGGAAACATCAAAGGACAAAAAGTGGTCCATAGGGTCTAAGGAGTCTGCAGCAGGACAGGGGAAGGCCATACAAAGTGTGATTCACCTAGAGTGGTGAAATCCGCTATAACAGATGCCCCCTAATGTGTGAGGTCAGAGGGGTCATACGATGGCCGAAATACATTATAAGTCCATCCCAGAAGTGGAGTGATGAAGGATCCCAAGTGGAAGACTAGCCACCCAATCAGCATAGTACAATAATACAACTCTGAATACAACTGCAAATACATATAGCAGTCCCAGATACATAAGAGTACAATGGCCATGAATAGGCATGAAACATGATATCACATATGTGGTCATCGCCATGTACAATATACATAGATAAGAATCTCCATGATGAAGATATAAAAAGGACCATGATCTCCAAAATGGCTGAAGATATATAATAGATCAAGATCTCCATAGTGGCTGGAAATATCTGACATATACTGGAATCAAGTCATGAGAGCTGAAATCTCATGAACACTGACACGATCAAGGAGGTAGCATATAAGAGATGCCACCAATCTGGAAAGTCTTCTACACAAACCGCTACGAGTACATGTCCTACTATGCGAATAGAGGTGTCGTGGTTGAACATAGTAGTCCATCGTCTGATTATCGGTCATTAATGTATACCGTTAACAGACGCGAGATTACCCACCGATAATGAAAATGGGAATCAAGGTACTAGAGTGCAAACTAACAAGTGTGAATAAATGTGTTGAGTTCGAACACTTGAGAGGATCCATCGATCAGGGGACATTGATGTATTCCCAAGAAACTGTCGATGGCGAGAGAACCTGCCATTGATGACTGGAAGTCTCAAGGCACTCAAAATGACTCTAGACTCCAATCCCAGAATAAATGATCTGAAGTCGATGGGATGAAATCCGCTGGAAGGAGGGAATTAAGGCATCCCCCATCATCCAACACGAGGTACTAAGCAAAGCTGTATAATGTGGAAGGACTCGAACATAAAGTGCATGAACCAGTAACTATACTGGGAATGGCCGACATGCAAAGTCAAGATAATTGAGGAATGGCCGACTCAGGTTTCAACTTCCTTCGAACAAGAGCATAACGACGTATGGTGACTGAATGAAGGTAGCATAGACTCAATATACAAACTGGGACATCTCTATGACACAGGAGGCATCAACAGAGGCTCCATATGGACTGGAAGCTTAACCAGTTGGTGGAGATAAACTCAGATAAACGAGTGCAGCTCCTAAATTCAAACTATAACCCAACCAATGGATGTGATATACAGTGCTCTATTCGAAGGCGACACGACTCGACAGCTGCCAAAGATAACATCTTTCCTTGTCCAGATTTTTTATTTTTTTATTTTTTTGGACTTTTTCAGTTATTTGAAAAGCTTGAAAAAAGAATAAACTAGCTTTATAGTTACAAACTAGGAGGAGACGAGTGTCACAAGGGAAAACAAACTAGTTCCAAGCAGTGGAACATACCTATGCTCAATGCAAGGATACATGTGTAGGATATCGACACTCAGGGGAAAATCCCCTCCCAGTAAAAAAGGAATCAAGCTGTGAAGGATATAAAAAATGGCTCCGCATGGCTAGATATGAGACAAGCTCGGGCTATATGGCTGAAACGCAATGTCAGGGGAGCTGGCATAAAGCTCAATAAGGCTGGTAAAGCTCATGATAATGCATTCACAACTTGACATTAGGGAGTCCCGAGAGAAATAGGCCAGCATAAGATCAAGTGGAGTATGAGGCTCTTGTGAAATGTCATGGCAGTACTATACAACGGACTCCCACACCCTAAAGAAGAAACCATCAGCATGGGAACCAAATGCAAATAAGACACTAACTAGGGTACCCATGTAAGGTGAAGCTCTACCACTCATATCATGCCACTTCTAAAGCAACAAGAAGGTTCCGTGACATAATAGAGTGGGTTCATAACTAAGGTCATGGTGATATGGTCACAAGGTCATGCAAAATGAAAACGGTGGTGAAACCTAACCTATATGCCAGTTTAGACATGATACCTGAGATCGGCACGAACGGGTCAATCCAACGGCTGAAACGACACTGAAAAAGGTCTTCTACAACACCAATTATGTCAAAAACGGTCTAAAATGGTTAGAAAATGTCGAAACTATAGGAAAGGGCGTAAAAATTTTCAAATATTTGAAATTTTTTCTATAAATAGTAAAAAATATAAATCATTTGAAACTTTTACCCATTTGAGCTCTGATTTTCAATTGTAAATTCCAGGAGATCCAGTCGGTGGAATTCACAACCGTTTCTTCCAGGTATTTACTCATACTCTCCTCTTGCATTTTGACATAATTTTTTATAGATTTTCATGGTCAAATGAGTTTTTTAGGCCATCCCAAAATGAGCGCTGCAGCCCACGCGGAAATCGAGGCTTTTTCCGCATATAGGGATGGATATACGTGGAAAAGGGTCTCAAAACTGCGTACATACGTGGTTGTTTTCAAAACAGTCGTGTATGAGGCCGCGCATATGATTTTTCACTAAACTAATGGGAAAATTTCCAATTTCTTTTGCAGGATGGTGCTAGAGTGGAGAGAGCGTGAGCATGGTGAAGTAGAGGAAGCAGTAAGGGCTAACTTAATGGCTCAACAAGCTCTTCGTGCATGCGGACTCTACAAGTTTTGGTGTCTTGGTGGTTTGAGGGCCAAACCAAGACTGCTACAGATGCTGGTAGACTATTGGGATCTAGACTCAGAGTCCTTTCATATTGATGGAATGTCCCTCACCATAGAGGTGGAGGACATATACTTTATCACAGGGCTTTCTAGATGAGGGGAGGTGGTGAACCTTTGTTCCCGTGGTGGGCCAAGGGGTGGCCTGACTATCGACGAGTACATTGCAGTGTACTGTTATCTAGACACCGAGAAGGTGGGGAGTCAAGTCCCTACCAATGCTATACAGGTGCTGGGCCTAAAGGCCATATTATTGACACTGGGTAGGATAGCCAGCTTAGCATCACTCCACCAGGACTCGCGGCCTCTGATGTTCTATGCAATGGAGTGCATGAGACCCACAATCTATGACTGGAGTACTACCCTACTGAGCAACATGAAACACCAGCTCAGTGAGTGTAAGGCAGGCAAGGTGCAGAACTTCAGGTTCAGCAATATCTTGAGCACGTTTTTCTTCGAGCGTGTTCCAGGATTGAGCCCTAGAGTGGACGTTCCTCTCCATAGGGTTCGAGATCTGGCCCAAAGGCGTTGGACAGATGCTATGCGCAGACTGGGGGGTGGTAGGGTGGCCAACCCATATCTAGCTGACTTCTTTCCATGGTGGCGATGATAGATAGTTTCCATTGATGACTACCCCTATGCAGGGATAGATTTCCGGGGGGACCCGGACATGCCATTGCCACCAGGATTGGCATACGGCGATATAGATAATGAATCTCGACCCTCACTCTTTTTTAAATTTTTTGAGTTATTGAATTTTTTTTGTATTTTCTTGATTTTATGGAAGCAAAAAGACATGTTTTTGCACGACAACACATAGTGACATCTACCATTTGTGTGCAGATGTGGGACCACGATGGCCAGAGGGCTTCCCTAGTCATAGACAGAGGGGAAGAGGAGATGACATCACGGGTGTGGATGTGGAGCAAATGCTCTAGATCATTCATACCAAGTTTGTGAGATTGACTCATAGAGTTCCCATGGTGCAAGTCGAGGACTTTCCTGAGGCCATGCAGCGGCAGGTGGTGGGTGTACCACACGCATGGGTGCATTTATTTCGACGACTAGCTAGAGCCGTAGTAACGTTCCATGATCACAACCCTCCTCCTCCTCCACAGGATTAGACACTTGGGAGTGTATACATTTTGTATGGCCGTGTATTATATGATGTTGGCTTAAAAAGCCCCAATTTTGTATCATGACACTATGTATTATCACATTTTTGATGTATAAAAAGTTTTATGGTGTTCGATTTTTTTATTTACATGTGTAAAAATTGTGTTTGTGATTAATTTATTATGAATGAAACAAATGCCAATCTAACACGTAGTTAGCATATGAGTCAGCAACTTGATTATTATTTCTTGGAATGTGTATATATGTTATATTGTCAAATTGCCGTTCTAACAATCTCACACGTAAGAATCTTCTTAATAATGTCGGATCTCTAACATGGTACAAACCATTGAGTTGTGACACTACTAACTCCAAATCAAGACGTACCTCAAGAGAGAGAACGCCATGTAGAATGGAATCCCGTAGAAGCTCAATAATGGCGCTATATTCAGCAACATTGTTGGAAGATGGCCGTAGACATACACCTCCTGAAGACAGTACTTGACCCATAGGAGTATAAATCACCCAAGTAGCAGAGGCTAAGTGTTGAGTGTGACGGCTTGCACCATCCGCGAATCCTATGTAGGTGGAAGATTCCATTGACATTTTCCAAAAGAAACGGAAACTAACCACAAACCCGATCACGATAAGAAAAAGACCTAACTATGCAAAGTTGTACAATAATATACAACAAGTAGCCTTGGCTAAATATTATGCATAGTATTTTTTGAGATAGAGCCCATTTCTGGGCTCCGCCAAAGCTGTTCCTTCGTAATCCACTAACTCATAAGCACCCTTCTCTAACACACGCTTGACCACGTAAGGACCATGCCACATAGGATTAAATTTCCTTGCCCCCAAAGGTTCTTTCAGTTGATCCCACAAAAGGACCAAGTCTCCTTCACTAAACACTCTTGGACGGACAGAATTATCGTACTGGACCTTAACGCGATGCTTATTAACCTCTAGAGCCACCAAGGCATCCCGACGCTGCTCATCGAGTTTCTCAAGGCGAACCAAATGCTCCTCCAAAGGTGAAGTTTCTGGTAAGAGTTCCACAGCTAGCTTCAACGAAGGAATTTCACATTCAACTGGCAATATTGACTCCACTCCATGTACAAGCTGATATGGAGAAAAATCAGTGGCAGTCTTAACCGCGGTTCGATATGCCCACAAAGCAGGATATAACATAATGTGCCAATTATTCTTGCTTTGTGCGATGGTTCATTGGAGAATGGATTTGAGTGATTTATTCACTGCCTCTACCTGTCCATTCACTTGGGGGTAGTAAGAAGAGGAGTGCTCTTTATTATACCCTAACTTCGATGCCAACTCTTCCATCATACGGTTCTGAAAGTGCGAGCCATGGTTAGTGACAAGCTCTTTCGGAATCCCAAACCGAGTAATAATTTGGTTGAATACAAAGTGAGCGGCTGTCTCACCATCGGATTTTATTGTAGGCATGGCCTCAGCCCATTTTGTGAAATAATCAACAGCCACTATAATGTGATGGTGCCCCCTAGCCGAAGTTGGGTTGCAATCCATAAAATTGAGCCCCCACTTAGTGAAGGGACCGCCGGTGATAATGGGATGTAACGGGGCAGGTTTCGAGCGCATATTACGTGCGAACAGCTGGCAAGGGTGGCACCTCTTGACCACATCAACACAATCCTTAAATATCGACAGCCAAAAATAACCCACTCTCAAAATCTTTTAAGCTGTAGAAAGCCCAGATAAATGACCACCACACGCCCCTCTGTGGCAATCATTTAGCACAACCTCAGCCTCGTCATGAGTTAAACAACGTCGTAAAATGGAATCTACCCCACGGCAGTACAAAGTATTGTCCACTATGAGGTAGTTCTTAGAGACGTGACATAATCATCGTCGTTCATCTCGCGAGAGGTGAGTAGGGGTCTTCAGTGTTTGTAAATATATTATGATATCCCCATACCATGGGTCTAACATAGAGATTAAGAATATGTGTTCATCGACAAACATATCTTCACAAACCAACTCCTCGGCCTCGCTCAAAAAATCCGATATAAGCTCTGCAAAGATTAAAGACTTCTTCGATTTTGCCGAAACAAACTCGAGATCAAATTCTTGCAGAATGACAATCCATTTATTATACTTTCCCCCAATCATCCTTTGGGTGAGGATGAATTGAAATGGATTGACATGGGCTACAACCAAGGTCTGGCGAAGGAGAATATAATGTCTCAAACGCTGAACCGCATGTACGGTAGCTAAAGCAAGCTTCTCGACATGAGAATAACGAATCTCTGCGTCAATAAAGTTTCGGCTCAGATAATATATGACATGCTTTTGGAGCTCCTCATCCTCTTGAACCAAGACCATACCAATTGTCTCTAAAGATGCGACCATATATAATAAGAAATCATGGCTATAGTCCAGGGGACTAATCACCGGGGCCGATGCTAGGGCTCGCTTGAGTGCATTGAAGGACTCCTGGGCTCGCTCATCCCAATAAAAGGGAGTATCCTTCTTCAAGAGATGCATGAAGCCTCTAGTCAAATTGGAAAAGTTGACAACAAATCTTTGTAAGAAGTTTGCCATGCCTTGCAAACACTGAAGATGATGAATATTTTTCGGGGAAGACAACTGAAGTATTGCCTCAACCTTCAAAGGGTCGACTCTTATACCCTCTTTCGAAATGATGAATCCTAACAAACGACCTGACTTCACACAAAAGATGCACTTATGAAGATTTAATCTAACTGAATAGTGCCGGCATATTTCGAATACCAATCTCAAGTGATAGGGATGACGCATTCTCATACGAGAATGAGCAGCGAGATCATCCAAAAATACCTCGATAATTGACTTGAGATCGTGGAAAATCAAGGTCATTGCCTGCTAAAATGTAGCTCCGGCGTTTTTAAGGCTGAAAGGCATTTTCCGATATGTGAACGTTCCCCAAGGACAAATAAATACAGTCTTGTGTTGGTCCTCAGGTTTAATTTGTATCTGATTATACCCGCAAAATCCGTCCATAAAGGAGAACACCTCGCTACCCGCACACTCATCCAAAATCTGATCTATAAATGGTGTGGGGAAGTTATCCTTAGGACAGGCACGATTCAAATCGAGGAAATCAGTGCATATGCGTATCGCTCCCTGCTTCTTATCCACCGGAACGGGGTTTGAAACCCACTCCTTCAAGGGAATGGGATAGATGAAACCGGCTTTCAACAGTTTCTCTATCTCTGCCTTAATGGCGGGTGCTTTCCTAGGATTCACCGCACATAAACGTTGTCGAATATGCTTAGCATTGGGGTAAGTCTTAATCTCATGCTCGAAAATACAAGGGTCAATACCTGGCATCTCATCATAAGACCAAGCAAAAATATCACGGAATTCCTTGAATAGCTCGGTATATTCCAGAATCTCAGCATGGGAACATTCCACCCCAATATAGACATTCTCTATCGTGTCAGGATTGTGAGAGATGTTGATAGGAATCATTGAAGATATGTTTTCCATGTTTCCATCAGCCATCAGACCAGGAGAGCTTAATGGAACCACAGGACTACCAACTCTCTGACTAAGAACCACCCTAAAATCCTCATGCTCCAAACGGTCAAGCTCTGGAAGAAAGTACGATCTATGATGAAGTTTCTCCCATTGTGGCTCAACTCCCGACATAGCCTCAATAATCGCTTCATCTGAAGGGAAAACCGTATCAAGGTAATCATGGGCATGAGAAGACTGTACTTCCCATGCCGGCAGCATATACGGGTCCTCCTCCTCTGTCCATGAAGAGGAAGGACTAGGCTCTGCAACACTCTTGAGATTAGCTTGATAATCTATCATGGCTGCAGGCAATGGCACGCTCATCTCGACAGGATCACTCGAAGTACTCGGTGTAGGAAGAATCCAAGGGTCTTCCATATGACTCGTGCGAAAAAACATCGATGTCGTAGAAGTCGAAGCCTCATCGGAACTATATCCTATCATGATAATCGGTGTAAGACAACTAAAGCTTCCCATGAGGGATGGATACATGCCTACACCCACACTCCCAGTTGCCGGCTGAGAGTGCTCAACGATCGAGATCGAAGCTCCCGAGGATACGGTAACAGACGGATTCTTGAATGTCATTTGATCAATCGTTACGATCTTCCTGTTATGTGGAAAGCATACAACGCGGAACAAGGAAGAAGCAATGGCTTGCATACTATACATCCAATTCCTACCCAGCAAGAGATTATAGTCAAGGGGCGCATCAACCACCTCAACCTCTATCGCAATGGTCTTCCCCCCCAAACAAACTTTAAGGGAAGGAAGGATGTCATGCGGCCTAAAATATTTCCCATCGAACGTAGTTAACATAGTCGCTTATTTAGACAGCTCAGGAGAACCGAGACCCTTTCAACAGGCCAAAGACATCATAGAAGCAACAGCGCCCTCGTCAATCACAGTATGTTTGACGGTCATACCAAGACTCTACGTGCACCAAAAGAGACACATAGTAGGGAAAGTGAGTCTGAAGTCTTGCGGTTTCAAATTTGATCACAGAGGAAGAATCATTATCATTCACACCAAGGGCAGAAAGCAACGCCTTCCTTTGCGAAGAACAACTCTGAAGTACTTCCAATGCAGACATCGCACAAGGAGTATGGCCCAAATCCTCGACAACTGAATAATTCTAGGCGGCTCAGGCATTTGGATTATGCCCTGAACGCTTAAGGAATCCCTTAGGAATGTGAGGTGCAGCCTCAGGTTTATCCATAGGTTTCTCAATGCGCAAAGGGGACCCTGGTGGATCAGGCTCTTTGCCTGGGCTGGGTTGTGATGAACTATAATATTTCGCATGAGTCACAACTTTCGTAGCACGGACCATGTTAATGCACCCATGACCACTCCCCTCCGGTGGATCATCATCACTAGACTGGTCATGGGACTTCGAGTTCATATTTTGATTATGCGGTAAATGGTTAGTTAGCACAGCTAGGCCTTGTGCTAAGAATCTTGAAGCTTCTTCAATCCGAGGGCACAAGTAAGTGAGGTGATCGTCCTTGCATAGATTGCAAGGGAACTTAACCTTACATTTCGCTTGCTTGTCCCCCCTAGAATTTATACCGTTCTTGTCACTATTGTTAGCATTCTCATTCTTATTCCCACCCTTTCGATTATTATTTTTACCCTTTTTTCTATTCCGTCCGGGCTACTGGTTACCCTTCTGGTCCAACAATTGCACAGAAAGTACATTCACCATTTGGGTGGGTTGAGACGAAGTCGTAGCTTGTCCCGAAGCAGATTGGTTGAGTGACAATTGACTAACTTGTTTTGCAACCGAATCTGTAGGTTTCGCACTTGCATAATCCACAATGCCATCGACATGTGGTCCAGGTTTGACTTTGGGATCGAAACTGGAACGAGGAGCATTGGGAATAATCTCATACAACAAACTAGACTAAGCATAGATCAAGTCCAGTTCCTGTGCCCTAAAAATCGCTTGTTCCTCATTTTGTACTCCGTATGTGGAAACATCCTTCGCTATATATGGTAATAACGACTTGAGGAACCACTCGAGGAGGAAATCCGGCGGTATAAAAGCTTTAATTAATCTCTTCCGTCTATGCCACTCTTGAATATGATCAGAAATATGTGTGGCTTTATCTTGCCAAAATTTCGACAAGAGTTCAGTACCAACGTCATAGTGCACTCGTAGCTGGAAGTGATTAAGAAAAGTCATCGCAAGGTCGTCAAACAAAGCAAAAGCTCCCTTAGGTAACTCTATATACCATTTCGCAGCAGGCCCTATGAGGGTGCGTTGAAATAGTCTCAAACGGACTGAGTCCTGATGTAATGAATTTGAAGAGCACCAAAGGTGAAACGTAGTAACGTGTTCGCTCGGATCCTCTCCCGGTTTGCCTTCGAACTTAGGTATGTCCGAAGGAAGCTTGGTAGGGACAGTCGGCCAAGCCGAGTCATGAGCCACAGGATCATTCGTCAGTCTCGATAAGTCAGGAAGATTAAGCATCGCAAGGAAAGGGAGCCTAGGATGATGAGGTCGATGGACCGCTCCCTGGTTCATATAGGGTTGATTACCACCATGGCCTTGGCCATAGTGTCCTCCTCCTGTCTGACCCGTATAGGGTGGCGTGGAAGTACCATAGTATGGTGGACCTTGACTAGTAGGAGCTACAAAGCCATAATTAGGAGAGTAAGCAGGTTGTTGATACCCACCTCCATAAGGTGAAGAAACCTATCCATACTGCGTCCCATAATAAGGTACATAGGTCATCGCATGTGATGCCCCATGAGACACTCCGTAGGTAGGAAGATATGCTCCGGAAGTAGGGATATACGCCCCAGAAGTAGCAAGATGACCTCTAGAAGCATGAACATAGCCTCCCGAAGCAGTGGGCGGTATGTGAACTTGAGACACAATCGGTCTAGTAACCACAGTATGGACCTGACTCGTAGCCATATACCGGCTCGAAGGACCACATGAATAAGGTGGAGGATGTACATTTGAAGAACTAGGGACCAAGGATGAAGGAACCTGAGTAATAATATATGTACTACCGCCTATCGTTACTCGTCTCGGATCTGGTATCCTAATCGGATCACTAACCCTAGACCTAGGAGGGAGATATGATGTAGCTTCCACCACTGGGATGGAAGGTGCAATGTGACTAGTGATCCCAAACCTCTCCGCATGGTAAGGAATGAGAGTGCCCCCAGGCATAGTGTTAGGCTCGAAATCAGATTTGACATGAAATGTCAAATCATGTGTAGGGAAACCAGACGTAGCATAACTAATGTAGCTAGTGCTGGTAGGTTCAAAATGAGTCTCGGCATCCTCCGGCATTCCATACCGGTAACGTGTCAATGGGGAATTAGACCTGGAGTGAGTAGGCCGATCATGCAAGGTTCCTATCTCAGAAATCATAGGACCTAACTCAGCTAAGTTGGGTGAAGGATCATAAGTAGGAGTATATTCCCCATCGTCTACACGAATGGGAGGAGGTGGTTCAGGAATATCCTCTAAACGGTCTCCCATGGTGTGTGAATCAATGTGTGAAATAGTCTGCCTGGACTGTCTAGGTCTCTCTCCCAAAGGAGGAGGAGAAGTAGAAGGCGGAAGTCCTGCTAAACAACGAGAACGGCGAGGAACCGCACTCGAATCCACAATGACTCAAAAAATAGCAAAGACTCTCTATTTACGTAAACCCTAGGACAACTATCGTGCATAGAGCAATCACTAATAAAATCTAAAGCCAAATGCAAGCAAACAAGGGCTGGATAAGTGAGCTCCCGAATGAAGCAGGTATGTCTCACCTAGGAGAGGCTTGAGACTCCCATACACAACAAGTGGAGGTACGTAACCAATTATTGTGGCCCTCAGCTTCAACGCGTAAAGCAACTGTGCTGTCCGACCCCAACCTGGCCGGAACACCTGCAGAATAACCCCTGCAAAGTACCCCCTCGATATCCTAGGTAAGGCCACTAAGGTCACCTCAATATAATCAATGCTCAGGCGGACAGTCGCAGGCGGGATTGACCGTATGGGCAGGGTAGCAAAGCCCGAAACTCTCGAAAGAGCCCCTAGATACGAATACAATCCTGGAAATATCTCTGGTGCTACTCAGTTTTGACTAGGGGTCATCCTAATCAATAACCACTCACACTGCCTCGTGCTTAACTCCCTTTTGAGAGGAGGATCCTGAGAAACATTGGTTATACTAAGGATTTCACACACTCACCTGGACAGACACCTAGATGTTGTTGTTTAGTGATCTTGGAGAATTGACTTACAATGAACTATTCCAAGATCCTAAAACCTAAGCTTGTTGGTGCACCCTAGAAAAGAAAAGAGTGTAATTCATTTTATTTAGCGTTGATTTTAGTTGGCTTTATTACTCAAAAAAAAGGATATGATCGTGCAAATAATGGTGTTATGACACAACAGGAAGTAAATTGCACACCTAACAATCAATGCAAATGCATTGTGTCCATGAAAACAGGGTATGCTACTATGTGAAATGCACAATTCTTCTTCAAATGATAAATGCAATTTTTTCCTATATGAAGTCCTAACTAGTACTCCAAAGCAAATCTAGTGCAAGTACAATGCAAAGTGCAAAATGCAATGCATGATGATAAGCAAATGTTTTTGGATTTTTTGAAAATAACCGAGATGCAAAAAGCAAAAGAATGATCCTACGACCCCTAGACTCTCCAAGCACAGCCAAATAGCACTCAAGAAAAGAACTCAAGAAAAGAACTAAGGTAAAAGAACTCTAATGCACTAATCTCAAACAAAAAATCGAAAATGCCATGACAAGAACCTTCTTAAAAAAGAAAAATTTATCCTAAAAAAAATGTTTTTGGTCAGGAACAGAGGTCTAAACAGACTCAGGAAGCGCCAAAGGAGACTCAGCAAATATTAGAATTCACCCAGCAACCAACTATCTTCCTAAAAAGGAAAAATCAAGGGCATACGCGGCTGTTCCTAGTAAACCCGCGTGTATACACGGAAATCTCAGGGGAAACCACGTGTATACGCGACTGTAAGTCAAAAACTCACGTACAGGAAGAAAGGTACATAAAATCAAGGCAAACAAATAGGCTGAGACAGACTTCACACCAATCAGACTCTACTAGGCATACATGCCCCCAGACCCGACACAAAAACAAGAGAGAAAGAGCAATTCAAATTCATTGAATGCCGAGAAAACAACCCCCAAAGGACAACTACTAGGAACTCCCCAGCGGAGTCGCCAATTCTGTTATGGAGAGAAATTCCTATGGCTTGGGGTACCACAACAGACAGCTTGACTCTAGAAATCAATCCTTGCCAATATGCAATAGAAATTAAATGTCTAACATTAAAGGATCAGACCTCATACCTTATTCCGGATGGTTGAAGTAGATCCCCATTGAGCTTTCCAATCTTCAGCTTGAATTGATTTGTTACTTCCTCAACAACAAGTAAACAATACAAGCATTCTAGATATCATGGTGTTAGATCTATTCTAGCATATATAATCAATAATGTACAAGCATTTGACATAATCCCATGGACAAAATATTCATTCAAACACACATTATTGGATAGGAAAAGATATTTCTATTAATATAAATCAGAGATTACAAGATACAACCTCTGACGGCACGTCTGCGAACCGGAGAAACTGAATCCCCCACTTGGGCCTCCACCACTTCAATCCTCCATCTCTCGATAGCAAGCTCACAAGCAAAAGGCAAGCTTGGGAAGAACACACTAGTGATCCAAGGGACAAAGGGATGCAGACTCAAGCATAAGTTCCGGCAACAATGGACTATAGTTTCTTTGCTCTCAATTCTCTCTTATGCCTTCAATGTACCAAGGGTTTCCTTATATAGCTTTTCAAAGGGGTAATGAAAGGTTGAATCTGAGCGATCTCAAGGCATAGGGAAGGCTAGGAGTCAAATGAGTCAGATCCATGTCAAGGAAAACTCCAAAAGGATTTGGATTATGCAGACCTCTCGATGTACACGGTTTTAGTGGTCAAACCCGCGTACATACGCGCTTATAGGTTTAAAATTCGCGTATATCATTTTTCATATGTTTTTAGGGATGATCAAGGAAACATCAAAGGACAAAAAGTGGTCCCTAGGGTCTAAGGAGTCTGCAGCGGGACAGGGGAAGGCCATACAAAGTGTGATTCACCTAGAGTGGTGAAATCCGCTATAACAACTATAGTATTGAGTTTTGGCATGTTAATGGAATCGCAGTGCCAAGAGGTCTAAGCTGTGTGAGAAAATTGCAAGAAATTAACATCAAATATGTGAAATATAAAATAGTGGAGGACCTTCAAATATTAGAAAGACGAACAAAGACGTTTTGCATGCTCACCCATAAAGTTTATGGTAGTCGTTTTCCACTGCAGTCACAGATCGATAGGTAACCGGATGCCTAGAAGTAGAACTTCGAACATGATCACTGGTTCATTCATGAAATGATCACTGGTTATCATTGGTGGTATCCTGGAAACATTGCAGAGAAGATGGGAACATTGCAGATAAGAAGATCAAGTGTCCAAATTGATGGCAACATTGTAGATAAGAAAATAAGTGTCCAAATTATATTGAATAGTTGTATGTCAAGGTGGTGGCAGGAAAAGAAGGCCACTCGACACATTACATCGACACATAAACACAACACATGTTCAAAGAGACACATGCAGTGCTTTGACATAAATTTAATCTTGGCAAACATGTAAATTTAATCTTAGAAATAGAATCTACATTGTAAAATGTATGGAACTAATGCTAACAACAATCGTAGCATTAGTTTGAGAAGTGATATAAAGAGATTGCAATATATGAATTAACATAAGTTTAAAACCCAAAAATCGTCACCTTGCCTCGATATGAGGCCAAATAAGAGCCCAAATTCTTTGATTTGATAAAAGAACGGTTTCTTGTTATATATTGGTCAAGATAAAGGCGAATGTCAGGCCATTGTCAGAAAGAAACTAAAACTTTGTTTATAATGCTTTGAAATGTGGGTCTGTTTATTAAAATGACTGCAAACCGGTTCATAGAGTCCCTACAGCCCAAGAAATCATTCCTAAAGGTAATCACATCTCCTTTCAGGTATATTATTCATCTATTTTATCTAAAGTGATTCATGGCTGTAAGTATAATTAGTAATTACTGAAATATTTTACAAGTGATTTTTGTAGACTATAATATTGAGTTTTGGCATGTTAATGGAATTGCAGTGCCAAGATGTCTAAGCTGTGTGAGAAAATTGCAAGAAATTAACATCAAATATGTGAAATATAAAATAGTGGACCTTCAAATATTAGAAAGACGAACAAAGATGTTTTGCATGCTCACCCATAAAGTTTATGGTAGTTGTTTTCCATTGCAGTCACAGATCGATAGGTAACCGGATTCCTAGAAGTAGAACTTCGAGCATGATCACTGGTTCATTCATGAAATGATCACTGGTTAGCACTGGTGGTATCCTGGCAACATTGCAGATAAGAAGATCAAGTGTCCAAATTGGTGGCAACATTGCAAATAAGAAAATAAGTGTCCAAATTTATATTGAATAGTTGTATGTCACGGTGGTGGCAGGAAAAGAAGGCCACTTGACACATCAACACAATGCATGTTCAAAGAGACACAAGCAGTGATTTGACATAAATTTAATCTTGACAAACATGTAAATTTAATCTTAGCAATAGAATCTACATTGTAAAATGTATGGAACTAATGCTAACAACAATCATAGCATTAGTTTGAGAAGTGATATAAACAGATTGCAATATATGAATTAACATAAGTTAAAAACCCAAAAATCATCACCTTGCCTCGATATGAGGCCAAATAAGAGCCCAAATTCTTTGATTTGATAAAATAACAGTTTCTTGTTAAATATTGGTCAAGATAAAGATGAATGTCGGGCCATTGTCAGAAAGAAACTAAAACTTTGTTTATAACGCTTTGAAATGCGGGTCTATTTATTAAAATGACTGCAAACCGGTTCATAGAGTCCCTGCAGCCCAAGAAATCATTCCTAAAGGTAATCACATCTCCTTTCAGGTATATTATTCATCTATTTTATCTAAAGCAATTCATGGCTGCAAGTATAATTAGTAATTACTGAAAGATTTTACTAGTGATTTTTGTAGACTATAATATTGAGTTTTGGCATGCTAATGGAATCAGAGTGCCAAGATGTCTAAGTTGTGTGAGAAAATTGCAAGAAATTAACATCAAATATGTGAAATATAAAATAGTGGAGGACCTTCAAATATTAGAAAGACGAACAAAGACGTTTTGCATGCTCACCCATAAAGTTTATGGTAGTCGTTTTCCACTGCAGTCACAGATTGATAAGTAACCGGATGCCTAGAAGTAGAACTTCGAGCATGATCATTGGTTCATTGATGAAATGATCACTGGTTAGCACTGGTGGTATCCTGGCAACACTGCAGAGAAGATGGAAACATTGCAGATAAGAAGATCAAGTGTCCAAATTGATGGCAACATTGTAGATAAGAAAATAAGTGTCCAAATTTATATTGAATAGTTGTATGTCACGGTGGTGGCAAGCAAAGAATGCCACTCAACACATTACATTGATACATCAACACAACACATGTTCAAAGAGACACATGCAGTGCTTTGACATAAATTTAATCTTGGAAAACATGTAAATTTAATCTTAGCAATAGAATCTACATTGTAAAATGTATGGAACTAATGCTAACAAAAATCATAGCATTAGTTTGAGAAGTGATATAAACAGATTGCAATATATGAATTAACATAAGTTTAAAACCCAAAAATCGTCACCTTGCCTCAATATGAGGCCAAATAAGACCCCAAATTCTTTGATTTGATAAAAGAATTGTTTCTTGTTATATATTGGTCAAGATAAAGGCGAATGTCAGGCCATTGTCAGAAAGAAACTAAAGCTTTGTTTATAATGCTTTGAAATGCGGCTCTATTTATTAAAATGACTGCAAACCGGTTCATAGAGTCCCTGCAGCCCGAGGGCAGGTATTAATAACTGAATATCTTATTGTTTGTGTGTCTGTAACCTTATAGTTCCATACGAAACTCTACAGTTCCATAAATGCTATAAGGTTTAAATGTGTAGGAAGTCTAATTTTTTCTTTGCGCAAATATATTGTGTCCCTATTTCACGTATCTCATCTCATTGAAGGGTTTTGTCTTGCTCATTCTTCCAGGATAGATGTGTTGTCATTAGAGTTTCTTTATTATTCTTTAGTGATATTCAAGGTTACATAAATATTAAATATTAATAAGTTCAAGTTGGAACCCCAAAAAAAATGCTTACAAGGTAAATTTATTTATTCAGTTTATTATTTATTTACTTATTTCTTAAAACGATTTTTATAAAAAAAGAATGTTTATAAAAACAAAATTTGTTCTTTATGGTTTACAGGTTTTTTACCAAACCCACAAAACAATAAATATTCACTTTCTTCGATACTGGTATATATGTTCTCTATCTCTGTTTCTTTTAGTGTAAATACTACAAATATTTACCTATGTTAAGTTTTTTTTCATAGATTTTTAGTTATTCTAGTTAAGTTCATGTATGTAAAAAAAATAAAAATCCCTTAAGGTCCGAGTGTTCGAGCAACCTGGAACTTGTGGGTTATGGGCCCACAATATACATATTTAAAGTGCTTTCTGGAATACATAGATGTATCATTTTATTCGTAAATACCAACAAGGAATACATAGATGTATCATTTTATTCGTAAATACCAACAAGGTTCTTTGTTCATAAATTCAACATATAACCAATATTTTAACAATTTGAAATATTAATAATAGAAAATATAACCTTGTAAATGTTTATGTTTGTGTAGGTGGTCTACAAAGAGTTTACAATGGTAACTACTACAATTTTATGTATAGATTTATGTCCAAGTTTTGTAGATTACTATAGACTTTAAATTTCATGGTAGTTCTAGGTGTAGAAAGGGCCCCTTCAGGTCCTGGTGTTTGAGCCAATGGCTCTGATACCAGTTTGTAGTGCTCCTATGTCGGGAGGTAGCACTAACTCTGTTTATTCCTAATATTTTTGGTAAGGTATTTATTTTAATGAAATATAAATTTTACAACATTCTTTGTTTTACATGAATTCTATTACATTTGAATAAAATGGATTTTTTGTTGTTGCACCATACTCTTAATATAATTGTACAACTATAGAACAAATTTCCATTTCATACAAAATTCAAATGTTTAAGTTATGCTCGTAGGATACCTGGCACCAGCGGTTGTAGTAGATCTCGTAGTTTGATGCAGATCCTGTAGGTTCCTTTAGCTTATTGTCTAAGCCTTTGTAACCAAAATGGATGAACCACTCTGAGGACCAACTCTTATCATGGTGGCCCTAGGAAAACGATGGGTTTCCTAGCGCCCGATCCAACATACCAATAATCCCAAGAGCAGCTTCCTTCCTTTCCTCAATATGACTTCATTTTCAGAGATTCCTAAGTGTTAGAAAATAGGACTGCAGAGAAATAACAGTTATACAGTTAAATCATTAAATAAGATGCAAAACACATTAAACACATTACAAAGAGACACAGATATAACGTGGTTCACCCAAACGATGGGCTACATCCACACAGAAATTGCTAGTCCTTTTATTACCGTCCAGAAATATGAAGGGATACAACCTGCAGCAATATCGTTGCACTTCCTCTTCACGCTCTCACAATATCTCTCACACAATCACATATATTGTTTACAATGCTACAATACAATACAATACCATGCACAACTGTATTACAATGTTTTTCTTTTATAGGGGAAATACCATGGGAAAATACTTTGGTTAACCCAATACCATGGGTCTGCAAAACTATTGGCCAACAAACATCCCTGAACCCCAAAGTTGGGGAACTAGTGTATAGTAAAACTGGGGTACGAACACAACTGAATAATATCTCTGGATCTGGAATATCAGGCTCCACAACCAACAATCTCCTACTTGGGGACTGATCACAGCAACTCTAACGTTGTTACACTTGCTGGTCTATCCTCTGGACCTTGGAATTGGAAAATTTATTATTTCCACCTTCATGCTTGAAGGCCAATAGAAACCGAGCAGGAACTCAGTTTCACTTTGGATTACTCCCTTTGTCAACATGTCTGCATGATTTTGGCTAGTATGTATCTTTTCCAGTTTTAACAGTTCTTCATCTAGAACAGATCTTATGAAGTGGTACTTGAGTTGTATATGTTTAGTCTTTGAATGAAAGGCTGAGTTATTTGCAAGATGAATGGCACTCTGGCTATCACTGTACAACCTTCTATTCTCCTGCTTCTTACCCAATTCCTCCATGAACCTCTTTAACCAAATCATCTCCTTACTAGCCTTTGTAGCAGCAACATACTCTGCTTCCATTGTTGAAAGTGCAACAACATGTTGCAGTTTTGAAATCCAACTTCCTGTTGTTCCACCCATAGTAAACACATACCCTGTGGTGCTCCTCCATCTATCTTTATCACCAGCCATATCTGCATCAACATAACCCTATACAATTCATGCATGAGAAGTGGCACCTCTCAAATACCTGAGAATCCACTGTACTGCTTTCCAATTCTCTTTACCTGGATTATTCATATACATGCTCACAACTCCCACTGCATGTGCAATGTATGGTCTTGTGCACACCATGGCATACATCAAGCTTCCAACTGCTGATGAATAGGGAATCCTAGACATGTAATCTATCTCTTCCTGTGTCTCTGGACACATCTCCTTACTTAGTTTTAAATGGCTGGATAAAGGTGTACTAACTAGTTTTGCATTCTTCATTCTAAACCTTTGCAACACCTTTTCTATGTACTCACCTTGAGACAACGTCAATTTGTGTTTTTTCCTGTCTCTTGTTATTCTCATACCAAGGATTTGCTTTGCAGCACCCAAATCCTTCATCGCAAATGATTTAGCTAGTTTTTTTTTAAGCACATTTACATCTTGCATGTTAGACCCTGCAACAAGCATGCCATCCACATACAATAACAAGATAATATATCTTATGTTATCTAGCCTCTTGAAATAAACACAATGGTCAGAATGACATCTATCATAACCTTGTTCTGTCATAAACTTATCAAATGTTAAATACCATTGCCTTGGAGCTTGCTTCAGGCCATACAAGCTCTTCTTCAACCTGCAAACAAAGTTATCCTTTCCTTTGACCTCATACCCCTGTGGCTGCTGCATATAAATCTCTTCCTCTAAATCCCCATGGAGAAAGGCTAGTTTTACATCTAATTGTTCAAGATGCAAATATTCTACCACCACTAGAATTAAAATAGTTCTAATTGAAGTCATTTTAACAACAGGATAAAATATTTCATCATATTATTTACCATTATTTTGTCCAAACCCCTTTACAACAAGTCTCGCCTTGTACCGCTTATTTCCTCCATCTTCTTCCTTCAACCTGTAAACCCATTTATTCTACAATGCCCTTTTTTTTGCATGCATTTGAACCAAATCCCAAGTCTGGTTTCTTACCAATGATTCCATATCCTCATTCATGCCTTTCTCCCACTTGTTTCTAGTTTCTACCTGCATTGCCTCTTCAGAACATTTTGGTTCACTAGAATTAGTCATCAATAAATAATACAGTGAAGGAGAGAATTGTTCAGGGGCTCTACTTAACCTTGTAGATTTTCTTACAGTTGCAGGAGTTTCAAGTACTTGTTGCTGCTCTTGATTTTCTGGTGCCTTTGGAACTTCATTTTCTTTGATTTCATCAAGCACTGTGTACTCTGTGTTTTCCTTTTCCACTTTATTTCCCTGCAACTAATCTTTGTACATAACCTTTTCATTGAATACTACATCTCTACTCCTAATGATTTTGTGATTTTCAAAATCCCATAAGCGATAACCAAAATCATCAACCCCATATCCAATAAAGGTACATTTTTTGGATTTAGCTTCGAGCTTTATTCTATCATCTTTATCAATATGGACAAATGATTCACAACCAAAAGTTCTCAAAAATGAGTATTTTACATATTTACATGTCCATGCCTCCTCTGGAATCCCACCATCCAAAGCGCTTAAAGGCCCTCTGTTTATTAAATAAACATCAGTGTTTACAACATCAACCCAAAACTGTAAGGGCAACCCTTCATGCAATCTCATACACCTTGCACACTCCATGATCGTTCTGTCCATCCTTTCTAACACACCATTTTCTTGTGGTATTCCAAGGACTATCTTCTCTCTGCAAATCCGATTGCGTGAACAATAACTATCAAACTCCTTGTTGCAGTATTCACCTCCATTATCAGATCTAAGACATTTCAACCTTTTTCTTGTCTCATTCTCAACCAAAGCTTTCCACTTCTTAAAAGTATCAAACAAATCAGATTTCTATCTATTGGAATAAACCCAAGTTTTTCTATTTGCATCATCAATAAAAGTAACATAATAACGAGAGCCACCAAGAGATTGTACCTGAGATGGTCCCCATACATCTGTATGGAAAAGTTATAAATTTCACTCTTCTTTTGTTTCCCAACCCTAACAAATATAACTCTCTTTTGTTTTCCATAAACACAGTTCTCACAGAATTCCAAAATTACCTGCTTCAGATCTAGAAGCGGCTTCCTTGAGTGGAGAATCCGCATCCCCTTCTCACTCGTGTGGCCAATCCTATGATGCCACAATGCCCCACCTGTTTCTGTGGAAGCTACAGAAATAGAAAAATCAGTATTATGAGGACATAAATATAATGTACCTACCCTATCTTCTTTTGCTATTACCAGTGATCCTTTAGTGATCTTCCACCACGTTTCTCCAAACATAGAAAAACAACCGCTATCTCCCAAACGCCCTGTTGAGATCAGATTTATTTTCATAGCAGGAATGTGCCTTACATCTTTTAGTAGCCATTCACTTCCATTATTTAACTTAATCCGTACCTTTTCCTTTCCAACAATTTTACATGGTTCATCATCCCCCAATAAAACATGTCCAAAATTTACCTTGAAAATAATCATGAAAGAATTTCCTATGGGGTGTAGCATGACATGAAGCCCCTGAATCTACCACCCAATAATCACTAGTACTATCTAATGCAAGAATCAAAGCATCTTGTAACACATCACCTGCTACATTCGCTTCATGAGTAGTCTCTTGCTGCCTCTCACCTTTCTTGTTTGGTGCTATGTAGTATTTCTTCAAATTTCTTTTCTTACCACAGTTCTAGCACTCTATTTTCTGGATCTGGACTTGGATCTTCCCTTTTTAGACTTGTTGTGATTTCATGGGCTCCTTCCTCTATCATTTTGTCTCCCTCTACTCTCCATGGTCAACACATTATCTGATGTCTCACCTATGCTTTTTCTTCACATTTCCTCGCTAAGAATAACACCAACAACATCATCAAACTTAAGAGTGTTTGAACTAGGTACAGAGTTACTTATAGCCATGACCAAGCTATTCCATCTTTCTGGCAATGAGCACAAGATTAGAAGAGCCCTAACCTCATCATCAAAGTTCAATTTTATAGAACTTAACTGACTAGTAAGTGTATTAAACTCATTTAAATGGTCAGCAATAGATCCACCTTTCGACATCTTCATATTAAATAAACGCTTCATTAAAAATACCTTGTTAGAAGCCAAGGTTTTTTTGTAAAGCTTACCCAATGCGCTCATCCTACCCTCTATTGTTTTTTTCTTTCGAAAATCCAAGCACAGCTGTATTGTTCCCAATTGCTTTCTGTCAAGAACCTCCAATTCTTCATCCTTCATAGTCGCTGGTTGTTTTAATTTTTTTCCCAACGACAGGTACAGATCCTTCTGGTACAGATAGTCCTCCATTTGCATCCTCCATAACTTATAGTTTTGGTCATTAATTTTCTCGACCCTAAACTTTCCCTCTTTTTCCATTGCTCCCACTCGAACGAGGAACCCTTCTTTCCTGCAAGTTTACCATCCAAATAGACCTTTTGGCTCTGATACCAATTGTTAGAAAACAAGATCGCAGACCAATAATAGTTATACAGTTAAATCATTAAACAAGATGCAAAACACATTAAACACATTGCAGAGAGACACATATATAACGTGGTTCACCCAAACGATGGGCTACATCCACACAAAAATTGCCAGTCCTTTTATTACCGTCCAAAATTATGAAGGGATACAACCTGCAGCAATACCGCTGCACTTCCTCTTCACGCTCTCACAGTCTCTCACATAATCACATAGATTGTTTACAATGCTACGATACAATACCATACCATGCACAAATGTATTACAATGCTTTTCTTTTATAAGGGAAATGCCATGGGAAAATACTATGGTTAACCCAATACCATGGATCCACAAAATTGTTGGCCAACAAACATCCCAAAAAAATTTCTCGGGGGCTTCACAAAGTTGGGGAACGAGTATACAATAAACCTGGGGTACAAACACAGCTGAATAATATCTTTGGATCTAGAAGATCAAGCTCCACAACCAACACTAAGTCCTTGATTTAACCCCCTCCTCAAGATTTTCCTTTTTCCTTTCGTTACAAAACTAAGTCTACTCTCCTCCCTCAAATCCCCCAAACTCTTGCCTATATACCATTTTCCACCTTTGCTAGTCTTCCAGCTTACTCCGCCTACTTCCACCTGCTTTCCCATAACCCAAAATCATTTAATCATCTACTAGTTTATTACTGGAAGTTACAATATAATATTACATTTCTACTCTGGTTTCCTTTATTATTTCGATGTCATAATGGTAAATTAATTGGGCTTTAAATGGTGATTGTACACTTATTTACTAGTTTATAAAATGTCACCTAAGGGTACTCTATTCGAGACCTAGTTTAATAATTGTTAGTTCTAGTCACCGCTTTTGTATTAAGCACAGTTGGAATAAAATACTATTTACTAGTTGACTTTTCAAATTGGACAGGATATGTCTTACTAGTTTACCAAAATAAATCTGATTCGATAAAATATTTTAACTTGTAATTGAAGTCCAGGAGTCATATCAATTAAATAGATAACATTTAAAAATTGTTCCATCACATCCATTAATTTAGACCATTATTATAATATTCCTTCTAAATTTTGACATGGAAAAGACTTACGTACTAATAATTTATTAATCAATCTTTTAACTTTTGTTTATAACATAATTGTTAAGACAAGAATATTAATATCATTAAAATAATATTAATTAAGTAATGATAATAATTAATTAATAATTAAATAGTAATAGATGGTGAACCAATAACAATAATCATTTGTTTATCACATGAGTATCCTAACACCAACACTGTACCCTTGTTCTTATAAACAAGCACCCTTGAGGGTTTAATAATCTTACTAAACAATTAAACAATACCATTATATTATCCACAACAATTCTCGTACAACAATTTCTAACTGAATACACTTAATCAATTATTTATTACAATGTTCACATGTGCTTAGTAACTTAAGTGTTCATTATATTTATTGGATCACTACACAATTAACATAGTTATTCACAACAACTTATACACTTATTTAACATGGAAACTATTCGTATATTGCTACTAGCATACATGTGCAAAGTGTGCATGTGTGGCGAGTGTATGCACATGATGTCGGATATGTACTATAAGCAAACATCATCTTTAATATGCATACATACTGACTAATAATAATAATCTTCTATGCATCTAGACAAGCATACATATAACATAATTATTTTAGCATAATTAGTTATTGTAACAATTACCCATTTAATATTTCCTATCTTTATATTTATGTTCTTATTAACTTACCCAATCAATACAAGGAAGGATACCTACTACCACTAACTCGGTATCAATGAATACCCAACCCTCAACAATACTAATTAACACATCCTCCCATCCCAACCTATGCATGCATCCTCCCTATCCTTCCTCTGCTAGTATAGAAGTGGATGTCGCCTTCACGAACTTGACCACATAAGAACTTGAGAGCAACAACGTCGGATGAAAAACGGACCTAGCCTCTCCTAGAAATCATTTGACCATCGTCATCACAACATCATGGGGAGCGTGTCTTAGCACGTCCCTCCCACGACCTCGGGTATCAAAGAAACATAGGGTGGGAAATGCATCCATCCCTCTCAACATATTGGGTCTATAACCTTATCAACTCATACTCTACTGCTATCGAGATTATCAGTCTATCATTGTATCATCACTTTTGGTTGCTAAGGTTTACGGTATAGCAAGTTCTTATACCATATATCACATCAAGTGCTCGATTATCACATAGCCCATGTGTCATTTGGGTTAGTATTTTGCAACCATACATTTATAACAAATATTTCCATTCGATCATCTTTTGATCCTTATTGTCAACATCATTTCATTTCCTCACATAAAATCATTAAAATCGTTCACATCATAGGTTGGTATCCATTTACCACATCATATATGTCACATTTCATCAATGATGACAATTAAACATACACCGTCAGTATGAAAGAAACAAAACTCATTATAACTACAACATCAGAATCACATAAGATAATAACATCATGAGAACAATAACATCCTAATCATCGTAATAATGGTATGAGAATAAGCATGGTAACATCATAAACATAGCAACAACATATAATCAGGTCTAACATACCAAAAATATAGTTTACTTGGTCTAGCTGAGTCCAAAATATAATAAGCAGATAAAGTGCAGTAGGTTTGTCTAAAAAGCATGCCTAGTCAAAATATGGGGTGTTACAAGTACTGTCATACAGGAGGTATGGCTTGGAATGTTGTTTATGGAAAATTTATACGTCATGAAAAAAAATGCATGGATATTTCGTCTTTGATTATGATTCATAATTATAATATGCATATAATTTATGATATTGACAGGTATTGCAGGTGCAATGAAAAATGAAATGAACACAATATTCCTTACGGTTATTCGCCCAAAGAGGAATATTATGTTATATATATGAATTTGTGAGTAAAGATAAACTCTAAGCAGTTTGTATGAGGAGGTAGACAGAAAATGATCCAAAATCAGCTTTACCTATATTTGTATTATCTTCTTCTTCGATTTTAAATAATCATGCATACGTATATGTTTAATGTGAAGATTCTGGGAAAACCTTGTATTGTTCACTGTAAAGTACGAGTAATTGGAGGAAAAGAACCCTGAAGACATCCAAAAGAGATGTCGAAGGCATGGACACCTTGGAAAGCCAACAAGAATAACTGGAATTGTCAAAGAATTGTTATTTTGTAAAAGCAATTGGAAGTTGAAAATATTGTTTAAAGGATAAAAACATTGAGGAAAGTGGTATTTTAAGGGGGAGAGGATGTAATATCTCTCTTGAACCCTATTTTGTTGTCACTGAAATACAAATATTATGTGCTAGTTCCTGATAAGGATTTCAAGACCAAGGCCCTGCCAATGAATGTTGTAGCATTATCAGTATTTCATAAGTCAAACTATGCATTAAAACATGGTTATGTATGATGTAAATTGAAATGGAAAAATAAAGTAGACCTAGTAGACTGAATGTGCAACACAACGAAACAATGGGGGCAACCATATCCACTAGGGGGAGAGGGTAAAGTCTTGGGAATTCAATCAATGATGACTGAATGTCATCATGGTTCCCTAAGGACCAGAAAGGACATGGATTGCGAATGTTGCTTATTAACCTAAGCCAATAAGTGTGATTGTGAGTTTTCATAGTGTTGATCATTAATCAATAAGGACATTAAAAATTAATGATTGTTAATTAATTAAATAAAATAATAGTCACATGATTCCTAAGGGTTTGCTAGGGTTTTAATGAAAACTAATCTCAATTTTAAAAGATTTAGTCATCATTGAGTATGTGTAAATACACACATATTTTAATGGAACATAGATTATTTTGATATATATACATATATTTAGATGTAAATATCTATAAGCACACATATAATATATGTATGTTAAAAGTTAGTAACTTGTCTAGTTAATCTAAACACAAGTGGATATTATGTGAAACAAATGATTTTAATCAAATAAATCATTTAAAGAAATAATTAGTAGTTAGGGGTTTCCCCTTGAATAGAAGTCAAATCTATCTAGCAAAATAAGGCATTTGGTTAGGGTTTCACCACATGTGCCTTTCATTACAAATTAGTTTTTGGGAAAAAAAATTTCTCCATCTTTTAGAGAGAGGTTACTGTTAAAATATTAAAGAGGGGTTACTCTTAAATTATTTTGAGGAGTATCATTTATGAGGACGCTTTCCTTTGAAGGATCCAACCTTATCTTCTTGTATTATCACATACTGTTCAATGTACAATGAGGAGTAGAGAGTTCTATGAATAGAGTCGAACCATTCTATTCGTTCCATTTAAATATTGCTTAAATATTGATTGAAGTCAAATATGGTGGTTTAAGTGGAACAAAGTTTAGTTCCATTAAGCAGATGTAAATTATTATGTCCCTACGAAGAGGAACATATATGAATCGAGAGATTCAATTAATCCAACCGTACAGGAGTGAATTTTTTTCAAAACTAAATGTTCTTATATAGTTGTGAATTTTATATTAAATAATTTTTTATAAAATAAATATTTATTTTCAATTCTATTGGTTCTATACTATTGATGTCAACCTCGTTTTATGTTGCCCCGGCGTAGGTGGCGAAGGTGATGTCAATAATGCAGTAATGTTCAATGCACTTACTATTAAGTATGTCAATGCCCTATCAAAATGTCAGATATGCTGGTGACATATTACATCACGTCGTCACGTGTTAGCATCTAATGCGATACAATAACCATAATCATCATATAAAAGTCATTATATACATTAATAACATACCACAACGATAAACTTCATAGCTGGTTCGAACATCCAAAATTTCACGTGAGTTTATTATACCTGTCGAAGGCAGAGTATATAGAAATCGATTTGAAGTCAAACTCTATTGATTTTTAATTTCTTTTGTTTCTACCAAAAATATTTCCTATAGTTTTCCAATGGTTTTCAAAAATATGTATATTAAATCAAATATTTGAAAAAAATATATAATTTAAAAATATCATATTACTAATTTTTTATTGGACAAAAATAACGACAAGAATAATTTTATCTTGTTTGAAGGTTATTTGTCAGAAATATATTAAAAAAAATGTTATTCTACTAACGCCACATAGCTTAAGACAAGTCTTATATCAATACTTCTCATAAATCCTAAACTAGTACTTCTCATAAATGAAAGTAAATCTATCATAAATGAATTCAATTTTTCGGATTCAACACTGCAGTGGAAGGACTAATAAGATTTAAGAAAATTGATATTTCTACACATTCATGTAACCGAGGTTAGTTGAATCTGTGATCTTCTAGACTCTTCCTTGTGAGGTAATCCATTATTCATAATGACATGAACCATGCCTCTTCTCGTCTATTTGGATCTCTTGGGTTAGATGAATTTTCCAACTTCTAGACTCTTCCTTGTGAGGTAATCCATTATTCAGAGTGACATGAACCATGCCCCTTCTGGTAAATTTGGATCTCTGGGTTTGCGTCTTTGGTCATTCCAACGGTGAAGGAGATTTGTTCAAGTATTACCAACCCTACAGGTTACTGGATTATGCACTAAATTTTGTTTTTACGTGCTTACAAATACTTATGAATTATGGAAGCATTGTATTGAGTTTTGACTACATAATTATCGTATATCCTCATGAATAATATCATCGTCTTACTCTAAACATCATATGCATGTATGGATTTCCAATAGGGTTTGACAGAGACTCCCAAAATGGTCATTGGATAGTAGATAAAGTGGTGGACCACTTCTAGTCTGTAAATTTGTTCTTACAAATATAACAAATATCTTAGTATAGACGCCTTTGGAATTTCTAAAATGCAAAAACATGCTTAAATTGGTGGACCTTCCATAAATGAACAAACTCTCCTGTAAACTCCAAGGACCCACAAGAAATGAAAGGATGCTCCTGTATACCCCAAAATACTTGTCTTTGTAATATACGTGGTCTTGTTACCTGTGTCATATGATGTAATCAAATATTGTAAAGGAGCTAGTGTTCCACTATATTGAACATGGCATCCTCAGATATGATTTTGTAGATGACTTTGATATGTATTTGTTTCAGGTATCTCCTCTACTACCTTGGTAAATGAGTTCTCCAAGATTAAAAGATTGTAATGTATTTCGGCCATCGCTTCCCTCTGACCTCAAACATTAGGGGGCATATGTTATCATGTAAAATGGCACTTCTCCATTCGAGTACTGACATCCAATGTGTCGGAACACAAAAGGTCAAATTGGATTGAAGTAGCCAAAACACTATAGATAGGCTTTACCTTTAATACAACATCAACTTACCATATGAATATATTTTTGTTTAGACATTAGGGTTGAATACGCGACTATTTGCATAGCAACCTGTGTATCACGCGCGAGTATGTGCATTGCAACTCGTGTATGCATTGCAATCGTGGGTTTCCTTAAAGTAAGGCACGTATCATACACGACTTGCCTATATCAATAGTCACGTATTCCTTAATTTGAAGTTAAAAAATATAAACACGATTAGTCGAGGACAGTTGATCCCTTAATCATAACTATCTCAACTTCCTCAACCATCTCAACCTTCAAAACCACTCTCTTTCCTCATGTATAAATAGAGGGTATGGGTTGAGGCCAATCAATCATACTTAGTAGAGAAAAGTTATGCTGGTGGTTTTCCTTCAGATATCTTGGAGCAACAGAACTCAGTGTCCTTGGTTTGCAAAGGAGCACTTGTCTTAGATGTTAGGTTGTAATCTCACCACACTTGTTTATCAATAAAGAAAGTTCTTCTTCCAATATTGTGCACTATTGTATATTGTGATTTATGAATGACATTATTATCTCAATGTTATTATGAATATGTTATTTCATTAACCATTGATATAATATATAAGATATTTCAGGAAGATCTTGTTCTTTGCAGGTGATTGGAGATACCCTGGAAGCTGTGGAAGCGACTTGAAGAGGAGAAGAAAATATAGGATCAACTGTCATAAACAAGGTACGCCCAGTTTTCTTCCTGCTCCTATTTCAATTCTGGAAATGGTTGATTGTATGCAAGTTAGTTAGTAAGCTAGTAACCCCAGAGGCCCTAGGTTATAAGGGTATGTTCTCCTGAACAATAATACCTTTAATTCCCCAAATGTTATATCAATAGAATTCCACTTAGAATAGTATGTTATGCCTTCTGCTTCCTTTCTCTGTGATATGTCCCTTTATTATTTCTACATCAAATTGTCTCTTGCATGTTATGGGCGTTGGGACTTCTCATTGAAAAGGTTGATGCCTTGAGGTTGATGCTTTTGGAAGATAACTTTTATGTGAGGTCGACTTGGACTAGAAGGCTTGTAATAGTATGGACATAAAAGGATCATATAGTGAAAGTTTCAAAACAATAGGGTGTGAAGAAAATAAAAATTTTCTGTGCACAACTAGAATCTTTGTGTCTACTCCTGCTAATGCAATTATAAAATGAAAGAGCTTCAGAATTGATTATTATTTTTAAAATCTTGCATTGTAATATCAATGTTGCATCGTCTTTCAAATTTTTATATTGTATCTATTAATGAGTATAAAATCCATCGCTGTTGTGGTTGAATTTTTTCTCATCCCAGTTTGCTAATGCAATTAGTAGAGGAAGAAATCAATCAAATTATAATTTTGAGAAAGGATAAACTAATAAAGTGACTGGAATTTTATGGTAGAGAAGCAAGTATTAGCGTTACTATATTTGGTTTTATATTATTTGGTTGTTGTCACTGCTCCTTATAGTTCCTTAATCCATTGGATTTGAATGCCAAATCTGATCTATCTCTCAACACTTCACCCTCTTGTATTGGGCGTTCATGGATTCTTCAGGATTTTATAGGGAATACCTGGAAGGAAGATAAGTTTACAAAGCTTCTTGAATCACCTCATTTCAATCGAAACTAAAAATATAATTGAATTTATTATTCAATATAAATTCTATCGATGTGATTCAACTACACAACAAGATTGTAGATGTCAATAGGTTGCACATAGTTGTTTATAGTATAATGGTGGAATCATCGCTCCAGTAAGTAGGTTGAAGGCTCAGGAGGATGCTTCAAACTCACGTTTATCCATCCTTTTTCCTTTTTTTGAATATTACCTATAGACTACACAATTTTAAAGGTAGTTTCTACATGATTTTACTCATGTAAACTTCAAATAGAGGGAAGATTACACCAGATTGTCATATTATAGGGATGGGAAAAGAGAATTAAACATAGATGCCAGAATTATAATAAAACACATAGAATTTTCTGGAAAAAAAAATTGAATTGATATCTCTTGTTTGATGTTTATAATTTCATTTCAATCATGTAAACTTCAAACATAGTTAGATTACATAACAAAGTGTCATATGTACAGTGTTGGAAAAAATAATTAAGGGAAGACTAGAAAAGAAAATTAAAGAAAATAAGTTGTCATATGTACAGGGTTGGAAAACAGAATTAAGGGAAGACTGGAAAATAAAATTAAAGAAAATAAGTTGAATACAAATATGTCGACAATATAATCAAACACAAAATTTTCTGTAACCTTTTAGCTGCTTGACTTGTATATAGCTTGAATTTTGAAATTATTATATCTTTTGGTAGATTCTCTAACAAATGCAATTGATTCATTCCCATTTTAATTTAAAAAAAAAGAACTTACATGCCAACAACTTTCTTTTTTTTCCCTTTCTCACTCTACGCTTAAATCCTTTCAACCTTCAACATTTCAAGGTATAGTTATATGTGGCAACATGCATTGCACCTATTTTTCATGCATCATTCAATAAATGTTTGTTCGTTTGGTTTCTACAGTACTGTAACTTACAAAAAATCCAGCAGCTGATTTTGGGTACAAGACAAATAATTCATAAAATAAGCATAAAAAATTCAAAACCATAAGTTTTAGCAAATATTCACTTATGGGTGAAAACATGAAGTTGGGAAACAATTTCATGACAATTCATTTTTTTGCTATAATTTCCAGTTTCTTGCCCGAGAAAAAGGTCAACATATTTTTTCGGTCGAGAGTTGTAATATTTCTCGGACGAGAAATTAACCACAGTTAAAATTCTCTCGTCTGAGAGTTCTTCCATAGTTAGATAAATTTTCAGCCGAGAATATTAAACTTTCTTGTCTAAGAGTATAACCATATTTTTGATATTAAACTCTCGGATAAGTTTCTCGACCGAGAGTTTAGATTACTTTTAAACTCTCGGTCGAGAAATGTTTAACTATATAAACGCAAACCCCCCCTCGCCACAACTAAGTTGTTCATGGTTTCTCATTGTCGGTTGCAGTCCAACCCGTTAAATTAGATATGCTTTAGCCAACCATGTAACCTTTCAATATGAATCTGGTTCGCAGCATGGGATAAGCCAACCCTGTTCTGGTCTGTTGCTTTCCCGAACTTGTGAGGGGAAGGGGTTAACCGCGCAGGGGCAGACCTTACCTAGATAACGAGCTTAGTTAGAACTGGGAATTAGAGAACCGGAGTTCCACCTCATGTGAAGATGAAGGGAACGACCACGCAAAGAGGACTGTCAGGTCTGATTTTTAACTATACCTCCTAACAACTTGATGGTATAAAAATGGCCGATACTTTGCTCTATGGTCAATTATTTCTTTATAGGTTTTCTTCTCTTATTGTAGTAGCTAACCCATACTTGAGATGGCATGATTGTAAGCACAACTGGTAGACCTTGGTAACCTACACTATTGGGAAAATATGACTATTCATGATGGGAACACAAAAATGAGTTTGTTGTTGATATCCCGATACATGTTTTGATTCTTTGCACTATAGTGGGGATAATTGAAAATAAATAACTCTGAGAATGTCTCTCCCAATTTTATTCCATCATCAATTTCCATATACTTAAACCTTTATCTCAGTGTGATGGCCAAGGACTCGTAAAGAACCCAAAGATTCCTCTGTAGGATATTCTTCTACAAGATTTGGTTATTGCAGTGAGATATTGGTGAATCGAGTTGTTTGTGAAAAAAATGTGACCTTTTACTCAAATGCAAATGAGCCCAATAAAAATTGTGCAAAACTGTGGTCCGAACCTTCAACCTCTGCAATATAGTGCCAACGCCCTACCTCTACAATGTAGATTTGGAGCCTCATTGGATTTGGCACTTAGAATTCGATTAGATATAAACAAATTCCATGTAACATAGATGCTTCTTTTGTTTCACTGTAGAGAGTTATAGACCCATATCTATCCTAAAGAAACCCAGCTGGATAATAATCGACTTCCCTTATTGTAAAGTAATGTTTTAACTAAAAATCAATCGGGATGCATGGGAAAATTACTTGAAAATCATTGAGAATGCAAAGGGTAATAAATGTAATAGGATCGTATTTGAAGGACCTGATGCGGGTTTTACCTATAAGTCAAACACAATGTTAAACGGCGTGGGGAGTTGAAAATACAAGCACCCAGTTGGGGGTTGAGGTATTCCTCCGGGCCTGTCCATTTTAGGTTGTTCTTTCCTGGATTCTGAATCTAAGCCTTGGCTGTGCTTTTGATCTATTGTCTAAGCCCCTGTATTTCTGCAGTTATTAAGGGATTTCACAATGATTTCCAATCCTTGAGGACCATATGACTGTGGTGATAATGATGAACATGAGCCAACCAAACCCAACTCGGATTTTAGCCCTCCGGTGGTAATGGAGGGGTGTAATTGATTGCAGCTTCCAATAGATGAGGGGATTGTTTACTTATTAGGAATAACTTTTATATGAGGGAGGAAATCTTGTACTATTATCTTGTATGGTTAAATAGGATGCAATTTCAGTTGATCATTCCATGAATAATCATTGCACTCATGTCTTTAAGAAAACATTGACTAGTTTTTTTTGTTCTATGCCCCTCTATTAAGTAATCATCCAACTATTGCAGTTTTGTATGCATGTTTCTATATCCATAAACACAGAGGTCCTATTACTAATTCTCAGTAACCGCATGGACTATGTGGAGAGTTTATTTATTACACATTTTTCAACTCTTTCTATCTTATTGCTAAGTTGTGTCTATTTTTTGTGTTATCAAGGTACTTGGTGAATTGATTTTGCAAAGCATCAAAATCTAGGCAAAATTGGAGGTGGACTCTAAATGATGGAAAATCATTGAAGATATATCCTCGGACTATGTTTTTAACCTCCTTCAAGGTTTTTACCATTGTATATTTATTCAAGGATTCTTCATGCTTTGTATTCCATGTTTGTATTACTTCTTTTAATACCAGAAATTGTTTCTTTTCCATGTGCCACTTTTTGTCTACCTCATCCAACTTTTGGACATAATTTTTTTTTTCTTTATATTTTTATCCAAGCATTCTACTATGACCACTATCATAGCACTTTTATCTTCGTTTTCTTTCCATTCAAACACATCCCTCATCAATTGATCAATTTGTTGGTGCATTTTTTACATTGATTCTACATATGGGGTTGGATGACTAGATGAGATGATTAGTTCTCTCTCTTTGTGGGTCCCAATTCACCTATTTCAGGGAATCAATTGATGTAATGGCATATTCCAACTTGAATATGACATTAGCTATATTTCCTTTAACAACCTCAAAATCAATAATTCTATTTTCTATCACTTGGCTTTGTGTTGGCGAGGAAGCATTCTCCCTTCTCAAAAAATTCAATTCATCAGCTAATTTCATCATTTATTCTAACATATATTAGGTAACTGGAAAAGGACAGTGCATTTTCAAAACATCAAGTTCCTCTATTCTCTCATCCTTTTATGGTAGGAGAGAAAATACGTCTTGTACTTATTAGTTTCTAGATGCGGCTTGAGATGGAGGAGGCACGCCTTGAATTATTTGACCAAATTGTTGATAGATAAGGGATAGGAGGTGAAGGTTGAGAGAATATCGTTCTTTCTAACTAGGGGTGTACTTGGATCTACTCCCAACCCTATTCCCTTTGGAATTTCAACCAATTTGATTATTTCCTTGATCTCTTACCCTCCTTTTCCTAGCCTTCCTTCCCCTAAAATCCCCATAGATTACATGATGAAGATGTACTTTGTATAGGGAAAGAACTCTTGTGACTAGAGTGCACTACAACAAAACCCTGTGATTAGCATCTCTTTTTGCTTCCTTTTTTGTGTCTAGATCATTTTTCAATTTATTTTTCTTCATTTTTTGGACAAAATGGCGTAATTTCACGAGTTGGTGATATTTTAGGCATTTTTTGCGACCTTTTTCTAAATATGGTGCAAATTACGGTGTAATTTGCACTGGGTTTTTCACCTGGTTATGCGCCAGTTTTTGCATTAGGTTTTGCGACAGGTTTTGAGCCTAGTTTTGCGCCTAGTTTGTACATCTACTCTTGTTGTGCCCCCTTTTACGTCCATGTTTTCCTCTAGTTTTATGCTCATATTTTCATCCACTTTTGCATCCACTTCTGGTTCTTTTTTTGCATCCCTTCGTGCGCCAAGTTTTGCATCAAAGTTTACATCATGTTTTGAGTCTAGTTTTGCATCTAGTTTTGTTTCACCCATTTTTGCATCCACTTTTGCATCCATTTTTTTGTCCACTTTTGCACCCACATTTTCATCCATTTTTGCATCCCATTTTGCATCCATGTTTACGTCTTTTTTTGCATCTACTATTGCATCCACTTTTGTCGCANCATGTTTGCATAAAGTTTTGCATTGGCTGTTACGTCTACTTTTGCATCTACTTTTGTTGCATCCACTTTCACATCCAATTTTGCTTCTAATTTTACATCCATGGTTGCATCCACTTTTGCGCCAATTTTTTCATCATGTTTTTCTTCCACGATTGCATCCACCTTTGCGTCGCCTTTTGCATCCATGTTTGGTGCACCCCATTATGCACCCACTTTTGCCCCTACTTTTGTTGCATCCTTTTTTGCATCCATGTTTTTATTCACTTTTTCATCCAGTTTTACACCCAGATGTCGAATATGACAATGAGGATAATGATTATGATATTGAGAATGGCTACGATGATGATGATAATGTTGTTGATAATGAGGAGAACGATGATAATGATGATGATTATGACGATTATGATGATGACACTACAAAAAAAATCCTGTGAATAATGTCTCTTTTTTCTTCCTTTTTTGCGTCTTTACCATCTTTCAATGTAGTTTTCTTCATTTGTTTTGACAAAATGGCGCAATTTCATGGGTTGGTGCTATTTTAGGTGTTTTTCGCGTCCTTTTTTCCAAATATGGTGCAAATTATGGAGTAAATTGCATCGGGTTTTGCAACTTGTTATGCACCAGGTTGTGGCATAATGGGAAACCATAAGGAATACACGAAGAAATGTGAACCTTTATGCGAGTGAAGGAGGTTTTGGGAGAATGAAAATTTCAAGGGAGATGGAAGTAGAGTACGTTAGGGACTCGCCAACCCAGGAAACTATTGTGAAACTGAGCTTTGTTCAGGAGGTACAAACTGAAGCAGCCATGGAGTCTTGTCCTCGTGCGAGAGATGTGAAGAGTACCTCAAGCCAGCTCAGATCAGGTGGGATAATGTTAGTATGGACATGGGTGAGAGCTGAGGCAGATAATGGAGATCTAAATAATTCCAACAAGATTGTTGTCATTATTAAGAAGAGTGACTGGACTAATGAGACAGATCATTCATACAGTATATATAAGCATCAGGAAATGAGAAAGGGACCTTGCCACCTTATTTCTGCCTCTGTGAATTTCATGAAAGAAATTCAGAATTGTGAAATCCTCCAAGCAAACTAGCCCCTCTACAATCAGGGTGATAACATGGATTGCACCGATAAGAGTGATACTTGTTGTCCACAACATTCCCTGGAAGAAATGGGGCGCAGACTATAGAGAGTTAAATATGATGTGGATAATCAGAAGCATCAGCTTCGTTGACTCAAAGGAGAAGTGAGGTAAAAATTTTAGCAGGTTGCAGAGGACCTCCATGAAGCAAGAGCAATTCAGAGGGAGAAATAATTTGTTGAGGAAGCCTGGTGCCAGGAGCAATCCTATGCCATCCAGGAGCTCGTGGATGGACTGATTCACATCGATATTCAGGTAGGAACTATGGCCTTCAAAACCCGAGTGCATAAAGAAGCAGAATCCAACCAAAAATTTGTTGATGGCATAGGTTCTGGGACCTTTCTAGGGAAATAAACAAGTCTTTATCTTTATTTGTCTACTACTGGGACAATATATCTGTATATTACATAATATATCCAGTAGGAACTTATATTATGCTTTTGTTTACTACTGTGATTACTATGAAGAAGACAAAGTTAGTATCATAAGTTACATTTTTTCTTTATCAGTCTAGAAACTTTGATGTACTCTCCAAATGCTTCATCATCAGGTTTTTTGTTAATATAAAATACCAATCGTTTTTGTTAAAAAAAATGTACAATGATTTATATAAAAATTATAATATATAAAAAAAGCACAATAAAAAAAAACATATGTAATAATGACAAATATACAACAAAACATGTTTTATATATAAAAAAATTATAATGATTTTTAATGATTTAGTCCAAGGGATTAAAATCCAAAACCCATGATACCCAAAACACACCATATGGTGCAAGTTCCTCGCGGGTACTCCTCCACATTTATAAGTGACCAACAATGGTGAACCATGATTACCCTATTTTTTCAAATTTTATCCTCCACCCTGGCCATACAATTGCAATGAGACCTTGGCACCAAATTTTGGCCTTGGTGGGAGGCAGGGTTATTTGGGTTTGAGAGGCCATTACTTGTATGAAGTGTAGGTTTGTGGCATTTATTAACCCACAATTGTTTCCAATTTGAAATTGCAGTGGTGTCATTTGGGAAGGGGGTTTCAGGGCTTAGGGATTATCCGTCACATGCACGGAACATGGACAAAAAAGACAGAAAAATACATCCTATATTTCTTCTCAATTAACATACTGTTGACTAACCTACTTGAAGACACATGGGAACCGTATATTTATTTCCATGTCATGCCCCCAGGTTGGAATCTTTGAAGAGAACATACTCCTTTACCATTTTTTGTAAGAATTTCAAAGCATATGCAATTAATTTGACCTCTGAATCAATGAGAATCCCCTATGACAGAGCTTTCTAATTAGGCAAGTATTGATTGTTTTACTTATGCATTTGTTACAATTTTTCACTAATAACAATGATCTAATTTATTTGATGTAATGCCTAAATTATTTGCTCAATTTACTTATTTTTGTTGTTAGAGTATGGATTTTTTGTTCATTTTTCAATTTTTGATGGTAATTTTTTGGACATGGCACATGACACCTGATTAGGATCTTCAACAATGGTGTAGTTATGAGTTTCTCAGGCATTTGGGTTATGCACAAACCTTCTTAAAACACCTTTTTAGGGCATTGCATTTTTAGCTCCATGGATGGATTCTTTATTTGAAGAGGGCCATTGCGCTAAGAGATGGAAGGTTCCTTATTTTATAGTTTAGTCTCGGAATAAACATTGGTATAAAACTCAATTGCAGTAGTAGAGGCAGTAGTAAAGAAATGAACCCAAACCTCCATGGCTTAAGAAATGTTATAATCACTCTTTGTCAGTCGAGGATCTTTTTCTAGTATCGATTAAATATATGAATTCTTTAATTTAAGGTGAGAGGGGATGGAGAGAACGAATCGACAACATAGTGCACTCAGTCAATCCACTTCATAATTAGTTCCATGGACTTGGTCTACCATCTATTCCCTATTTTTGCCTAATTGGGTTACATATTTGACCATATGGCTATGGATACCATAGGATTAGTTAAGAGTAAATAAATGTGGCACATATTATTATGAATCAATGGTTATACTTAACTTGGCGAATATGGATTTTCTTCCTCAACCAAGTGTTGGTTCATTTGTGAACAATTTAACAATATATTCTAGCATTGTTACCACCAACATAGTTGGGTCATCACTGCCAAATTTTTCCTCTAGTTTGGCTACATTGAATTCAACAAGCACCACTCTTCAAAGTGTGAATCTATATAGACACCATTTGTTGTGAAACAACCTTTTAGGATTAAAAAATGATTGAAATGGAATTTTGGGTTTTCAAGGAGACATTTCCATGCTCGGAGGGATTTAAATATACTACTATTATATAATTACTAATAGTTATTGAAAAACCATGTCATGATGATAATGATAACAATGAAAATACAATGACACTACCAATGACCTTAGTAAAGCTTCCCAATTCTAAAAATTCCATCATTGTCATCATCATCATCATTATCTTTGTTGTTGTCATCTAGGTCGTCACTGTCATTGTTGTCTATATCATCATCACCAACAATGACATGAAGGATGACGACAACGATAACAAAGACATTAATGATGATGATGATGTCCATGATGATGGAGATGATAATGATGATGATGATGATGGAAATTATGATGGCGATGATCATTGTGCTACTACTGCTGATGATGATGAATCATGACCTTGATGATATTAATCAGAATCATTGTCATCATCATCATCAATATTGGTCATAGACAACATCATATTCATCATGGTTATTGATGATTGTGATGCTAATGATGACCATGACAATGATGATGATGATGACAATGATGGTAATGATAACAATGACGATGACGATGAGAATGATAATGAAAACAATATTGACTGATGGTGTTGTTTTTGTTGTCATTGATGATGATGATGATATGATTTTGTGATGAATGGTGATGATGATGACAATGAAGATGCCAATGATAATGATAATGTTGTTCATGATGATGCCAATGAATATGCCAATGATAATGATAATGTTGTTGACGATGAGAATGATGACGATGACGACAATGTGATTTTATGATGATAATAATGATTATTAGTGTATTGTACTATTCCTTATTATAGTTTATCCAAGATTATTTTTCTTCTGTTTTCTTATGTGTATTTAGTAACCACCAAGGTAGGCTTGAGTTGAATTTTGATTGATTTTTTAATAAGTGAAGTGCATTTGATTGTATTACAAGTGAACCGAGATTAATAGTAGCATCCTTAATTTTAGAAGTATGTATGCAACCACTATACACTGGTTTTGGGAAATCATGTGGCACTAAAGTTAAGGTCTTGTTTATAATGTTGAATTTCTTTTCATGTAGCCTTGTCAAATATCTTACATGTTTAGGAGTATCCTAGAAGTAAGTATTGTGGAGGTTGCATTTTTGCATTTTTATCTTGAATTTTCAATCTAGCTTATTTGTAATTAGTGTATTGAACCCTATGTATCTTGTTTGAGGAAGAGACATCCAGTGTGGCTTTTGATGTGCTTGGAGATTTTTTTGTCACTACCCTCCTTAGGGTGATTCCTACTTCATTTTCATCCCAATAATAAAGTCATGGACCCTATTAATCTCACGAGAGGCTATGTGGTAGGCCACTCCTTTCTTAAGCTTTGTGCTTTTGGACAAGGTTTCTCCAACACATAAGGTTTTTGCTTCTTCTCTCCATTATATTAAAACAATATATTTGAATGCATAAACACTCTCAAAGTTGATCTTTAATTTAATTTAATTTTTTTTTAATTTTAAACTATTAATTTACTTTTTATTTTTAAAATTTTAATATACAATTCAAACTAATAAAAATATACCGTCCAAATTTGTCCAAACTCTACATTGTTCATAAGCATTATCTCCCATTAACTTATTCATGTCAATAATTTAATTTGATCACACAATATAGTTGGTATAAAACCATCACAAATTTCTTTTTAAAAGTCATTTAATTGAATTTAATTTGAATTTAATTTGATTCACATGTGAGCAAATAGTGCACATTTTCCCGCCTCTACCTGTCGAAAGAGAGTCAAAAGGAAAAAACCATGAATTGAACCCTTGTAGGTTTCTATCTCAATTGATCCACCGATATGCTCACATGCATTCTCTGGATCACTCAACAAGGTCACTCATTTTTTGTTCACTCGATGTAGTTTTATTATTCTTCCAAGGTAGCGCCCTTTTCATTTTCTCACCACTTCAATTTTGCAAAACATTTCCCAGATTATTATCTTTTTAATGATCAGATATTGTAGAGTTTCCCAATCACTGCAATGTGCGATTTGGAGGCTTTATTTTGAGTGGAATCTGACCGATCTATTTAGTTCCTCAAATATGCCCCTGGGTTGTGCAGACACTTGGGAGCATGTGTTAGGCATGGGATGGGGGCTCTCTTCACCAGCCAACACCTTTAATGGGTGATCAAGCTGCTGGAAGATCTGGAGAAGAAGCTCGCAGATGCCAAAGATTCCAATCAGAAAAGTTTTATTGGTAAGTTTTATGCTCTACACTTTTTCCTCTTTCATTTTGCATGCATTTGAGATTTCTTCTCAACTAAAAGGGTTTTGGCCCAGTAGAGGGAAGATATTTTTCATAACTTTTACATTATTATCATTTGTAGTGGCTTATTCAAGCTGAAGTTTCAAACTGTCAATTATGGTCCTGTCGATATGGAGAACAATCTAGATCACCAACTGTCACTTATATTGGAAACTTTCTTCCTGTTTGTTCATGTTGCGGTTTTGGATGTTACCATTTTTTTAGAACATTCGCACATTTGTTCTTGATACTCTATTGGACATATTGGATGGAAGAGTGTGTAGGTATGAGAGACATAATACAGTTTAGAAGCTTCCTTTGGTTTACAAGGATGACATTATCATTAAGATTTAAGGATTTGCTCGGGATACTACGACCCAATGGGATGGGTGTGAAATTTATGCATTAGTGCCATCAAGCGTATTCCAGTATTGGAGAAAAAAAAGAATGCCCCAAGAAACATGAGAGGAGGTATGAGGCACTACAGGCCGAGGGAGTAAGGATACAAAGCTGAGGGGAATGAATCCACCTATTTGAGACCCCAAAGAACTATCTACCCCATGGATCTAGTGGATCATATCGAAGAGAAGTTGTTGTGCTTAATTATCCATTATTCTTTAAGGTGTAAAAAAATTCATTGGAAATAAACAAGTCAGGGATCATAAAGGAGACGGGGTTGTAGGCTTATCTTCGACTACTTTGTCCTATAACTTTTGTTCAGAGCATTTTTCCTTAATTGGTGAGAATAGTAAGGAGAGTCAATTAAATGTTATATTTCCATTGGCGGGACACTAGCTAGAGGACCTAATAGCTATTGCAAGTTTTCTGCATGTAGAAGGACTAAAAGCAAGGCCCGGTGGGAATAAGTCATGGACAAATACTAGCAAGGACGGGCTGGGAGTAAATGATGCAGAGTCTTCAAGTGGTCATGACAACAATGCTCTATTTGGAGATATTTTTTCGAACATTAGTAGGAAATTCGTTACATCTAATGGACATGAACAACCCTGCTTTTCTCTGCATATGAAAGTGTTTCTGACTCCAGTATTATACCTTTGTAAGGATCTGTGGAAGTGCTTACTTTTCTTAAAGGGTGCTTTTTTTCTTCAGAGTGCATTTTTTATTGAAACTAGCATTATTCTATTTTCGAATAAGCATGTCACCAACTTAATGAACAACATGTAACAATCTTCTTGTTTTTCCTTAATAGGAGTTCCTTTACCTAAAAGTTTTTTTCTAAGCTCCTTGTTGCAGGGTTTCCCATTGCATGTTCACCCATGGAGTGTCGGTCGTTGCCTCTTCTATCTTTTTCATGGAGAGAATTTTGCATAAAGTTAAGCAATTTTTCAAATCAAAAGATGCATTAGGGTGATTGAAGTGGATGCAAAATTTTGAATAGTTTTTTTGACATTATAACTAGCATAGATAGATCCATCATAAATCAGAGCACTCCCCGTGGAAAAGGTGAAAATGATGAAAGAGGAAGAAATCGAGCAAAATGAAGTGGAAGAAATCTGTCTGGGAATAAAGGTATGCCACGACTGGTGTTTGTTATTCAAGTTGTTTCATTTTTTATTTCTTAACTTCAAAATCTGATATGAAAATCAAGAGAAAAGTTGAGCCGGCATAAAGGTAACAATTTCAAAATCAAGGAAACCCTTATCTTTACCAATCCAATAATTGGTTTATGATAGATCTTGTATCTTACATGTCCATACAACAACTTTGGCCAAAAACGTGGAGTTGAAGAAAGCATAACCTATACAAAAATATCATAAGTTTTAAAGGTATTATCATGATTATTTTTGGGGATATTTCTTCCGAGGCTGTGGTCTATTTTATCCATTCCACATTGGCCGTGGGAAGGGAAAATAGATGACTAAGTGTTTTATCCCTTATTGAGATCCAATAATAAATCCCTGGAATACTTTTTAGGGTTTCCAAATGTGAAGAGATGATTATACCTATCATTGTACTAAAGGATCTAAAGCAACAGTTTGGCCATACAAATTTAATTACAAAGCATCTCCATATAATATTTTATCAATTTTATTTACATTAACCTTGCGTGGGACTGTTTCATCCAATTAAAAACAGATTTCAAGAGGAGTAAAGGATTCCAAAGTTGATGATAGTCTATTTGAACGGAGTTGGCTAAATGAGTTGGAATCTGGCGATGAAATATTTTCAAAAAAAATGTTAGGAAAACGGACCAAAACATAAAACATTTAGCTCACTTAAAATGTTTAGCTTACACCTAATAGGTCACTATAACTATAACTAGACTTGCAATGGAAAGAATTTAATAAGAGGAATACATATATTATTGAAATGAAGAGCATGATTTAGCAGAACAAACACCCGACCACCAGCTAGAGTAATAAAGGAAAGGTTGAAGTTTAAAGGTGTTTTAAAACACCACAAATAAAGGGTAGCCATGTTCCAAGCCTCGAGGAGTCTACTCGATCAACGAAAAATCACAACGACGTTCTGATCCTTCTTATCACCAAAGATAATTCAAATTTGAGAAGATGGAAACCTCAGCTTACTACAACAGGAAGTGTCTCCGATCATTTTTAACAACAACCAACAAACAACAAAAAATAACTTTATGTACCAGTTTCCATGATGGTTGGATCCTTCTCTTTCAAAAGGAGTTGAGAGTATATTTATGGAAAACATTAAGGTTGATGTTTTGCTGGTGTCCATATTAACTTAAAACATCATTATGGTGCATGCCACTTGAATAAAGAAACAATGTTAAATGCTTGAAGGAATATTGTTGTTGGACAACTGGTGGGAAGGAAGATAGGTGTCAAAATAAAATCCTTTTTTTTCAAGAAAAATGGGATACCTAATCCTTAAGGTGTCAAGCAGTCCAATTATCTTATCCACAGTGTAAATATAAAGTTCAGTTATAGAATTGAAGGTATCTATATAGCATTCGAAGAAGATAAAAGGTGAAGACCAAAGACTTGCAAAGGGGATTGTTGGAATTTTTATATCTTTAGGTGGACTTTTATCATGACTCGTGATCCCTAAGGGTTGTTGTATGTCCGAAAGATCTAGAAACTTTTCAATGGATTCTCCCCTCCATTCTACTAGTTTGTAACTTCTGTGCTCCGGTGGAGTATTTCTTGTTTATCAAACTTCCTTTTCATCTAAGTTATGAATTGTATATATTTTTTATAGTTTGCATTAATGAACATATGGAGTATTTTGTGTTTGCTGCTGTAAACTTGTTATTTGCTTCTTTAAATTCATCATGGCATTGTTACATATACATAATGATGGTCGTTGTTACCTAGAATGGTGTGCTTGTGTTATTCTAGAGAGCACATAACATATTCAATATATTTTCATGAAATCTTCCTCCAGGTAAGAAATATTACTTCTTTCACTGTTACCGGGCATGGAAATTGTTTAAGGATATAGAAATTTTGGAACCACAACTATTTAAAGTTTATCGAGGGGTGTGATAAGGATGAATGGATATTTGAAGGTATACATGATAAATGTAGAATTGTGTTCAATGGTTTAGTTCCCTGTATGGAGGATAAATGCACGTATAGTGATTTATTTTTGTTGAAGCACATGGAAAGCTTAGTAAAAGAAATAAACTCAAGGAGATTGACTTATCTATTGAAGAGAATCTGATTACAAATGTAACTGATATGGAAGAATTCTTTAGAATGGATCTTGGTAAAGTCATTGCTGCCAAACTAGAGAGAAACTCAAGTACTAAAGTCTGGTTTGGATACCCATAATAGTGTAGGTATCAAGGTGGTATTAACTTTTGCCACAATTTCCTGGAACAAATATGAAAACGGTGTGTAATTATGCTAGCAGTGTGTCCTTGTTAACCTACCATCAATGAGTCATTTGAAAAGTCTAAAAATATATTTTATGGTAGATCCCTCCAACATGAATAGATGCCATGAAAAGGTGTCAATATGGCTCTCCCTTTGCTGATTAGATCCCTCAGTCATTTTCAGAAAATAGGATTAATATAGGCGCCCTTATGCTAAAAATATAACATACCCCATGACCTTTTGGTTTGATTCTCCAAAGAACATTAAAATGATTGAAATCTAGTTTATTACCATCTTTGCATCCATTTTTTATAGTAGCATCCATGTCTTGTGCACACTGGAATGTCAAAACTCAACCCTTTTCATCTTCTTTCACATTAATGCATAGCTCTATTCATATAGTAGATTGTCATGCCCAGATTTCTCCCTAGACTAGATTTTATGCACTATTTCAAATTTCATGTAGCAGATAAGCAGAAATAATAGGACAATTTGCAGACGTGATATAGATACAAGAAACAGTAATAGCCAGGTTTTGTAAAATTGTGATCAAGAAGAATGATAACATTACCTTTGCATTGATAGGTTTTCCCACCTAAATCAACAGCACCCAGAGCAAGTAAATAGAAAAGAGAAGCTCAACAAACTTGTGCCCTAGATGACCTATAACATCCTCGATGCGATTGTAGCCTTGAAAGAAGGTCTTCTATACTGTTTCGAAGTGTTAATCCACCTGGAGGAGATGTTTTGAATATATATTCTATTATAGGTTAACAAAGATAATCTGATTGGAGAAGAATATCATGTATTGAGTAAAAAAAAATAAGAACAAATAAAGGATATTCTTGTAGCAACTCAACCCTTTATGCAAGATGTGCTTGGATTCTTCTCCATGGCTGTAGCCTAGAACAATGACTAACATATGGTATTTGCATTGGTTAGGGTCTTAATTGAAATCATTGAGTTGAAAGCATTGAGAATATGTAAGAGGAATGAATGTGGTAGGATCATAAGAGATATCATAGGTACCCAGTGACCGTGAAGCCTCTATTTGTTTTACTACTGGCCCCTACATTTACGCAGCTTCATAAAGGTGCTCAACCAATACCCACCTTCAACACTTTTCAGTTTCATTTATACAACCTTTAAGCTACCCTTAAATGCTTATTTATTCTTGGCATGGGCTACCCAGGGTCTGTTATCAGTGCCCAGTAAAATTCCAACTACTTTCGGTTAATCCATGCATAATATATAATGCTTTGCATGTATGAGAGTTTCTCTTATCTGCCCTGCATAAATTGCAGTCAGGATTTTATTGATAGCTTGGCTTTGCCTTTAAATGCTTATTTCTTCTTGGCATGGGTTAACTAGGGCCTATTATCAATGCCCAATAAAATGCCAACTTCTTTTAGTTAATCCATGTGTAAGATATAATTCTTTGCATGTATGAGAGTTTCTCTTATTTGCCCTCCATAAATTGCAGTCAGGATTTTATTGATAGCTTCGCTTTGCCAACTTTTATTACATGTTGAGTTTTACCTATATTAGTTATTAAGGGATAGTAAATTATGTCATATCAACACCCATACCTGTCATGCTTTACATTAATTCTTTGAATCCAACTTTCTATTTAACTCCAACAATTTATTATGATCGCTGATACATAGGAAAAATAAAAATCTAGAATTGTTCCACATAAAAATCTTTAGTGGCACATTTTAGCTGGAGCTATTTATCGGAGGGTTCAAAGATTATTTGTGTATGAAAATCAAGCTGCAGTGCAGATGGATTTTACATTTTTCTTCACACTATTATTAATTTTTATGGATTTTGTTGATCTTATTTGATTTTTTAAGGTTTCTAGATGTAAACATAAATCCTGCCTATTTGTCATTTTACAGGATTACTTTTGTAATCACTTTATTTTACTTATGGTTGGAACTTCTCTGAATAACCAACAAAATACAGACATGAGAACCATTAATGGTTATCGTTATGTTGTGAAGCCAGGTGTTTTTGTAGGAGGAACAGTGCTAGCCTTATCCACAACAACTTTTGGAAAATTCTACTATATTACAACATCTGCAGTGAATAAATCGATTGGCTGAGGACACTAGAATTAGAATATTGCTATGGGATAGCCACAGATTGCCCAATATCCAACCTGTTTTTGTGCCTAAAAATTCATAATCACAGTACAATGAGTATCCTTGATGGAATAATCATTAGTAATATGGGAAACCCTCAACTTCATTTACCTCCTTATGGACTTATCAATTGTGGAAACCGGTATGATGCTTTTCTCTATTGACATCTTACTAATTTTTGGATTATAAACAATGACATAATATAAATCCTCTTTGTTGGTGTTCATTGTTAAAATCTTCATTAGATCATATATGATGCACATAGTAGGAATCTTCTTTTAGTAACCATTCATGAGTGCTTCTCTTATCATCCCATTGTTGAACAAAATCACATAATCAATGAATAGAAGCATTTATGTAGCAACACACACATCCTTAATTGGATTCTACAACTATTTCTTAAACAAAACCCTTATTCTTTGTCCTTCTCAAGTTTAGGTTATTTTGCGTACCACTTTAATAGATTGCGGAATTGTTTAGGTTATTTTGTTGCCTGATCACGATAGATTTTTGTGCTTATTAGTGTGTTTGGAAAAATAAATTGGATTTTAAGCATGACTGTGTTTGGATCTTATTGTCTTTTATTATAATTACAAATGATGAAATCTATGTTTTAATATTGCTCCTCTTCCCGATTCTTAAAAGGTGATAGCTCAATGGAAGAGCGCCTGCCACGGGGTCTTCACTTAGTGAAACAATGCCATAGCACGTTCGTTCATGGCATATGAAACAATACCCCTATTTTCAAAAAATATTGGAAAATACCTCCCAAATTGTTTTTTTTAACCCCCTCCCAATATGCCTTCCCAATTTAAAAAAACCCCTATTTTCACCAGATATTGCATGTATCCATTTTATCATTTACATTTTTTATACCCTTTTATATTTCTACGTAGTATATTGACATGATACCCCACATGTATCCTACAATGCAGCTTGCTTCTTTCAATGTATATTGTGGATGCACATTACTTCACCACAATGATCAACACCACAGAGATCACATTCATTTCCTAAATTAACACTAGTTTGTCATTTTTTTCCAGGTGCCTGCACAAGATCAAAGATTAAGCCAAAAACATACAATGTGAAAAATTTCAAATCAAAGTGCCAGCTAGGGATAATGAGTGGATGACCTTCGACAAGATTAACATTGATAGTGTGTTAACTGCACATATACAACAAATACATTTTTTTTCCAGGTCCCTGAAAAAGATCAGAGCTTAAGATGAAAACATACAACGTTGTGTTTAAAATTTTGTAACATTGCATATAGAGTGCACCCTTATCAGGATAGTATTCAATGGTCACATATTCATCATGTCTCAAATAAATACTCCAAAGTTTAAAATCATTAAGAGTTGATGAGGATGGAAGTTCAAAAACCCATTGGCAACAATTAAAGACTTGCACTGGCATCATCTTCTAAAATGTCTTTTTCAGAAGGTATTTCAGTAAATTCACATTCCAAATCTGCTAAAACTCTTCACAAGTTCGGTTATAGTTGGGTTCTGGACCAAGTCTTGGCTAACTTTGAAATATTGATGCGATAAAGCTTTTTAGGTTACCTCGATAACCAAGCTACTGTATGTTTATGACATCAACTGCTAGTCACATATAATTCCACATAAAATGTAGGTAAAGTGATATATGTCCAAATACTAAATTGGATGAGGGATTGGATGCTCAACGTAGCATCCAACCAAAATCAATATCCTTGAGCTTAAAAAAAACACATTTATTGTCAGTTGCATCTATAGCTCAAGCAGTTGTGAGAGTATTACCCACCCCACCCAAGATCAATTTCCTCAAGTGACATGTTGATCTCTTAATGAGTATATTATTGTATTGTCCTTGAGCCCTTAAGAATCCAGTTCACCCTGGGTACCATCATCCGAATGAGAAGTACCTAGTGGGTTTCCCTGGGGATATGTATTGCACAGAACAAAAAAACAAATGCATTTACTGTATGTAATGTGGTCACTCTATGAGGAATTTCTTACTATGGGAATTCATGGAGATACGTTTGCGAGGCCATATAAGAGGATGGATTGAAACTGGGCCTTAAAAATCCTGTACTTCTTAGTTAGCAAAGTAAAATATGGCTCATGTTACTATAATAAATAGTATCTGGTCAAATCTTAGCCACTAGACCAAGCCTGCTTTGTAAAACCTCTTCTCATAGTTTGGTAAATCAAAATAGGCTTGGTAAAAATTTCATGAGATACGTTTGCATGCCAAGGAATCCTGTTAAGAATGATTAAACTAAGTGCAACTCAACTCTGGTCTTTTATCTTCCTTTAAGTAGCTAGCAAGCTACTTTAATCTTCTATTAATTATAACTTCTTGAGTAGAGCAACGACCAAACCATTTCACATTGTGGGTTACTGGAGATAAAGTGTAACTAAATGGCAAGATATGTTAAATTGGGATTTAAAAAAAACTGCATGTACTTTGTCTTATATTAATTAATAATCCCTATGTTAAGTCACCTTTAATAACAAATATATGACTGTGTTATGCAAAACCGCCCCAGGGTTATGAAAACACATATGGGTAGGTTCTGGATGCAGTTCATGAACTCATTTTTCTATACCCATGCATATGGTGTTAAATTGCGAAACCTATGTTGCAAAAGAAACCCTTTTTTTCTTGATACAGAAAGAAGGCATAATTATGATTTCATATTGGAAATCACTCTTGAACATGATACATGAAGTGTTGAGATGGGAGAAGATCCTGTTCTACAGCAATTGAATTGAGATTCAAGAACACAATTTGATTTCCTGAGTCCTTACCGATTATATAAGAACACAACAGTGATCAACGTTCCCATTAAATAACATAATGAACATGAAATGTATTTTACCAATTGTACATTTGAATAAAAAGTACATATGATGCAATTTGATTTCCTTTCCATCATGACCAATAATATGCAAAACACTAGGGAAAAGGACACATCCAACTATATATGAGCATCATGAACAACTACCCCACTTTCAGGAATGGCAGTTGCAAGGTATGTTTTCATAGAGACTGGTAGTTGAAACCAGGTTGGATACTATTAAAATCCAATATCTTGTATCTTTCCCTTATTCTAAACGTTGTACTGTGCCATAAGGTCTCCAATGAACAGGTAGCCCACTAAGAGAGGAAGTGGAGACTCACAAGCATTTAACCATGAGTCAAATAAAGCAACCAATAGAAAGACACCTCCATATCATCCTCCAAATTGTGGTCTCAAGGGAATAATTTCACTCCAATAATACCTTCCATCAAGTATGTGTCCGTAACTAACCCATCAATAAGTGTGCACAACAATTATGTCCCAACAATGAGGATTCAACAAAGTGTTTGGAGGCATCAATTCATGTGCTAGGTCAACAAAGGCTCAAGCAACTTCAAGGAAGAAGGGGTTGACCCCATCACCAAGCAATAAAATAATGAATAATATAGGTGTGCTGAAAAAGTACATATCCTCAAAGGCTCAATATGGCTCCTAAACAAAGTGGACGTATCCTCATGGCATAGAAAAGTGTGTCATAAGGTCTCCAATGAACAGGTAGCCCGCTAAGAGAGGAAGTGGAGACTCACAAGTATTTAACCATGAGTCAAATAAAGCAACCAAGACAAAGACACCTCCAAATTGTGGTCTCAAGGGAATAATTTCACTCCAATAATACCTTCCATCAAGTATGTGTTCGTAACTAACTCATCAATAAGTGTGCACAACAGTTATGTCCCAACAATGAGGATTCAACAAAGTGTTTGGAGGCATCAATTCATGTGCTAGGTCAACAAAGGCTCAAGCAACTTCAAGGAAGAAGGGGTTGACCCCATCACCAAGCAATAAAATAATGAATAAAATAGGTGAATGCCTCAACACATATGCCAAGAGGGTGAGCGCTACACTAGAAACCCTAGTCCATCTCAAAATACACCCAATCTAATGTGAAACCAAGCCCAGCGAGCTAGGGCCATCATGCAATAAGCCTCTAGTCCATCTCAAAATACACCCAATCTAATGTGAAACCAAGTCCAGCAAGCTAGGGTCCTCATGCAATAAGCCTCTAGTCCATCTCAAAATACATCCAATCTAATGTGAAACCAAGCCCAGCAAGCTAGGGCCATCATGCAATAAGCCTCCACCTAGTCAAATGCAGGTCAAACTAGTCGGTAAAAATCTTAATCAACCTCAACATGTGTGCACAAAGGGAGGGGGGCTCCTCTAAGGGTTATAGCCCTCATCTTAATAAAACGTATCAAATGTTAATAACCCTGAAATAGCCTAGGGTACTCACACTAAGAGGCTAAAAACATGCCAAACCACAACAAATACATCAAGGGGGGTAGGGGGCTCCTCTAAGGTTTTAGCCCTCATCATAATAAAACATATCAAGTGTTAATAACCCCCAAATAGACTTGCGTGCTCACACTGGGAGGCTAAAGGCATGCCAAACCACACCAAATACATTAATAAATCATTCAAGAACCATGTGAAAAGGGGTCAAAATTCCAAATGATCTCCACAAGAGTGATATCAACCATATAAATGTGCAATCTTCATACGAAATACCACCCTAGTGCTAGGGAATCACCACCTACAACCTATACCACCTCAACATATAAACCATGTCCCACAAACTAGTCGTGTAATGACTAGCGCAACATAAGAAAATATATCAATATGTCACCATAACACTGAAATACCATCATAATACCATAGTGTTCCAATAATCACAATACATCAATAATCAATCAGATCTTGCTAAGCAGGTGTAAACAAAAAAAACTCTAAAATCAACCTCTTTCCTCTACACATCATGCAACCCTAGTTGATTAAGGTGAAACATGTCATAAGGGAAATGCCAATGAACATGTGTGCATCCATAATAAAGCCCATGTATCTATCAAATGATCCATCATTTTCATCCAAATTTTTTGTCCTATGTAACTAGATCACGATGAAATTCACATGTGGAACCTCATGAATATGAGGGGTACCACCACCTATTTTCCTTTTCTCCAAAAATATGGTATGGAAAATCAAAGTTGTTGGTCCTAGAAAATCATAGGTTACACTAAAATCAAAATAGCATCATGGGAGAGGTTGCAAAGATGCAAGGGTTTATGAAATACGCCAAGAAATCCTTGTTTATTTCAAAGTTATCAATTATCATGCATGGTTGGAGAAAAATTCAGCAAAGACCCCTCTTTCACCACCCAACCCTAAAAACACTAATTGAACACTCTAATCCAACCTATGATTTTCTAAGATCCTTCTTCGACCCTTCCATAATATGAGAACCCCTATCTAATAAATATGTAATGTGTGTATGTATATTTTGTTCCCGATGATATCAAAACAAAAGTACTAAACAGAATCGATGGATACAATATCCATATCCCTATTTGTACTTGTAGTCATAACCATACAACATGCAAAATCAATGATTGGGGATTACGTGAACCCTGCACCATTTGACTATCCGTAAAATGTATACAGACTCTGAATCACGATCAAACAAGAACCTTTTTCAGACAAGCAACAACACTAAGATGTAACAAAGGCCTGATTCTATAACTCAAATCTAAACACAATGATCAGACAGAAAACGGGGACATGAAAAGATAAAAACTATGGCATGCTTCTAGCACAGATGGGGACTAAAAGAACATTGCAAAAATGATGATAGGAACAATTTGATAAGCTAACATATCACTGACTACAGAGTATAATCCAAATCAATAATTTATACAGCGAAGGTAATAGAACCTGCAGTGCTCCAGGTTACATTCAACATGGTAAGATTCAATCTAATAAATGAGTAAAAACAAGTTTTACGCAAAACTTGTAAATAACAACCTTCAAGTCTACTCCTACTCAAACTTAAATCCTGTAATTAATTTCAGATTCCATCAGCTTTCAATTTGCTATAGACGACAATGAAAAGAAAATTGAAATAACATCCAACTATACAGTGAATATGTCCAAAATATCATTTAGAAATTCCCCACATAATAACAAGCCATATGTGGGATTTCATATAATCCTGCAATCAACTACTGTTGAAATTTGACTCTAATAACATATGAGGTTTTTAGACATTTTATTTTGGACCGAGAGACCCACTGATCAATTTCCTCTACCCCAAACATGGTGCAAAATATAATTACTTTGAAACCGGAATCTTCAACAGTACAAACCATAAATTATGGCATGCATTGAAAAAAAAAAAGACATAAGAGGTCTCTAAAATATTCCACAAATTTCAAAAACAAAATCTCAAAAGTCGCCTTTCCATACCTTAATATTATATTCATCTCTTTCCGTGACCTGTTGGAGCAAGCGTTGATTCTGGGTTTGCATGTCTTCATACGCTTGGCCAATAGTCTGTCAAAATCATATACAACATGAAAAATACTGTCTTCCAACTTTAGAGTTTTTACTTTTTAACCCAATTTGATTTCAAGATAAGAAAACAAACATCAATCTCAGATATATAAGCCTCTCCTTCTTCATTTTTAGCTTTCAGTGCTTCAGTGAGTTCAAATACATCTCTACATAAAACCAGGCATTAAAAAAATGCAGTGCCACTTTAAAAGCCAGAGAAAAGCTTTTAATCAGTGAGATTGAACACAAATAATATTAATAAGACTGCACTCTCTAAGTTAAGTATTTCAATAGGTAAAGAGAAGATATATTAGTCAACACCCCAGTCGTGCCATATTTCAAAGAAAAATCATGGAGGACAAAAGGCAGCAAACCAATTTGAGGAGGCCACAAATTGGTACAATATAACTTTTAATTTCTAAGATGACTATAAGGGAGACTGGAGTAGTTAATGGATTTCAGGGCTAGCCAAAGAAAAAACATAATTGAGTAATACTTGTAAATGTGAAGCAGTTCAAAAGCTCTCAAGCTACCCAACAATACTCTTTGAGAGTTGTCAAAAATATACATGAACCAATGGTCACTTTTAAGGCATAAATTTACAAATAATCATGGAAAGATATAGAACTCTCAGGTAAGAGACACTACCTCTCTGAAGCATCAAGCCTCTCTCTCCAGCGAGCTATCTCAGCTTCAGCAGCTGCCAGTCTCTGTTGGCAGGCTGCTTCTGCTTCATTAGCTGCCTTCACTCGCAATTCTAAACCGTGTTCATCCAGAGCAGACTTTAGCATTTCAACCTGTGCCCAAGCTTTGCGTTCTGCTTGCCTGACTTCCATCACATCCCTGCAATGGAAGGCATGTTTGATATTATTATGCATCAATGCCTATATCTTTCTTCCCATATTTAAGTCAAAAATATTATAAACACATGATATACCAAAACATTTAGAGATTGGATGTGTAAATTGTGTTCATACAAAAAAACAATGTGGTCAAAAGAAGGAATGGGTGAGAGAAGCACAATTTAGTAATGCAGAAACATGTTGTCAATCCAAAATAACTACCTACAATATTATAATAAGACCTGATAGATTCAAGTTGGTCAATTGACATCCTTAAGTAGTGAAAAAGAAATAACTAGTATCTACTAGTAGCTCCGCAGCTGTAAGATAGCAAGTGTGATGCATCCTTCCCTTACCTTTAGACTTTGAAGAAATTGGATATGGCAAATGACACATAATGATACTGGTGTGCTAAATTCAAAAGTAATCATTATAATTGCTGCCTAGAGCCCATTATACAAGAGAATTTCATATGCATGAAAAACAGAGAGAAAGCTTACAAGACTTTCTCTACCACAATCTTCAGACAACTGTTAGGCATTTTTTGGCCATAAGCACAAGTATAGTATGATGGTGATGAGACTTAATGCAAACATGCTGATGTGGCCTCAAGCACTGAGTACCCGTGCTTTGTCCTTGATTACCAGTGACAATCAAAATGATGAAGACAATGAATAACAACCTCAAAGCAGAAGAAGAGGGTGGGAACTGGAACAGATGGTGACATGATAACAGATTAGTAGATGATGAGAAACAAATACAAATTAATCGTGGGAAAATATATCAATGCCTATGACTTGAATGCAATATGGTAGCACACGATAGGTATTTGGGAAGTGTATTTACCTTCATTGTACTTGCCATGAGAAGCTTCAATATTTTTCGTGAAGGTTATTAATCTTTGGATTCACTAAGGACAAGGTTCAAGTAGGGTTTGCTTACAAAGTAAGAAAAATCCAAGATTGCTTTCTTCTTGAGTGGAGTTAGCTTAGAAGCTAAGCATAAAATCATAAAGTCCACTTGTAGCAGCTTATTCTGAAAACAATCCGAATAGTGTCCTGCATAGAGAATTCTAAACAGATTAATGCTGCTTCTGAAGGCAATCAGTATGAGCATGAAGCAAGTCATAACAACATTTTTGTGGGCCACATCCACATGTCCATACCAGCAGACAATGAAGTGGTTTTCTTGAATGTTGTGGCAAGAATAAAACGGTGTGGGTGAACTGAGCATCTGCATCGTACTTAAGGATAGATCAGATCTTGACAGCAAGTGAGTGCAACCTTTTCATGAAATTCCGTGAGTAGAAAAAGTGATTCCTTACAGGTTCAGAACAGCATACTTAATTCATCTAGGACAGTGATTTCTAAGTGTTTATATCGGCTTATGCTAGCATTTACTATTATAGTCTTGTGGAAGGATTCAATATATCAACACTGAGAACTTTACTTCGAAGAAATATACATAGACAGATCATAGCAATTTCTTGGAAAGATTGATCTGTACATACATAAACATTCTAAGTGGCATGTAATAAAAATTCTACAAATTTCGTACTGCTGCCTCCATATAAAAAAGTCCTACAATACAGCTGAATATTGAATCCTTGATACTTTTTAAAAAACATTAAAGTAATAGTAATTGGTAACAGGCTATCTTTACAGTGGCATAACCCACGTTGGGATTTCGTTCCACTAATCATTTCAGTGGTCAAAAAAATAAATAAGTACCACTGAGCAGAGTTTAGAACAAATTCATACTCGTACTGCAATTTAGAGTTAATAATATAAAAACCCCTCTACAGGCATTGCTTTGTAAGCAGTTACATACTAGTAATCATAAATCAGAATTTGCCCCAAAAACAATAACAACAGAGCAAAAAAATAAATTCCCCAGGGAGAATATTAAATATATTTGAACCCGATAAACAAAATTCTGATTTGAAATTGAGTGAACAATTTAGTGCTTACCACATCATTTGTTTTCTAGAATTTATATACCAATTAAAAATAAATTATTTACAGCTTTCCATTCCCACAAAAATAATTCAAAGGGGCGAAAAAACTGACCTGACAACAGATGATTTCCCATTGTACTCCGACGATATTTGTCTCTCCGAATGGCATTTCCAAGGTAGTGAATTGTTGAGGAGGCGGCGAGTGGCGTAGCAGAGCAGTATGAAGGCCACCGTAAGCCATGTAACCCAAATATACCCACATCCACCTCCCACTCCACCAAGTTCACCTGCCCACCCTTCTTGGCCCCCGCCTTCCAAGTGCAGTATTATTGGATCCATCTACATCCAGTCTAGGCCTCCAAGTTTAAAGCACCAGAGAAACCGCTCTCTTCCAACACTTCTATGCACCAAAGAAATCTTCTAGGAAAACCCTGATGTAACCCATTGGTCATCGATACGCCATCTTAGCCCTCTCGTTGACCTCCTGATTCTACCAATCCTGGATCTTTTAATAAGCCATATCTGTCTCACTACGGAAGATGATTGAACTTCTTTGCTCGACCAGCGGGATAGGAAGGGAAGAGATTGCTTATTTACAGAACCATTGTGTAGCGAGTTAGGCATTGTATCTCCAGCAGGGCAGGTGGCACAATCCGTTTCATATTTATCGAGGCACTCCAGTCCCTTACTTGGTTTCGAGTGCCTTCCCTGGTTCAGTAGCGAAGGCAGGAAGGTGAAGCCGCACCTCCTTATATATTGCCCCAATCTGTATAGCTATTTCACCATAGAAACCGGCCTTCTCCAACACTGCAAACCCACCACAAACCCTCGACCAAATCTAGAACCAGAACAGTGGAACACCAGAGAAACCGCCCTCCTCCAACACTACTATGCACCAGAAAAACCCTCCTCCGACACTGCAAACCCACAACAAACCCACCAGCAAATCCAGAGAAACTATGGAAAAAACGATATGCAGAGCATCACGGAGGCATATGGCAGAGGCGCGAGTAAACTTTTGCAATAAAATATGCCCCATGATATTGGGTATTTATATAATAAATAAATGAAACCCTTTTACCCTTAATATAGCACCGATATATTGGTTTAAAATTTCTTGATTTTTAACCCCCCAATATGAACGAACGTGCTATCATATTGGTCCCTAAGTGACACCCCCGTGGCGCCTGCCTTACAAGCAAGAGGTTGGTGGTTCAATTCCTCCATGACCTAATGATATTGAAATGTATTTTTAAAGGTAAAAAATGTAGTAGTGCAAGATGGATGCAGTATTAGAAACAACACTAAATGAAAAACATGATGTAAAAGTGGACGTCACACCAAACACAAAAATGGATGCAAAAGTGGAAGTTACGTCAGACGCAAATGTGGACACAAAAATGGATGTCACGCTAAACTCAAAATTGGATGCAAAAAGAGACTCAACACTAGACACAATTAATGACTCAAAACTAGATGCAATACTAGGCCCAAAACTGGATGAAACAATGGATGCAAAAGTGGACTCATAACTAGACGTAAAATTGGACATTAAATTGAACACAAAATATGGTGTATCAATGGACATAAAACATGGCGTAACATCAGGTGCAAAACTAGAAGCAACACTTGGCGCAAACAAAAACTTAAAATGACACAATATTGGATGTAAGATGGGATGGAATATTGGATGTAAAAATAGACGTAATATTAAATGCAAGATGGGATGCAACATTGGACACAAAACTGGATGCAATATTACATACAAACATGGGCGCAAAACTAGGCACAAAAATGGGAGCAACACTAGGTGCAACATTGGGCTCAAACATAGATGCAAAAAAAGACATCAACCAAGATTTAACACTAGCTGCAAACCTATATGCAAAATATGACGTAAAATGAGATGAAACATTAGGCACAAACATGGATACAAAAAAAATGTAAAACAAGATCCAAAATTAGATGCAAAAGGGGATGTAACATTATAAGTAAAATTGGATGCAAAACTAGGCACATTATTGGGCCCAAAATTGGATGCAAACCTAGATGCAATGCTAGATGAAGAATTGGACACATAATTTGATGCACAACATGGTGCAAAATTGGGTGCAAGACTCGATAAAAAACTAGGAGCAAAATAAGACGCAACATTGGATGCAAAAATGAGCATCAAATTGGGTGCAAACAAGGATGTAATGAAGGACACAAAAAAAGATGCAATACAAGATGCAAAATTCGATGCAAATAAGGGTGTAAAAAAATATGCATAAAATTGGACGCAAAAATGGATGTTAAAAAGGACCAAAAAAAAGATGCAATAAAAGGAATTTTACAAAATTGTACAATAGCGCCAGGTTTAGTGCCATATTGTTCACTCAAATTGGCAAAAAATTACACTAAAATCTGAGGCTAAATCTTGTTTTTGTTGTAGTGGTGAAACAATTTCTTTAAAAGGTACATATATTACTTGTCCATCCTTTTCTACCAACTCTTTCATTGACATGGTCTACCATTTTTCATCTATGATCTTATCCTTATCTTCATCTTCATCATCATGGGTATCATCATACATTTTTCAAAATATTCATCTTGACAGATAGCCTCATTATCCACCAAGCCCCTCTTTTGTTCCTATTGAATTTGACTCGATGGAGATTAGCATACCTTAGGTCCGAGGGGATTTAAATTTTATGTATTCTTTGGTAAGTATACCTCCTAGTGGCTTGTAGAAAGTGTAATACGGTCGTGAATTGAGTTGTTTGTGTTCCGGATTTGGAAATACTTGAGCCATAACCTTGAAGGGATCATATTTGACCTTTATAATGGCTCCACCTCCTCATATGTGTCTTTATTAGCCATCCTTTCAATTTCAGTTCTGGAGTCATGACCCTCGTGTATTGGATGGTTCCTACCCTTCTCAACCCCCAACAAGAAGTGTGGGTCATATCGTTTGGTCCAATGGGAGGTTAATTTGTTTCAGGGCCTCAAGTGAATCCTTGATACATCTTTTATCATTTTTAACATACCCTCCCATGGACATAGGAAAATTCAACGTGGTCTTCTTCTTGGTTCTCATAAAATGGATGTCATCCATCTCTACCATCTCACTAATGTATTCTAATACAGACACCCTATGTGTAAGAAGATTAGGAAATATGTGGGGTGTTGAATATGTCCCATACAACCTAATTATTATGAAATAGGCCTAGCTTGGATTCATCATTCAATCCCCTACCATCACTGCAAGACATGCATTGTATTCCAAATTTTGGTTTACTAATAGTTGTTATGAAAGATAACCAATTAACTATCTCTACTGCAAAAAATAGTATTGCATTTTTAAGTGTTTGAACTCCAATCCAAACAAAATTATTAATAAATTTAAGGTAAGAAGTGCATGGTTAAGGAGATTTGAGTTTAACGTAAGAAGCGCATGGTTAAGGATATTTGAGTAGCTAAGTGATTTAAATTTCAGATAAAAGGGGAGGCTCTCTAATTTTTTTGTTTCTATTTGATAAAAGTGCATATTGATTAGAGTAGAGTGGGTTGATAAAAGAAGAATTATTGACACACTTATCATTTTTTGGTGAGAGACCGTCATTATGTAGAAAGATGTTGATATCTCATCTTTTGGGGTGATTATGAAGACTGCTTTGTCTAATCAATATTGACAAGTGTATGGTTAGGCTCTTCCCAATCATTCGAGTCCCTAAGTAAGAGAGTGCTCAAGTCCAAAACTCAAGTAACAGTCTTCTCCAACAGTTAACAGTCTAATAATGCTCAGAATGTGCATGCAAAGTGCTTAGTAAAAAAGTCAAGTATGTCAAGTAATAGTGTTATCCCCAGTTAATAGTTGTAATACCTCATAAATGCGCTTGTGAACATGTAAGACATATGTGAAATTCCATGATAGTGAGGTTTAAAAGCAGCAACAATTATGTGTGCATGCTAGTCATAGAAATATTATAACAAGAACAAGAACAAATCACAAATTATGGTGATGGTACGATCAGTGATAGACAAAGACATCTGATGCAGTCAGGTGTATTCAATTGTTAATCTGAAATATATTTATCCTTTTTGACACGTTTTGACATGCTTTTAATGTGATAATTTCTCATCATACACAGGTGCACAATGTTAAATTTGGTAAATTTAAATTTGTCATGTTTTTTAATCTGTGGAAAATTCTTATCATGCACAACTTCACAGCTTCAGGGTGAAGCAAACTTGGCTACTATGCAACAACACTCCCTGAGGTCATCGTCAGGTAAATTCAATTGTTATTCAATTCATGCTCAAATCTATATAAACATAAATATTCTTTTACACGTATTTCTAAGATCTTGTTGTGCACATGTGGTGGCTCTCACCATGACAAACGTCCATCTGAGGGGTCTATAGGGGTCAGTGGACAAACATAGAGGACACACTTACTATCTTATTCTTCAGATATGCCATCGCTAGGTAGATATTGTTTACATACATTCTAACTAGAATTCATGTTTGACATGTTTTTTAATATGTGGAAAATTCTTATCATGCACAGCTTCATAGCTTCAGGGTGAAGCAAACTTGGTTACTATGCAACGACACTCCCTGAGGTCATCTCCAGGTAAATTCAATTGTTATTTAATTCATTCTCAAGTCTATATAAACATAAATCTTCTTTTACACATATTTCTAAGATCTTGTTGTGCATAGCTGGTGGCTCTCACCATGACAAACGTCTGTCTGAGGGGTCTACAGGGGCTAGTGGACAAACACATAGGATGTCATTGCTAAGTAGAGATTGTTTACATACATTCTGACTAGAATTCTTATTTGACATGTTTTTGAATACGTGGAAAATTCTTATCATGCACAGTTTCATAGCTTTAGGGTGAAGAAAACTTGGCTACTATGCAACCACACTCCTTGAGGTCATCGTCAAGTAAATTCAATTGTTATTCAATTCATTCTCAAGTCGATATATACATAAACCTTCTTTTACACATCTTTCTAATATCTTGTTACATGCACAAGTGGTGGCTCTCACCATGACAAATGTATATATGAGGGGTCTACAGGGGTCAGTGGACAACCACGGAGGACACACTTAGTGTCTTATTCTTCAGATACGCCATCGTCGGGTAGAGATTGTTTACAAACATTTTGACTAGAATTCTTGTTTGACATGACTATTTAATTTGTTAAAAATTACATGATTTTTCATGTAAACTTACATGTGATTGCCAATTTTTGGTTTTGTACAGGGGCTTCTAGACATTCTAAAAATAATGATGGGACATTCTTGTAAAATTACATCGCTATGCTGACTGTGGAAGAGATGAAGGAGCATTCCTTGAGATTGCGGGCAGAACTTGAGAATTCAAGTCTCTCTTTTGGTACTCAACAATGTCTCCATATTGTTTTGCACAATCTGAATAGTTTGATCGAGACACATCTTGGGGTTGGACCATCAACCCATATTTTTCATGACATGATGCATAGGAGGTGATTGTTAGTGATGGGTCACCGCAGGTTTGAAGAAATAAAAAAAAAATCACAAAAGAAATGGTTTTTTCATGTTTTGACTTGCGTCCTGAAGACAAAAAACGTCTAAAGATCACAAGATTCAATGATACACTGATTGCACCACATATTTATTCAAGGTTCCTATGTGCATATGGGAATTTACCAAATAATGATGAGGTTCCTCAGTATTGTGTTAAGATGTTGATTGCAGAGTTCTAGTTTCACATGGACCTCGACTATACAGATACGAGATCCAATTTATATGGTGTTGTCAAAGGTTGTACATATGAACGACCTAATGCACGATGAGATGTTCAGTATAGGCGTCTGATTCCTCGGTTAGTACAACTACATCCTAGCGTCATTGCTTTTCCAGAGGAGTTGCAAATGACATCCCAAATAGCAAGAGGGGTGAGGGAAGAGATAAAAGAGTGTGTTGGGGATGCATTGGCAGGGGTGGAAATCGGCCTAAATACTATGTCATATCCATCCAATATGGATGAAGGCCCATTTGATGATTATTCTGATGATCGCTTGAAAAGTATGAGTCGGTTAGAGCTTGAGAAGTATGCAACTTACTATAGAGACAATTATAAGCGATTCTTCGCTCGACAAAATCAAAACAGAAGCATGGTACGTAAGTATGCTATAATATATGAAATTTATTATATGAAATCTAATGTTTTTATTCTCCAAATCTAATGTCTATAAATTATATGAAATTTATGCAGTATACCAAATTCATGAATGATGATAACTTTGATGATATGGATTTTCTTGACTGGGAAGAAACAGAGGCTAGTGGCACAAATATAGTTGTTGAGGAAATTTTAGTTTCACAATTTCCACAGGGGATGTAGGTGTGGATATTTATTTTTTATAATATTTAATTACTTTTGGTATATTTTGTCCCCAAACTTTTATATATATACTTTCATTTTTACTTTTCAGGGCCCATAGAAAACCAGGAGCCATTGGTGTTCCTGTCTGAAGGTTGAGATGGATCTACTCTAGTTGTAAATCAATAGTGCTCCAGATTCATTGTACATACTTTTCATCTCAATATCTAAAAGAGAAGGTAGAGGTATAAGTTTATTTATTTAGTTTTTGATTGAGAAGTTAGCATTTCACTATTTTCTTGTAGCATATTTTTTATAGAAGTAATGAAAAGCAGTCACAGGTTTTCACAGACAGTTTATTGTGTTTTCATTATATTTTTCTACAGCATGTTTCAATAAATTCTAGCAATAATTACAAAGTGCAGTCTTGAGTGGCCTTAAATTTCCCGCTGTTTAGTTTCTTGTAGAAATTTTTAGTCCTAGTGTAATCCTCTTCCACCTTTTGGTTTCCTGGGTAACTTTCCATTGATTCTCATGAGTCATCAAGGCTGAATTTCATCTCCATATGCTAACAGAAGTGTGGAAGTGCCTTCACAGTCATCTCCATATGATTACTTCTATGATGGGTTCATCAGCTTCACAATGTGTGGACAATTCATACAACGATAAAAGTATCGATAACCAACTGGATTATAACCAATTACATTACCAATATAAGCATTTAATCAGATACCAACAACAAGTATTCCCTAAACACATCCTTGCCAATCATAAAGCTAGAGAGATTCTCTGTACCACTAGGGGATAGGAAGTTGTTATTCCCGGTAACCGGTACACTTCAAGGCTGAATGTTGTCTCCATATGCTGACATAAGTGTGGAATTTCCTTTTTGATGTGACTTAGGTAGTATTTTTGGTCGCCCTCTTCAACAGTATGATTCAAGGAGGCTTTCCCTAGCCCTAGTTAGAAAATATCTATCCCTAGTTATACTGTCATTCAGTCTTAGTGCTTATATTTGTTATTAATTTTTTTTGATAGAGTACCATAAAAAATATTCTTTAAAATTGGCCTCGGATCATCAAAATTTTCCTTGAATCATTAAAAATGGCGTAAAACTTTATTTGATCATTTTCCCTGGGTGATTTAGAGAGTGCCTCAACTCACTGAAACAAACCTTCCATTTTGGATAACTTTTCTAGCCTTGATTTTCCTCGGATTATTTAGAGAAAGCATCAGGTCATCCATGCCATTTTATACGTTTATTTATAGAAACATTAGCTATGATGATTGAAAATTCATAAACAATTGGTGTGGATCTTCTAAGCCACTGTAAAAATTTAGGTCTCTAATATATAGAGAGTTACTTTTTGAGTTTTGTACCTCACCAATTAAAATCAAATATTTGGTTTTTAATATGTTTTCCATTTGTTTGATAATTTATCTCTGAAGAAAACTAAAGTTGAGCTAAATTTTTCATGTTTTGGCTATATGAAAATTTGTAAAATGTTTTTTGGGTTGGTGAACAAATCTCTGTTAATCCAGGAATTTGCACTTGTTTATGCCACCTTTTGAGCATTGTGCCTCGTCAATTTTAAATCAAAATATTTGATTTTAATATGCTATCCATTTGTTTAATGATTTATCTTGTTAAATCTTTTATTGTTTGCTATATGAAAATTGGAAATTATTATTTTGGTTGGTGAACTAATCACTGTCAATCCAGGACTTACACTGACCCAAGCCACAGTAAATATATAGGTGTTTAATAAGTAGAGAGTTTCCTTTAAGCTTCGTGCTCATAAATTTTAAATCAAAATCTTTGATTTTTAATATGTTTTCTTTTTGCTTGATGATTATTCTTTGGCCACCTAGATATCCGCATCATAATGAGCCACATTATCATGACAACATGTTCTCAAACTTTGGAGGATTAATCTCAACTCTCTGTGAAGAAAAATCATTTGATATATTACTTGACTGGTACCCATTTGAATAACAAAATGGTTTTGTTGGCACTTGAGTTTCTTACATTTCTGATATATTTTTTTATAGAAAACTGCAAAATTTGTGAGGTAAGAGTTCTATCTATAATTTCTTGTAGTGGAACTTGTTTTGAAATTGGAGGCAAACATAAATTTTGAGCTATAGATTTTATAGTTGTTCTCATATATTTTCTATTTTTGTTAGATCTTTATTCTTTTCAAAATTGTTTTATTTGAGCTTTAGTTTCTTACATTTGTGGCATAATCCCCACAAATCGAGGCATACAAATGGAAAAAAATTCGAGGTAAGCTTTCAATCTATAATTTTACATGTTCATTGTTTGTTTTCCTATAGGAATCAGAAGAAAAGGGAATTTTTTGAGCTAGAGGTTTATCTTTGATCTCATATATTTGCTTATTTATGTGCTATAAATGTACATTTTATTATTTATTGTCATTCTTTTGTTTTATGATCTTATTTAGATATTTCTTCAGGACCGATGACACTAATTTATGTTACTTGTCATTCTCTTGTTTTATACTTTGAGCATTAAAATTATATAAATAATTATTTGGTGTGACAACATTTAGTAACTCCTCAAGGGACACATTGTGGCCTATGTGACCCTAAAAACACAACTTAAAAGAATAAATCCTCATATACAGATTCAAAACCAAATCCATGGTAAAAAAATTGGCATTACAAAATTTCAGGGTAGGGATTCAAGTATGCATGTTGTGCCTTTTTCCACCTAATCTCACCAGTAAGTCTGAAAAATTTCATGCAAATATTTTCCCCTCAAATGAAACAATGGCATAGATGTCTCAACATATGGGAAACCAATTTGATTGCCTTACAGTATGTTATTATTTTTCATATGCGGCTATTGTGCAAGCTCGGTCTATTGAAAACTGGTTCTTTTAATTTGACAATTTGTTGCTTGGTATTACAACAATAAGTCACAGGGATTTAATCCCATGGTATGGTTGTAAGATTTGGTACTGAGGATAAATTTTTCAAACCTTCATGAATTTGTTGGAGATTATGGGCTGAAAATTATTGTTCAAAAATTTCAGTCGACACTTCAACTTTTAATTCCATTTGTTCTTTTTCTATTTAGGGTGAAATACTCAAAACATGAATATAGAGTTTTTTTATCAGGTTTTTGGTTTATTCCTGTGTTATTGATCATGGAAAGTATAATCCATATTAAAACCTTTAACCATTGGTTTTAATGTCATGGTTATGTTACAACATTTTTGTTTGTGTCTCGATCATAAAATAATTAAGCCTTGAAACATTTTAAGATGAAACTTGAACTATCAATTACATCAATTTGTTTCCCTCATTCTTCCATCTAAGAGGATTCTGAAATCTTTCCTAAAATGCTCCGATCTTTGCATTTGTTACGGAACATGTTTCTGAAGCCTTGATTTTGAATCTTTCTACCAATTACATACTTAAAGCTTCATAAGCTATGCCTTCTAGAATCAATCAAATTGAATGGCGCAAGCTATGGTATCATCCAAAATTCAAAACCTTTTATACAAGGTTGAGACTTCATTCCTCATTTCTTTGTTGTCTATTTGGCCAATCCTTGAAACCTAAAAGGGCATGGATTCAAGTTTTCTCTGGTGCATTCTTGGTAGTTTGCTTGAAACACTGGATAACACTAATTTTTATTATGTTCATTCTCTTGTTGTTTTGGTCATGGGACTGGATGGAAAATTCTCTTAGAACTTTAAATCTTGGTGTAAGAAAGGAGAAATTGTTTTTGTCCATGATTCAGCTAGTGTATAAGTTTGCAAATAATGATGAATTGAATGGTATCTACCACAATAGCAAGATTCAACAGTCAACCTACTTTTTTCTGTTTTTTATAACATACCTCATGTCTTTGATACATGTACAGTGTAGACCCATAAACGCCAAAAAAAAAAAACCCAAAGAAACCAAAAATATTTTTTAAAAACTAATAAGAACTACAAATATGAAGTGCATTGCCAAATTTTCTGGGATTTTGTTTTTTGGATTTATTGCTCATTGTTGGGGCTGAAATTCTTGTAAACTTTGAAACAAAATGCGTATTTTTGTCTCTGTAAGATGTATACTTCCCTACTACTATATTTCGATGCCTAATCATATTTGAATCTTTCTACTATGGTTTCTACTTGTCCACTACAATTTTGTTTTCTGCATTTCTATGTTTTAATTTACAATATACACTGAAATTCTTTATTTATCCTCACTTTTGAGGATTCAAAGTGATTTACATAACATTTTTTATTGTCCTGATTGCAGGGAATGCACTTGTTGGTCTTCCTTTCTTTCTATATCCAAAGAGAGAGACCACCAAGACACTTCCAAGGAGGGAAATAACAAGTGGAAATGAGAGAAAACCAATACCACTTGATCAAGGATGGGAAGTATTTCATCACCAATGCACACTATATTAAATCCAATTTCTCTGCAGTAAGTGTTGAGCAAGCCAAGAAACAAATTGTTCCAATTATTGTTCTTATTAAGGTAAAATTAGCAATGAGATGAATTGGTGAAGGTAAATACATATCTTGAGGGATGTAATAAAGAGATGAAACACCAGATGGAGGAGTTGTTGCGGGCATATAGAGAACTGTGAGCTCTTTTGGGTTGGTGGCATTTCCTCTTTGATTCTAAAAAGCAATTATATTCCAGAAGGTTGGTCTCATTTCGAGTTACAAAAGTAATTTTTCTTGTACTGTTATGTTTCCATGTCAAAGCTATGCTTTCAACTTACATCTTATTTCTATTGTTTCATTGTCGCTTTGTGCATGCATTATTGCTCATTTTTCCTGGAACCAACGTATGCTAATTCTTTAAATGGTTAGTGGCATTTGACTTATGAATATGAAAAATGATCTCTTGTTGTAGATACTATGGGGTCTCTATGGGATGTAACTATAAATATTCTATTTTATTCTGTAGAAAAATGATCCAATTGTAGGCACATGATTTGTTCAGTTTACCTTTCAGCAATACCCTGCCTTATACATTTGTAGGCAAATACCATGTCAAGCGTATATTTTACTTATAATTTTACAGTCTTAGACTATAATATGGACTCATTTCAAAGAAAATTTAGATTTTATGCAAATTATTGATTTGACAAGTTAAACACCTTGACCTAGTAGCAATTAGATCCTCAACATAGTTTCTGGTTATAACCTGCGATTTCATTGTCATTCTTTGGTGCTCTAGCTTTAAATTAAACATGTATTTGGTAAATATTAACTATTCTAATGTATATTTAAGTGCTTTAGAAAAATTTATGATCAAATTAGTCCTTGTGACAAGGGGCAAGCCTCCAATGGTGTAATATCAGGTAAATGCTAATTCTGCATTGCCGGGAATTACTAAATCTCCACTCATGAGACTGAATACTTAATACTTTGTGAATGCCAAATGTCAATTAAGGTATAATTTGCATTTACATACCATATAGTTATTCACTTTGTTGTCCACCACCAAAGTCAACCTGATCCACTATTATTTGCTTTTTATGTTTAATTCTACATGAAATCCTAATTTCTTCATTTGCATGTTAGGATTATGTCAAATCAAAAGAGTAATCTTTCATATTTTGTTACGGCTTCTAGTTGGATTTTATGTGTACCATGTGAATTATATTGTGTTCCTGGATATGAGTATTTAATGTGCTACTTGGCATGGGATTTTAGGTTGGGGATATGTTTTGGTTTGATCACGATAGAGTACTAATGTGCCATGTGTCTTGTTTTTTGTTTCATGCATCATTGAAGATGTAGAGACAAAAGAAGAAAGAGATGTATTTTCCCATGAGAAAGTATGCAGTTAATGTGTAAGACGTAGGATTCTGAGACTAAACAGTATAGGTATGACCTGTACAGAGCGAAAACATGAATTTTTTGACAAAAAACTGAATACCAGGAAAAATCCTTGGCAAATGAAATAAACAGAAAACACAAAATTTCATAAGATCTATTTGTTCTAGTATAAAAATGATTTTTCTTCTTCTGAAGTTTCATCTACTTGAATGGTTTCCAGAATCTTTACTGATATTTTTTACCAGTTTTAATTAATGTTAACTCCATTCTCAAGTTTGAGCAATAATTGACTAGTTTATGGTGTGTATTACTCACCACTGATATTTTGTTGTGTTGAGTCGCCCTTAATTGTGGTGTTGTTCAGTTAAGATTTTATATTCCCTATGTATTTGATAGTTATTGATAATTCTGGACTTGGAATTTACTTTGTTATGCAGTTCAGAAATTATTTACACAAGAGTTGTTCTGTGCTTGGTGTTTGACAATTATTCATAATTATGGACTTGGAATTTACTTTGTTATGCAATGCATAAATTATTTACACAAGAGTTCTGTGTTTGGTGATTCAAAATAATGTTTACATTTCACCATTTATTTTTAGTTTAAACGATTTTTTTTAGTGCAACGATTCAAGTGTAATGTACATGGAATGCATAATTGTACTAAGATGATTTAGAGACATTGTATCTAACATCATCTTCTGTGAAATTTTTTGGAGATAGAATGGGAAAATAATGCCTAGTTTAATGTTTTTATTTTTGGTAGCATCTAATCACTCAAATATTTTTTATTAATACCTCTTTGAATATTTTCTTTTCTCAAACAAATTGTTAAACCTATTTAATATGAACATGTTCTTATGGCATATATTTACATTATCATTGTTCAATTAGTTAATGTTTGCACATGGGTTTGTCTGTCCAAAATTTCATCTTATCAAGGATGCATCTTCATTATAGATTATGATATACAGTTAGACCAAGACGATTAATGCAGGAAAATTGATAACTTGTCGAGGGGAAGAAAGATTAGAACATTATTTAGTAAAATAGCCTCATATTAAATGAATGGTAGCAAAAATGTTTAAAGTGTTATTCAATTTTCGAAATGTTTTTGAAGTTTGAAGAGAACCAAATGTTCATATTTGAGCGTATTAGAGATCGAGTTTCAATCTGAAAGAGAGTTATCCATGAGAATTCCATGGGTGTTAGTTCTAACTCGAGAGACAAGTGATTACCACAAGTCTTGACTGAAGGCAATTACTTGGAAAATGGATGCATATTTTATGCTCAAAATTTAATTAATCAAGTTTCATTGATCATTTCTTTAACAACGATAGCTCTGCCGAAAAATGGAAATACGAAGGTTTCTCATGAATTTGGATGAAGACAATTACTTCGAAAATGGATGGATATTTTTATGTGTATAAGTCAATTAATCAAGTTTCATTGGTCAATTGTTCAACAATGCTAGCTATGCCCAAAAATGGAAATAGTAAGGTTTGTCATTGAATGCCTGGTCTCTTTAAGATATTAAAGTATGATGTGGGATAAAATGATTGAAGATTCATTTTTTGCAAAAGTTTAAGGAGAATTTGGTAGACATTTATATACTTGGCATAGTTCTAAAGTCAGTTCTAAATTTAGATACATCAATGAACATCAATGAAAATTTAGATACATCAATGAAAAATTATGCAATTTCTAGATTTTTCAATAGAATTATGCAATTTCTATATTTCTTTGCTATGTATGATAAAAATTAAATTAACTGGTTTTAAAAAGTAAAATAATTTAAAATAACTTATATTTATTTTGACAAATTTTCAAGAGCAAATTTGGTAGTAATTTAGATGCTTGGCATGGTTTCAAAAGAGGGCATAATTTCAGATAGAACTCCTTATAATATAATCCTTGCAATCCTAAAGCACAACTCTTTAGGATATATCCCTTGCAACCATAAAAATTGTTGAAGTATATTCCTTATAATAAACTTGAACAATATATTGGGGAAATAGGTGTGGGGAATCCTTGTTCCTAGAGGAAATAGTTTTTAACTTTTTGTGTGGTCTAGATAAAGCTACCAATAGTCAAGCAGAGAGGTGTGCTCTTTTTTTCAGTCTTGATCAAGTTGTCTCTCTAGAAATTCAATCTATTGTTGTAATTGGTGATTCGTTAATGATAATTTCCCAAAACTGTGAAAGAAAATAACTTCCAATTAAAATTGGTTTTTTTCATAAGTGAATTGATAGGCCCCTTCTATGATTTCATAAAGTCCACATTTTTCTAGTATGAAGAGAAATTAACAAAGTAGACAAAGTAGAAAATCTCACTAGGCGTTGGGGGGAATACTTCTTCCTAAAGGAAATAGTGTAACTCTTTTGTGTGGTCTACATAAAGCTACTAATAATCAAGTAGAGAGAGATGTACTCTCTTTTCAAGTATTATCAAATTGTCTCAATAAAGATTCAATCTATTGCTTTAATTGATGATTCATTAAAAATCATTTCCCAAACTTGAGAAAGAAAAGACCTTACAAATAAAATTGTTGTCCAATTCTTACAACACTCAATTCAGGCTTCAAAAGTGAATCGATAGGACCTTCCTATGATTTCCCAAAGTCCAATTCTTATAACATTCAATTCACTAATGAAGTTGCTATCCTACCTCGAGGGAGCATCATAAAAAATGGGGCTCAATTAACATTGTGTTGGCTTCCCTAATCAACTATTCTCTATTGGTCACTCAATCACTAATTTTGCATTTATTTATAATGGTCGTTGTTTCAATTTTCAATGGATGGATTTGATGCATCTCATGCCACTTTGCATGGTAGGTCTTGTGGGACATGTTCTCAAGGGGGGTGGTTCTATATTCCTCACAATATGAATGTCCATGCTTAAGTTCGGTAGCAGTAAATGGGAGTAAGCTTTTTCTAGAGGTGTAACTTTGTCTTTGTTGGTCAACTTGGGATGTTAAGTGCAATTTTATCAGATGAAGAAGATGTTATTTCCTTTTCTCTAAGGGAGTGTCTCTTTGTTGCTTTTGCTCTAAAGGAGTGGCTCTTTGTTGCTTGGATTGGTGGGTGTATGATTATTGTTTTTTCTTCGTTTCATTTTGGATTTAAATGGTTAGTGGCATTTGGTTAGTGTGCCAATGCATAATAATATGCTCCACTTTCCATATTGTCACTATGCCTAGCATGAATGACTCTTATTTAGAAGGAACACTTCCACCTTATTCCTCTACACCCAATACTTCACACTAAGGGAGTCATCCTTCCTTATTACAAGCAATATCTCACGGGTTCATTGTGTAACAATCATTCAAACATGGAGTGGAAGAAGTGGGGGGAGTCATCTTTGACATTAGAGTAAATCTATAAATTAAGTTTTCCTAGGTGAATAAGAAAATAAAAAATAATGATGCAGAGATTCATGCCCTTTTAAAAGGATTCTTTATTCTCAAATCCTTGGAAGAGGTCATTTAGGACATGCTTACAAAAATTCCAACTTGATGTAAGAGATAAATAATTTGGATTTAACAAGTCTTATAGAAGAGGAGGTAATTTGAACAGTCTAGGATATTTCTTCAGATAAGGTGCCAAGGCTAAATTGGTAATAGGTAACTTTCGAATATAATAATTCATGGATTATGCTGAATGATAAATGGTACAAGATGGAAATAAATACTAGGACGATGTGTAAAACCATCATTTTTTGAATCGATACCTAAGAAATTCAATCCAACTTCATTTGGTAGGTTTTTTCTTATCTCCTTATGTAACACATCTTACACAATAATGACCAAAATATTGGTGCACACAATTATTCTTTTATTACCAGATTCACTTAGTTCAAAAATTCAACAGGGATTTTTGAAACATAGGAAAATATTTGACAATATATTCCTAGTGAAAAGCGAACACCTTTAACTATGGTCATCCATGTAATGAACAAGACGTGAAAAATGAACACCTTTAACTATGTTTTCATGCTATTACTTCTCAATCACAAATTCATCCCCAAAGCATTTTTACATTTATATTGAACAATTTTGTCAAAGGCATAAATATCATTCAACCCCTGCGTCACTCCTTTGGATTTTCATCACGATACATCATGAGTTTCTTATCAGTAAAATTAAAAGAACAACTTTCATTTAAAATATTAAAAGAACAATGGTCACACATTTGTTTGAAATTATTCAAGTGTTTTGTGTGTCCATTTTTACTTTATATTGCTTTGCAAAAGCATTCTTTCTAATTTGTGATTTGAGTTTATATTTGTTTTAATGAAAAAACATATAAAGAGAAGATTCATTAATGTGATCATTGTCATATAATGGTGAAATTACAAGTTCAATATGAGACTTGAGTTATCATTGGATATGATGTTAAAAAGAGCTTCTCTTAGTTTCCAGAATTATATATATTCTTTACTGACGAGGCCAACCACGTGAAGGTGGAAGCTCATTTCCCCCCCCCACCCACCCACCCTAGAATCAAATAAAAAATTCGGCAACCTTGATGTGTTCTTGATTCATATGAAATGTGCCAGTGGCATATTATCAAGAATGGCATTATGATCTTCTATCGACAATTTCCATTGTCGATGCTTGGAATTTTTCCTACTCTTCACTGCCTTCAACTACAACTAGGATGCTATGACCAAATGAGTGTATTGAGCATGTATAACATTTGAATCATTTTCTTGAAAAAGAATACGATATTTACATTTCCTTACTTCTGCAAATAAATGTCCCATTAAAACCATTGAACCCATTGCACACGTATAATTTGACGAGTCTTTAAATTCTTGCATCAACGTGCTTTTCGACCTAGTGCATATCAATAAATAATAATGCACTTTTTATGGATTATATAATGGTGAAATGATAGAAAACACATCACCTTCTCTAACCAAATCAGAAACACTATCATAATCTTTGTCAATCACAAGCGCTTCATTGTCGCGCTCTACATCGCTCATATTTCCAAATGGGGGCAATGGTGTCAATTCTTAGTATCTCCATGGTTTCAAAAATTTGTTTCTTTGGTTTTAACACTCATCCAAAGACTCTACATTATCAATACATGTAAGACAGAAGTAACAGTACTTTTGTTTCTCGATTGCATGTATATTTTCTATTTTCTTACTCCTAATAGAGTGTACGCCCCTTATTTTTGGGATTGCGGTATAATTATCTGTCATTGATCTGTCAACATCACCCATTGAATTATTCCAGAAAAACCTTCTCACATTACCCATCCTTTCATTGAATTCATGGCTCAAATTTTGTTTGCGCCAATTAACAACATCGTTTGAATTTGTAAGGCGAGAAGCAGAATGATTCATTTGATATCTCCTAAGTGCACATTTCACAAAGGCCCCGACACCATCATGTTCTCCTTTTCCATGTATCATTTCAAAAACTCTCGATGTGTGGCGAACATCCATGTTTCTATGAAGGCGAGAAACCCATAAGAATGATCGTGTCGATTTAAACTGACCAGCACAACCATCTGACCACACCCAATGTTCTTCAAAAGTGACCGTTCATCTTGATAATTATTTATAAAGCATACCAAAACAATGCTAAATAAACCATGTATCATGTGTACGATCATCACTGATGTAGAAATGATGCTCCTTAATCACTTCACGATTATTTTCATTGCTATCAAAACCATCGACATCAAGCTCTGCATGTCTATACATAATATGCACAAGTATAGATACTTGATTTGAACGATAATACTCGCTCTATATCTCCTTTTGCGGAGTGAAAGTGTAATTTTCAGCAAAATCGACAATGGATAATATTGTTCCTTTTCGAAATGCATCTCGTGATTGCTTGAACTGTAAGTCCTATCATCGTGCTGAGTGAGAGTGCTTGATATATTTATATATTTGATCCCTGAACAAATTCATAAAATCTGTCAAAGAGATATCACTTTCAACTAAATTTATCTTTCTTGATGTTGTCATTGAATCTGTAACATGAGTATAATCAACATAATTGTATCTCTTCCATTTTACAATGCGATTTGACAATTGAGGATCGTTTGCATCAATGGGGTAGTTAGCATTAAAGGGCCAAATCAGAACATTCCTCACATTTTTTTACCTCTGACGCATTTTTTCTTATATAATACTTTATCATTCTCTCACGCACATAATATTTTAGATACAAATTCACGAACACTCGAATGAGAAGGGTTATTTGGCCAACACTGCAAGCCAAAATTTAGAAATGTCTCATAATATAGTTCGAATTCTACATGGTATCGACAACATGTGTTGCGAACAATGATGGGCCTGACATACCATGGTTTAAGCCTCACAAATGTGCTAAGGGAAATCTTCAAATCAACATTACTCTCCATAAAAGTTTTGAACATTTCCACTTGAGTGATCTTTGTTATGTGTTTGGAATGAGTTTCATAGTTTCCTTTCGATATACGACATCGCACAACATCATTTTCATTTGGTAAGACATGAGATTTTAAATGCAAAAACTCTTTTACCTTGTCCCTCACATTATCTGGAAGTCTATCTTGATAAGTTTTCCTACAGATAACACCCAAACATGCAACTTCATCATCCTCATATAATTGAACCCTAAAGTTTTTATGCTTCCATAAACTTTTTCTTGATGTTTTTAACGTTCTTGCAGTCGTAGACAACAAACGACTGGTTACAATATTTTTTTCCACAACCCCTGTTAGAATGGATTTACGAGCAACCATGAAATTATGTGATCATTTTCTTGCAAGTGATGCAAGGACTAAGGTCATATTTTGTGATACAATCTCATTTTATTTAGCCTCTTTGGCACTTTGAATGCCCAATAATGTAATTGCATAGCTTAGACATTTTCGTTTTAACAATCTATGTAACAATTGAGCTTGTTCTATGACAGAAATACCTTCAAAATATTATTTGAATATCTTTTTTGCTCTATAAAGAGTTATATGATCAGGCATTGAAGGTCCCATTTCTTCAATTTTACTTGAATCCATATTCTCCAAAAACTTATCGTCAATGACGATCTTGTTGCAGCTTCTAATTAATCTCTGTAAATTGGTAAGTGTGGTAGGATGTTGTATGTTGGATGTCGACCCTACATAAAAACAAATATAAATTTATAAGATTGTGAAATTTCAAATCAAATATATACATATACTTCTATTATAAAGTAAATTATAAACATATAAAAATTATTTACTCACCAATCATGGTCTAAATATCGACACTACCCATAGTTTTCTCCACATTTGTAATTTCCTCGTTGCCTCCATGTTCTTCATTTCTTTCATCAACGTGTTCCTCGACAATATGCATTCCTTCATCACCACCATATGCCTTCACATTTTTCATTTCTTCATCACCGCCATGTGCCTCCACGTTTCTTTCCATTGCACTTTTTTCTATTAACTTTCTCATGTTTCACACTTTATCTCTTTCATTGTCTCTCCATCATTTCTGGTGCGATCATATTTTCTTGCATGATTCCTTCAGTTTCCCATGTTGAAAGAATTTAAAACCTAAAATCCATTGCATGAAAAGATATGAGAATTGAGATTTATATGCTGGAAAAAAAAGAACATTATTGACCTAACAAGAGTAATATGCTAAGCACTCTTGTAGGAAAAATTTACCAAATTGTTCAATGTGGTTGTCATTGATGTCAAAGGAGTTCAGTAATGACAAAGGAATAACCAAGGACATGATGGCAGAGAAAAACTTAGTGAAAGACAAAGGAATGACAAAGGAAGTGATGACATGGAAAGTATGATGATGTGGAATGTGTGATGAGGCTGGAAAGCCACATGATGGTGTCATGGTGCTATCATTAAGCCAGTGTTGCAATCTGACATCATTCTGGAAAAATTAGTCAAAACTGCTCTAAGAGAATGCTCGCCATAATTCATGGTTTAACTAAAATGCATGCACCATGATACCATGATATAGCTTGTTGAAGTGGCTATCTAGTAATGGCCTCAATTTACCTTAATCACTTATGAGTAAAAAATTGTAAGTCTATCAAAACAGGTTTTTGCACCAAAGAAAGTAAACTTACCTAAGTAGTCTCAGGAAAATGCCCGCCATAAATCATAGGTTAAAGTAAATGCTCACAGCATATGCTCAGGTTGTAGTCTGTTGATTTTTCTACCTAACCATGATCTCAATTTTCATTAAGCATGTCTAAAGAAAAAGTTATGGCTCTGCCAAAATAGGATTTCAGGATAAACTTTAGAGAAAATCCTGAAAATGAATGTTGGAAAATTGGCCTAGGTGGCCTTGGGAAAATGCCCGTTGTACCTAATGGGTGAATGATAAAAAATCATCTAAAACTTCCATGCTCTAGCTTGTTAAGAAGGATTCTCTACATAGTCTTAGTTTTCACAGAAGGTGTTTGATGAAAAAAATAACATCCTGCCAAAATAGGGGTTCAAGTTGTTTTTACACCAAAGTAGCAAATATGCCTAAGTGGCCTGGGGGGAATGCCCGCCATAGCTTGTGGGTTGAAGAAAATGTCTGCACCATATGTTCATATTGTAGATGGGTGTTTTTTCTACCTTATCATGTCTTCACATTGATTTGAAAGTGCCCGAGGAAGAATTTATGGTTCTGCCAAAATAGGGTTTCATGATAAACTTTGGAGAAAGTCCTGAAAATGACTAAGTGTTGGAAAACTGGCTCAAGTGGCCTTGGGAAAATGCCCTCCATAGATAATGGGTGAATGATAAAAAACATCTGAAACGACCATGCTCTAGATTGTCAAGAAGGATATCTCTCCATAGTCTTATTTTTCACAAAAGGTGTTTGATGACAAAATTAACAGCCTTCCAAAGCAAGGGTTCAAGTTGTTTTTACACCAAAGTAGAAAATCTGCCTAAGTGGCCTTGGGTAAATGCCCGCCATAGCTTGTGGTTTAAGAAAATTCCTGAACCATATGGTCATCTTGTAGATGGGTATTTTGTCTACCTGACCATGGGTATTTTGAAAGTGCCTGAGGAAGAAGTTATGGATTTGCCAAAAGAGGGTTTTAGGCATTTTTTCTCCAAGTTCAGTAAAATGCCCATATAAAGAAAATACCTTATAAGTAAAAATGTTCTTATGCCCTTATAAAGAAAATACTTTATAAAGAAAAATGTTCTTATGTCCATATAAAGACAATACCTTATAAGAAAAAATGTCCTTATGCTCTTATAAAGAAAAATGTTCTTATACCTTATAAAGAAAATACCTTGTTAAGAAATATTTCTTTTGTGGACTTATCAAATGTCCTTGTGTTTTTACTCCCTTAAAATATTTGAATTTGGATAATGCGACAAACTCTTGGCTGAAATATGAACTTGGATATGCGAACTCTCAGCTGAAAAAAGCATAGCAAAAGATTCTCGATTGAGAAATTGTGGAAACCTATCTTGGCCGAGAGATTATATATACAACTCTCAGCTGAGCAATTGTGGAATCCCGTCGAGATATGGTTTCCTTAAGTATAGCCTGGCCATACGTTTATAATTTTTTTTTGAATTCCTAGACTTAGGAGCTCTGTTAGGGTTTGCAGGGATTTTTTGCTAAGTTGCTAACTGGCACTGCCTGGCCACTAGGGCCATCTGTTCGCAGAAGCTGGCAGGTTCATCGGGCGGTTTGGCCTCCCCAGGTGCACCCCCGATGGAGTCGGGCTCTTTGAGGCTCGGTGTGCTCAATGGGGTGGGTCCAGTCGCAAGGGACCAACTGGAGAGTTCGTCCGGCTGCCAAAAGCCCGGTGTGGGGGGCCGTTTGCCGAAAACCCCCACCATTCCAACAGTTCATGTTCGATCAGAGAAGGTGAGAGGCACGATTGAGCTCTGGAAGGAAAAGGCTCTGATTGAAAAGTTCGTGGGGATATGGCCCAAGGAAAAGGATCTGGTTAAATGGATCAGCAGCGTTTGGAACCCTAAAGGTCACTATGACCTGCAGCTCGACTCTAAGGGTTTCTTCATGATTATTTTCTTCAACAAAGAGGACTGTGACCATGTCTTGGAGGGAGGCCCTTATTTCTTTTTTTCTGCTGGTCTGTACCTCCGTCCATGGAAGGAAAGATTCAATCCTGAAACATAGGACCTGACTGTGGCCCTGGTCTGGATCCACCTCTTCTCCCTCCCAGGGGAATATTGGGATCTGGAAACCCTGCAAGACATTGGAAATACCCTAGGCGAGTTCATTAAGGTGGCTGAGCAAATGAAGGCCCAGAGGTATACCTCCTTTGCAAGCATTTGCGTTTACTTGGATCTCTCCAAGGAGATGCCAGAAGCTATAAACCTAAGCTGGGAAGATGAAGAATGGATCCAACCCATTGACTATGAGCAGATCCCCTTCAGATGCAGACAATGTCATCAGTACGGTCATTTGGGACGGAACTGTCCATGGTTGTTTGCAAAGCCCGTCCCAGCAGACCCTCGCCCAGAGAGAAGTGGGACTCCTCCTGATGGCTTCACCCAGGTCAAGAATCGCAAAAGAAGCAGGATCAGCGAGTCATCAAAAGCCAAAAAAGACACGGAGACACGGGAGACCCGATCCAGGAATGCCTTCGAGGTCCTTGGGGGCTTGGTAGAGGATGGCACGCCGAAGGAAAAAGAGGATGTTTCCCAGCCCACCATGGACACCAATGCCCCGGATGGGATGGAAACCCAACAGATGGAAATAGTGGAGGAAGCCGAGGACGAAGAAATGGAACTAGGTGAATTAGATCTAGACGCGATAGAAGCATATTGTGGAAAAAAGAGGAAAGGTTACGTGCCCAGAAGACAAATCGAGCTCCTCCAAGAGGCAATCATCAAGGCTGGGACTCATCCAAACCTGGGGATTGACCCAGATTCCCAAACAGGGCATAAGTGAAAACCTCCAGAGTAGGAGCAACACAGAGGAAGGAAATCAAACAAGCAACGCATTGCAGAAATAGGTGTCAAACTCATAGAATCAAGCCAATACCCTATGATCAGGGCGGTCTTTTTTGAAGTTTCCAAAGTTTCCCAATGAATTTATTCTCCTAGAATATAAGGGGTTGTGGCAATCCCAGGAAGTGGAGGACTCTCAACAGGAAAGTTAAGCAGGAAAACCCGGACATCCTCTTGCTCCAGGAAACGAAATACAGTTTTGAAGGCATGGAAAAAAACAGAAGTAAAATATGGAAAGGCAGCTAGGTGATGGCCCTGGATGCTACTAGGAAATCAGGGGGCATTGCAATACTCTGGCTCCCCTAGGTGGTTGAGCTCTTGAACTAGAGAGCTAATAAGTTTTCCCTCTTGGCATATTTCCATCACCTTGAGTCAAGGGCGAAGGGTACTCTGGTGAACATTTATGGCCCCAGCAGCTTCCCTGAAAAGTAGGCCTTCATAGACTTCTTAGAATGGTTCAACAACCAAGCGGAGGGATCCAGATGGGTGATGGGAGGGGATTTTAACCTCATCGCCAACCTTGGGGACAAAAAGGGGGGTCGAAGAACTTTGGACAAATTTCAAGAGGCTTTTGGGATCTTCCAAGCTCAAAGCTCGTTCGTGGATATGGAAACTAGTAATGGCTAGTATATGTGGAACAACAAAAATGGGGGAGATCACTTGGTTGCATCTTTCTTATATAGGTTTTTGGTCTCGGAGTCCATTCTCCATGATTCGGGAGAAATCATGGCAGAGGTGCTCCCAGCGGTAGGTTCTGACCACTGGCCCATCTGCCTTCGCTGGGATTGGTCATGTTCCACTCTGAGGAAACCTTTCAGATTTGAACAATTCTGGATGGAGCATAAGGACTTCAAGGATCTTGTTCAGTAGTGGTGGCAGGAGTTGGTTCCCCCCTTAGGCACTGCCATGTACTGCTTCCAACAGAAACTAAAAATGCTAAAATCCAAAATCCGTACCTGGAACAAGGAAGAGTTTGGTAACATTTTTTAGGACAAGAAAAGATTGATTTTTGAACTTGATCAACTCAGTTAGAAAGGAATGACAGATGGTTGGGATGAGGACATGCAGAAAAAAGAAAAGGACTTATAGGGGCAGCTGGAGGCAAGGGAAAGACAGGAAGGTATATACTGGAAACAAAAATACAAGGTCAAATGGCTGCAAGATGGGGGAAAAAACACCAAGTTCTTCCATAATTCGGTTATTCAGAACAGGCACTCCTCGAGGATTCAAAAACTTAAAAATTTGGATGGTGGTCGAATACAAACACGCAGAGAGATCGAAGAGGAACTCAACCACTATTTTGCGGAGATCCTCAATGAAGATATTCATGACAGGGAGAGAGACATTGCTCAAATCACTTGCCTAATCCCACCCTCTGTCATTGGGGAAGATAATGAGATGCTCGTAAAGTTGGTAACTCTGCAAGAAGTTGAAGAGGCAGTCAATCAAATGGCTCTGGGAAAAGCCCCTATCCCAAATGGGTTTACCTCTAACTTCTTCCACTATTTATGGGATATGGTTAAGGAAGAGATTGTGGAAAAAGTGGAGGAATCGAGGAATCGAGGAAAAAAAAGGGGGTGTTAAAAGCTTTCAATGCAACGTTCATTTCTCTCATCCCTAAGGAATCGAGGGAAGACTGCCTAGACAAGTTCAGGTCTATAGCTCTATGCAATGTGGTCTACATGATCATCTCCAAAGTCATTGCCAATCATCTGAAAACCCTTCTCCCCTATTTGATCTATCCGGAACAATTTGGTTTTGTTGAAGGGCGCCAAATCCTGGATGGGGTTATCCTAGTTCATGAAGTCCTGCATTCCTTGCAAAGCTCGAGACATCCAGGTATGCTGATCAAACTTGATATTTCTAAGGCCTACGATAAACTTAGTTGGCAATTCATCCACAGAATGCTGGCAGCCTATGGGTTCTGCCATGACTGGGTGGAATGGGTAATGGGTCTCATCTCCACCCCGTTCTTCAGCATTCTCCTGAAAGGAGCCCCAACTAGTCCCTTTCAATCATCTAGGGGCCTCAGGAAGGGGGATACCCTATCTCCTTTCATCTTTATCTTAATGGCCGAAGGTCTAAGCCGTCTCCTGTAATCCAAGGCAGAAGTGGCGAGCTTCATGGTATCCGTCTCATGGACACCATGGATGCTCAGACCCACCAACAATTTGTAGATGATACCATGCTCATGGGGCACCCTTCAGTCCAAGAAGCGAGAAGCTTAAAATATTGCTTGAATCTCTTTGCCAAAGCCTCGGGTCTCGCTATAAATTAGTCCAAATCCCAAGTCTTTTTCCTCAATACCGCTCCTGCCTCGCAAAGGAACATCCTTTGTATCCTGGGTTTCTCGAAAGGTTCTTTCCCTTCAAAATACTTAGGCATCCCTCTTGGCCCGCGCAAATTGAAATGTACTTCTTGGCTTGAACTCCTTGACCGAATGAGACAGAAACTCACTAACTGGATGCTCATACCTCTAAACTTACCCAGTAGGTTGGTCTTGATTAAATCTATCTTACAAGCGATGCCCATATACTTGTTCTCTGTCATCTCGGCTCCGAAGTCCATTCTCCGTGAAATTCGGCGCATCCAACGCAATTTCTTGTGGGGAGGCAGAGAGGATAAAGCTAAATTTTCCCTGGTAAGATGGTACCGCATATGCCAAACAAAGTTGAAGGGGGGGTTGGGTTTAAGAGATCCGAAAATCATGGCTGAAGTCCAGGGAGCGAAAGTATGGTGGAGATGGGTCACCCACACCACTGAACCATGGGCCAGACTTTGGCGCTCTAAATATGGCCATGACAGGCTCCCATCTCAGCTAATCCGTTTTAACGAAGAACAACAGGGATCCCATATATGGACGAAGGCCAACGGTGGAAGACACTTGGTTCAACAGCGCAGCTTTTGGGAAATTCGTGATGGAAGGAATGCGAGGTTCTGGGAGGACTCATGGAACCAACTCCCCCGTTTGAGTGGCAACCCAAGGTGGGCTCCAATTCAGGAATTGGCTAGGGCGGAGGGTCGTTCTCTTGTTCATCACTTCTGGCAAGAGCAAATAATTAATGAGCAGCGATATTGGATCTTCAATAACAAACCAGACCAAATAGAGGAGGAATACTGGGAGACGTTCCAAGAGGAAATGCACAGGCGAAGCATCAAACCCACGGAGAGGCCGGATGTGCTAAGATGGGGATATACGGACAAAGGAATGTTCAACATTAAGGAGGCGTACAACATTCGAATCGGGAACCGCGCCGAAGATGAGGAAACATGGAAGAAGATATGGACCCTAAACCTATGGCCCAAGGTCGCCACCTTTGCCTGGCTGATTGTTCAAGGCCGCATCCTAACTGGTGAAAATATTTGAAAGCGTGGTATCCAGGGACCTTCTCAATGTTGCTTATGCTCTCGGGCGGAGGAAACCACAAACCATCTCCTGGATAGCTGCCCTTTTGCTGCAACCATTTGGGATAGAGGGGCTATGGGTTTCTGGAAAAGTGATAGGAAAAGAGCCCAGCCGGCGAGAACTTTGATGGAATGGAACCAAAAAACTTTCAAAAATAGAATTATCAGGACCATCTGGAATGCCTTACCTAGTATGATTATGTGGTGCATTTGGAAGGAAAAGGAATGGCCGAATCTTCTGGGACAAACGCTCCAGCCTTGATAAGGTCTGGCAAATGGTGCGGGAAAATCTTCTCTCCTCCATCAAAAGCATGCAATGGCATGACGAATATAAGCTCATACCCGCAGATGAAATTCATGTTGGTGAATTTTGGGGTTTGGACAAATCCCAGTTGGTTGGGCTCCGCAAGCGTGACAGGATCCTTCATCCTTCCAGCCCCAAGACGTGGTCTCTTCCCCCTCATCTGGTCTTCAAGCTTAACTTCGATGGGGCCTCTAGAGGGAACCCTGGTGCTGTCAGATATGGAGGATTATGCAGAGACATGCAAAGAAGGGTTATTTTCATCTTTCTGGGTTCCATAGGCCAAGATACCGATAATTCTGTAGAACTCGAAGGGCTGCTTCAAGATTTGAATTTTCTGGTGCGCACCAACAGTTTTTTGGCGATAATTGAGGGCAATTCCAATATCATGATTCAAATGGCAAGTCGGTTAGCATATGGCCAAGTCAGCAGCCAAGTGTCCACCAGCTGGAGGTTAGCTAGCCACTTGGATGAGCTTCGTGGCCTGATCCATGGCCACCCCGCGGTCTCGTTCGGTCACGTACGACGCGACGCCAACAAGGCAGCGGACCTTCTTTCGAACATGGGGGTCGAGGGGGAGCTAGCTCATCAATGGGGCCCGCTGGAGTCCTTCGAAGCTAATGAATGGGCTCATCACTGCAGACAGCTGGCGGCACAGGATCTCGCGGGTGGTACGCAGTCGGCACGCCTGAACGATGTGGTGGATATAGGTGTCAGACAGTGCGAGCATGCCATGGCATGCCAACACCAAGATGCCTGATCCTATTAATGAGGCAAACGATCAATGGCAGAGGTGGTTGTCCTTGGCCATTATTCTTCTCATTGGAAACGCAGATGAAAGATGGACAGGATGAAGAGGGACGGTCGAAGTGACAGGGCTATCTTTTTAGTAAGAGCTTCCGCCATGGCGAAGGGTACGAGGGAGGTGGTCCGCACCAGAGCAATGACGTCGTCCCGGTACGATCTAGATGGGGTAATGATTTTTCCTTTTCCTTCTTATTTGTCGCCCCATGGGTCGACTCGTTTTCATCGTTCAATCGTGCTCCTGGCCTTTCGGAATCTCTGGTTTCTCCCGTGGCCCTCTGGTCTAGTTTGGGTGTGGCTCTCTGCCTTCCCCTTTCCCCGTGCCCTTGCTCATAATTCTCTTTTGTTGGAAATGGCCCCGCATAGTCAGTTGGTTAAGGGCAAAGCCCATGGTGATTCCTCGTCCGAGCAGGGTGCTACAAGACTCTCTTACAGGGCTACGAGAGTGCAACTTCAGGCCCAAGAAGAGGCCGAATTTTTCAAAGATAATATCCCCCTGAACATTCGTCGAGAGGTGGAGGGTAAGGTCGAGGATCTTTGGAATACCGTGAAAAATATGCCCAAGGAAGATCTCCATCAGGAGGTGGCAAACTGGGTCCTAGATCCTGGCTCCACTGTAGGGCGTGCTGCGGCTTATGATCGCCTCCTCATGCAGTACTGGGTGAACATGAAGCTGGTAGGCCATTCTTTCATGGAACGGGAAGCAAAGATGGCGGGTGATGAGGAACCGGTGGGAGAATGGAAACACCATAATGGCGAATGCCACCTCATTCACCAGAAGGTTGATGTTATTGCTTCCAAACTGGGTGTCTCTTTCTTCGTCGAGGGTAAGGGTCAAGACGAGGTGGCTCACCCAAGGGACAGCTGCGAACAATGCGGGAAGAAGCAAAGGAAGATCTTATCTCCCTATCCTCCGGTTCAGAATCCCCTTGGTGTGGCTCCTGCTTTGACTCACTCGATAATGTCATGTCTGCCCTTGGCTTTTCAGAAAATGGAGTGACTGCCTGGGTCTACTGTCTATTTCAAAGCATGGTAATTCGGCCTGCTAAGTTTTTTCAAGTATTCTCCAATTCTTTTTTGGAATGTAATGAGGCTTCTCCTGCAGCCCAGTTTTCTGCGATTGTCGGTCCTGGCTCAGGGTTTTCCATCTCTGTTTTGGAAGAATAGGGCCTGTGTGCCCACTGCTAGTCCAAGTCTCGGTTTTTTTCTAGTTTTTTGGCCTCTATGGCTCGAGTCCAGTTCTGTGCGAGGCTTCTCCATGCCAGCGAACTGTTAGTCCTGTTTTGTATCCCTGGTTTGTAATGGTTCCCATCTGATGTAATACAATGCTTTTATTTACAAAAAAAAATTGTGGAATCCCATCAAAATCTCGGGCATTTAAGGTGTCAGCCCCTAAAAGACTCTCGGGGCATTATGTGACAAAACTCTTGGCCAAGAAATGTTTTAAACTTTCAAACGAGAGTTTAAAATAACTTTTGGCTATGAGTTTTAATTAAATCTAGGTTAATTTTAGAGCGGAAATAACTCTTGCCTGAGATATTTTAAATTTCTTGACCAAGACAATTTCTCGGCCGAGAGTTTCTGGTCAACAATTTCAACACCATTTCTGCAGTTTTCGTAAATGTGTCACTTTAACAAAGTGGAAACACTGCAAAACCTGAGAATTACATGTTGGAGTTTATAGCAGTATATTAATCATTCAATCTGCTTTCTCATAATATAAAAAAATTTGAATTTCATCTAGGATTTCTATTATCTACTATTTTTTTTTCTAAACTTTATCATTAAAAAATTAAGTGACTTAAAAATTAGTCACAATGAAAATTCAATATCATCACAATGACGAAGCCAAAAAAAATATAAAATCTCACAAGGATGTTCCTTGCAGTGTCATCTTCAAAAGTGTGGTTTTAGTTTGTTTGATAAGAGTCACATTTGAAAAAAAATGCGAAGACAATAGCATGTGTCAATAAGGCACCATTTTTTGTACATATGTTATTTCAATAAATAATAAAAAGTAGTGTACAAGTTTGAAAATCATCAACATATAGTCCATGCACAAGTGCAATCTATGTAGATTATGAGTATAAATTTTTTTTCCCTAAAATGAATAACTATCTCTTAAAAAATGTGGCGCACACAGGTCACTCATTATTCATATTTAAAATTTTCAGTATATGTCGTTGGTGGACGTCAAATTTGTCTGATATGTCGATAATTTTAAAAAAAATATGAGTACGTCGCTAATTCAATTTTCTAAAACTTGTGTGTTTACTTCAACGTGAAATTCCTAAGGGAGATATCGGTTTGAAGAGGTTAAAACATGTTCTGCAATAAGTTCGATTATCATCCTTTGGGTGACTGGTTCTAAGTGTACCCCTCTCTCTACTGGTTAGAGAAACCCAAGTCTTATGCACAAACCACAACTACTCTGGAAAACGTGGTGTCGATTTGTACTTCACACACATCATATACCATTTTTCACTCATGCACCGTGTAATAGACGTATTCACCATCACAATTTCCTTTGCAAAGTGCGCTTTGGAAACAACCACTTGGATGAGCTTCAAATAAGAGGCGTGAATTTTAATGTCTCGTGGGTACTTTGAGTACGTTTGAATTAAAATATATGTTTGAATTTTTATGTTAATTCGATTGTCGTTCTAGCTTCACCACCTTGCTAAAGCTAAAGGAATAAGTGCACGAACATACATAGTATTTGGGTTATGATTTCCATGCTATTTGGTTTTTTTATTTTCATATTTAGGAGTTCAAATATTTAATTTGAATTTTATTTTAACTTTTACGGTTACTTGTCACTCCATGTGATCTTTTCTCTATTTTTTAATTCAAATAAGGTATATTATTTATTGGGTAAACTTTTAAATAATATAATATATTATGAAATTTTTAATAAGTCACGAGGAAGGATAAATCACTTTGTGGATGGAAAAAGGATGGAAAAGGTCTTAGTTGAACTGGATGTATCTAAGGGCCTCTTGGATGATATTGATATGGTTTGTAATGATAATGTCATCTCCCAAAGGATGGATTACATGAACGTGCTTTTCAGATGTAATTACTGTCATGAAACAGGTCATTTGAGGAACACTTGTACTTCTCTCCTTCATGGGGTTCCTTTCAACAAAGGATTTTCGGCTTCTGATCACCCCTCCCACTCTCCTCTGGTGGTCTCTCCCCCTGAAGCTCCTTTCGAAGCCCCTTCTCTTGCTGGTCTGTATGGCTCATCCTCTATTAATTCTTATGATGACCTAACTAAAGGTGAGCTACTATATATCCAGGATATAAAGAATGTTGCCAGATTATCTCTTCCCCCTTCCTCAGTGGAGCCTCAAAAGGATGGTATTTACACTCCTTCCTCTCCTCTTGTCCTCCCTACCTCTTCCTCTTCCTCTGAGTCTCTTCCTCCCTTTACTTTGGAGGAATTTCCACCCCTGACTAGAACCTTCCCTACGACTGAGACCCCCTTAGTGACTAGTCCCACAACTTCCCCTTCTTTCCTAGACCCCTCTCTCCTTAAATCCCTTTCAATCTTCACTGACAAATCCCCTGTTTCTCCCTATACTCTTCCATTAGACTCGATCAGGTTCGAAAATGTAACTATCTGAAATTCCAGAAAATGCAAACCTCCTTTGGTTCCTTCTGAAGAGAGTGGAGCATCTGGCCTTTACACTCCCCTTTCTTCCAGGATCAAAGCTGTTGCTAGATCTTCGAACCCTTCTCCCCAAGCACTTAGAGCACAGTCACCCACTGATCTGGTTGCTCCATGAATATTCTTTCAATGAATATTCGTGGGTTTGGGGGGCTTACCAAACAAAAATCTCTCTAGTCTTTGTTCTCTTCTTTGAATCCTGATATGATTTTGATTCAGGAAACCATGTGTGATCATTATTTGGCTCTTAGTTTGTTCTCTAAGTTAAATCCTAGTCGGGAGTTTTGTGCCCTTGATTCATTAGGCCGCCTAGGAGGTCTTCTTACTAGTTGGAACCCTCATCTTACTCGCTGTAAAGCCTTTCACTCTTATGATGGTATACTGGTCAAGGCTAGGTTTAAGGGTCTTGACTCTGTTTTCTCTATTTTTAATTGCTATGGGCCATACTCTAATAGATATTTTTTCTGGAACAATGTCTTGGCTGGTGGCATTTTTGACCTTCCAAATCTCATTCTTACGGGAGATATGAATTTTACTCTCTCAGATGCTGAAATCTAGGGTAGTAAAGCTCACATTGATATTTTGGCACCATTCTTTGCCCAACACTTGACTTCTACTAATATGGTAGATTTGGCCCCTCTCTCTCCCGGTCCTACCTGGAGAAATGGTCATGTGGGTGTGGAAGGAGTGAGTAAAAGTTTGGATATATTCATGGCCTCGGTTCACTTGTTACCTTTACTCAATCGCTAAAGAACATGGGCTTCTCCCTCTGAGATCTCGGACCACTTTCCCATTTGCTTGGAATGGAACTTTATGCCTTCTTTCCACCCTTACCCCTTCAAGTTCAACAGGGCCTGGCTTCTTGAAAAAGATTTTCCTGGTATTGTTAACTCCTCTTAGTCGACTGATGTGCATTCCTCATTTGACTGTATGTCTTCCCTCTCCTTCAATCTTAAGAGGCTCAAAGGTACTGTGAAGGATTGGGAAAAAAGGAAAGTATTGGCAAAAGCCAAAGAGATCATAGAGATTGATCTTGAAATACAAACTTTGCTATCTGCTTGGATCTCTGTCATTCTAAATGACAGTGAAGCAACTCAACTTTCACATCTGAAGAATAAGAAGGATACTTTATTGGCACACCAAGTCTTAACATGGAGAGTCAAGAGTAGAATAAATTTGATCAATGAAGGGGATGCGAACACCAAGTTCTTTCACACTTTTGCATCTGCTAGAAGAAACTCCAAGTCAATTTGGGCTCTGTAGAATCAGGCCGGGGAAATGGTTGATGAGGATTCCCATCTCAAACTATTGGGAGCACAACACTTGTCAGAATTGTTTAAAGATGATGGCAATACAAATATTGTGGATCAAATAAAAGTTATCTGTCTCTTTCCCACCTTTGTTCAAGAGGAAGAAAGGGGTAGTTATTTCTCATAAATTACTCTCTCAGAGGTGGAAGATGTTCTACAAGGATTTAAAAAGGATAAGATCCATGGCCCTAATGGATGGCCAGTGGAGTTCTTTCTCAACTTCTTTGACCGTGTGGGCTCTGATCTCCTAAGGACGGTGGAACAGTCTCCGTTGGAGGGTAAGATCACCTATGCTTTAAATGCCACTTTCATTACCCTCATCCCGAAATGTGATATGCCACTTACATTTTCAGATTTTCATCCTATCTCTCTCTGCAACTTGGTATACAAGACCATTTCCAAGATTGCAACAACTCTAATGAAGGCTTTCCTAGATAAGGCCATTTCAGCTCATTAGTTTGTATTTCTCCATAATAGACAGATTATTGAGCTTGTTAGCATTACTCAGGAAATACTGCACTCCATTAAACAGAAAAAGAAGAAGGTATTTGTCCTCAAACTGGATCTAGTCAAATCATTTCACCATGTAAACTGGACTTTTCTCAGAATAATACTCTTACAGATTGCTTTACCTGTGGACGGTGTTAATTAGATCATGAGGTGTGTCAGCTCCTCAAATTTTGCTATCCTTATCAATGGCACTCCAACAAAAAAATTTATTGCCTCTCGTGGTATCAAACAGGGCTGTCCTCTTTCCCCCCTCCTTTTCATCCTGGTAATTAAAAGCTTAAGTCTTCTTATCATTGATGCACATAGAAGAGGGATAATCACTAGGATCAAAGTTTCTTCTAGCATGTCTTTAACACACCTCTTCTTTGTGGATAATGTTATCTTGTTTGGGCTGGGGACTCATGAAGAATGGAAAGGCTATAAGGAAATCTTGGACCTCTTCTGTTCAGCAACAGGTATGAATATCAGTAATGAGAAGTCACCCTTTCTATATAGTGAAATTGATGAGGTAACCAGAGATCATATTCTCTCCTTACTACCTTACAAAATGGAACCTATAACTGTTGGTTTCAAGTACCTCGGTTACCATCTCAAGCCTCTGGGTTACTGCTCTAATGATTGGCGTTGGATTATTAAAAGCTTTGAAAGAGGATTAGAAATTGGGCCTATAGACTGTTATCAATGGGAGGAAGGATGATCTTAGTCAGATCTGTTCTTATGGGGTTGGATGTATATTGGCTTACCTTAGCTCAGATCCCCAAATCCATTTTCGATTTTCTATGGGGAAATGTGGGTGGGAAACACAAGATGCACTTAGTTGACTGGAATTCCATCTCAAAACCTTATGAGTATGGAGGATGAAATATTAAGAACTTGGAGTGGTTTAACTTGTCTCTTAGAATGAAAAGTTGTTGGATGGCTCTTAATGGTGAAGGAATATGGAGCCACATTATAACATAAATATCTAAAAGATCTGTATGTGGATGACTAGATTCATCTTCATGATTTTCCAGTTCAAGGATCATCTTATATCTAGAATGGATTCATTCGATCTCTTGCTTAGGTCACCAAGAATTTGGGATGGAAGGTTGGGGATGGCAAAAGAATTAAGTTAGGAGTTGATCCTGTGGCAGGTCTGAACTCGTCATTTGTTCTCTTGGAGGACCTTAGAAGTCACCTGGAAAAATTTGGCATTATAACACTCAATCAATCCCGTAACTTGGGGGACGGTACTTCCTCATAGTCATATTGGCTATCAGCAGAGGATCTGGACTTGGGTGGCTGTTGGAAGGATTAGTGGACCAACTATGTAAAATGATTATCTCATGGTTGTATCAGACTCACTGATAATAAGGATTCTCTGCTCAGGATGTATAGCAAAGCTACGTGAATGGTCAATGCTAAGTTAGCATATGAACTCATCACTTCTTGCCTGCTCATAGCTCCGCTTGCTAGTGCTCTTTCACGCATCTAGAAGTGTGACATTCCTTTAAAACTGATCTGTTTTAATTGGCCGTGTCTGGAAAATTGCATAAATACTTGGGATAATTTAATTAAAAGAGGATGGGTTGGGCCCAACAGATGCAGCCTGTGTAGAAATGAAGAGGAATCTGTAAATCATCTATTCTCGGCTTGTTATTTCACCCGGTATATCATCAACTACCTCTGCATGATCCTCCACTTGGAAATGGACTGGAACGAGCCCTCTTTTATGGAAAATATGGAAAATTCGTTCGCTAGAGAAAATAAATTTCTGTACCTACCTCTCTTCATTACCTGGAATTTGTGGCTCACTAGGAACATAATTATTTTTTAGGATAAACAACCTGATATAAATTTCCTCTGCCGCAATATTGTGGATCGGCTGCATACCTACCTAGTGGTCTCTCAAAGAAATCCCAAACGGAGATGTATTGGTCTGGAACCTATCATTGAGTACCCATCTAGTTGTTTCAATGGGGCTTCAACTAATATGACTGGAGGTGTTGGTATACATATATTAATCATTCAAGACCATTTTTTCTGCATAAAGATGGGGTGTGGTCATAGTACAAACACCAGATCTAAACTACTGGCTCTTTGGGCACTGCCATTTGTTGCAAAGGAATTTGGAATTCCTTCTCTTCATGTCCTAAGAGACTGTTCAGCCATTATTAATTGGGTCAAGGGAAGGGTTTCTCTTTCAACTCTCAATTTGGATGGATGGTGTCACAATATCAGAAAACTTGAATCATACTTTCTCTCTCTAGACTTTCGTCGTGTCTATAGAGAATACAATGAGAAGGTAGATGGCTTATCCAAGGAAGTGCTCTCCTTAGCCACTGGCCACTTATATTTCACTGAATTCTTTGAAGTTGAAATTATTGGGAATGGTTTGATTCAGCTCTTTTAAGACTATGAACTTATGCCTACTCCTTTTTACATCTTTGTATGTTTTCCTAAGTATGGTTGGATGAGTATTTTACATCATTTGGATGCCATAGGTGGACTTTATTCTCCTCATAGACTCTGATTTACTGCATATTCTCACGAGTGCTTCCCTAGATAAGCCACTTCTGGATTCTTTTTGTATTCTCCAGTAGACATCATTGGAGGTCTGGAAGGAGTTGGGATGGTTATGCTTATGTTGTTTGGATGACTCTATGCGAGCTACTTTTTGTTAGTTGATACTACCTTGTATCTTGTTGTATGAGTCATTGATATAGCTATATCTCTTGTGGGTAGGAGCTCTCTGCTAGATTGAGATTTGAACCATTCTTCGCAAGGTATTCCAAGTATTGATAAGGACCACTTATGTGATGTAACAATTACCTTTAATTCAAATGAATACCAAGGAACAACTATTTTTCTTCTGGAAAAAAGTCACGAGGGAGGATAGTAGTAGGTCTTTGTGGTGTGCATGAATTGAACACAAATTTGTATGTCATTGTAAGTTTTTTTAATAATAAACTATGTGATATCTTTGGGATGGTTTATATATTTTTAAAAATATATGATTTTTTTAAGAGTTTCATTCAACTAATTTTACTTTAAATTCAATGTGAATATTTTTGTTTGGTTATTATTGAAGTAATATACTACTATGAAGTTTGTCAAAATCGTATATCCTCGTATTTCAAAAAATTAGGAGGCATTCGATATTTGTTTGCTCTTTATTGTTACATTACACTTTTAATTTGCTTTTTTCTCTTATTTTTATTTTTGTTTTTAAGTATAATAAATATAAAATAGTATTATTTCAATTATAAAATTATTTTATTTAAATTTTAAATATTGGTTTATAATTAAATATTGAGTTATTAATTAATATTTATTTTAAGATGAAAAAAATTATATACTTAATTCTTAAATTGGTAATGATGTGAGTTTTCTTATCCATAAATGTAATTAAATATATTTCGATTCTTAAGTTCTAAATCTTACTCCATAATGAATTAATCCATTTACATATCATGATATAATATTTTAAGATGAAAATTTATATCATAACTAACGTGTCAAATGGGTAATAATAAGAGTTTTCCTAATTACAAATACATGTAAACTCATTTTTTTATATTTAATTTCAAGGTCTAAGTCCATAACTAATCAAGGAAGTAGTTTTGTACATTTTTTAATCTGCTTGTTATTACTTGTTCAACTATTTTTTTATCAAACTTTTTTTAAGAGACAAGTACCATGCACCTTTGCTACTAATCTCACATAGAAATATAAGCAACATAGTTACAACAAGTAATAAGTAACAGGTCGACATATAAGCAACAAGTAATCTCACATAGAAAAATAAGCAACATTACAAGTTTTTAATCTCTCATAATTACTTTTTTTTTTTAACAAAAACGGATAAATTTTTTTTATTTATGTATTTTGAAATTTTCAAGACTGAAAAATATGTCCTCTCAGCCTAATACAATCAACAAGATGGGTCATATAACAAAGAATGAGCAGTCTTCTGACAGAATAAAGAGTAGCTCCATAAAATTCAATCTTTAAGGGATTGGCTGGAATTCACTAGCTTCGCCATTGAGACTAAGGTGACCTTGCTCCAATAAACAGGCAATATTAGCCAAATGATCTGCTCTTCTATTTAAATCCAGCAAGATATGAAACGATTCCACCTTTGCGAACTCTTTTAATGTAATTCGGATTTTCTTCAAAATTTTATTCAAAACAGAATTATTAAATTGTCCTTATGAATTAATCAATTTAATTAGCAATTCAGAATCTCCATAAATTTGAATCGACTGGAACCCGGCCGCCTTTGCAATTTGACACGCTTTGAGAAGGCTATAATATTATGCCTGATTGTTGGACATAAATCCAAGCCCCCAGCTAAAACAAGACTCAAATTGTCGATCATGTGAGATTAACAACCCCCCAGCCCTAGATGTGTCGGGATTTCCTTTAGATGCTCCGTAAAAAAAAATACAAGCATAAGAGGATTTCTTCCAACTGTCAACAAATTTTGCCTCTGAGCAATGAATTTTCCACAAAGAAAAGCTACTTGGTTTGAGAGAAAACGATTTGTTGTTTCCCATATTGTGTTTCCCAAGCCACTCATTGACTTTGCATGGAAACATTAACAAAGATGGAGAATTACAAACCGATTCTGCAATAAAAAATTTAATTCTGGTTGCTACATGAGCAGGATTCGATTTGTTATTACTGAAGATCCCATCATTCCAAACTAGCCAAAACGTCCACCAGGTATATTTCGGAATTAACTGCCAGACTTTTTTCTAATCAACGAATTTTGCTGAAGCATCTATTTGCCATTCTTGCTAGGGGATTTGCTCTTGCCAGGAGGAAAAAAAATTAATTACAGAGATTTGGGAAGGAGCAAAAATTGAAAGACCACTGAGGACCAGCTCCCACACTTGCTTGGAAAATTCATCGTCAATAAACAAATGGTCATAAGTATCGCCGGCTACTTGATAGAGGCAGTAGCGATACGGCCCGTGAAACCCACGCAAGCTTAAATTCTCGCCCGTCAACACCCTTCTATGCATTAATAACCAGTTGAAAAAATTTACTTTGGGGAGGCATAGTGGAGACCACACCAAATTCCAAGTTGTTGGAGACAAAATAGAAGCTGATGGGATTTGCAATGAAGAGAACCCACTCGCTGCTGAATAAAAACCAGAGCTGCCCCACCCCCACTCATCTTTGAAATAACAATTTACGGGAGCCAGACCAAATAAGGATGTAATTAGCAATTTCTGCTGCTGAGATAAATGCTCCAGGATTTCAGGAAGGCTCCATCCATCCAAATTTCCATTCCTGTCCCATTTACAAATATCGGCTAGATGGAGAAGGCCTTTATTGCTTAGCTAGTTCTTGATCTCACTCAGTGAATTTATAGAAGATAGAGGTGGATTTCCAAGGATTACATCATCCCACAGAAAAATCTTTTTCCACTACCAGGAATTCGATATAAATGTTGTTGAAATTTGTCAATTCCTATTTTACAGAGATTCCACATTGTTGTGCCTGAGGGGATGGGAGAAGTTTTAATATTTCTCGAAGATTTTCCCTTGAGATATTTTTTCCTAAAAATCTGACTAACAGGATGATTTTTATTTGCATATAACTGCCAGATAAGCTTTCCTCCCATTGCCAAATTTACCAATTCAGGGTCCCAGATTTGCACACCACCCTCTGAGATAAGTCTTTTGAGTGTTTCCCAACTGACCAAGTGCATCTTCTTATGATTACCTTTGCCACCCTCCCAGAGAAAATCTCGGAGGAGTTTAGAAATTTGAGCCGTAATGGATTTAGGGGCAAGGAGTAGGGAAAACTGATAGATGGGAAGAGCATAGAGGATAGACTTAATCATAATCAATTTACCAGCCTTGGTAAGCCGCTGACCACCTGAGGAAACTAATTTAGATTTCAATTTTCCAAGCACTTCCAGCCAGAACGAAGGAGGGCTAGGACTCAGGGTTAAGGGAAGGCCCAAATAATTGATCTTGTCCCAATTAGAAAAACCAGGAAATCCCAATGATTGAGAAATCCAAAGAAGAGACAAATGATCAATATTCCAACCATAGATTGCACTCTTGCTTTTGTTTATCAGACCTCCTGAAGACAAGCAGAAATTTTGAAGAATTACATTGAAAGCCCGGGCAATATTAAGAGATTCCCCTCCCAAAAAGAGAGAATCATCAACAAAAAGAGCATGATTTATTGAATCCACACCAGTAGCAATCTTAATACCAGGGAGGTAGCCAGCATCCAATTCAGCTGAAAGTTTTCGGCTGAGGGCTTCTGCCATCAAAATGTAAAGAAAAGGAGATAAGGGGTACCCTTGACTAAGTCCCCTAGTGGTTTGAAAGAATTCAGCTGGTCTTCCATTAACCAGAGGTGCAATCCACGGCCAATCAATACACGCTTTTATCAGACAGACAAACTCTGCAGTGAAGCCAAAAGAGGATAGAACCTAATAGAGGAAGTATAGCTTGACCCAATCAAAATCATTTTTCATATCCAGCTTGATAATCATACCCTTTTCTTTCCTTTGAAAAAAAGAATTAAGGGTTTCCTGGACTTGGATCACATTATCAATCAAATGCCTTCCTTTAACAAACCCCCCTTGGAGAGGAGAAATTAAAGAACATAGCAAAGGTTTTAGTCTGTTGGCTAAGAGTTTGGCCAAGATTTTATATGAAGCAATACAGAGGGAAATAGGCCGGAATCTATCAAAATAAGATGGATTGACTTCTTTTGGAATCAAGGCGAGAAAGGTAGAGTTTGTATTTCCTCCCACTTTTGCTTTCTTGAGAAATGCTGAAATCATTCGAAGAAGATCAGATTTTATAATGTACCAGCATGCTCTATAGAAGTGAATGGAAAACCCATACGGCCTAGGGGTTGTCCGGCTCCATACTCCATATCACATCTACAACTTCTTGTTCAGATAATGGTTTCACAAGATCAACATTAACCTCATGACCAACCAATTTAGGAATGTTGAAAAGAAAGTCAGCATTCATGTTTCCATCAGAATTAAAATATTCTTGAAATAAAAGATGTAAATGTGAATTGGCAGCTTGAAGTAATAGCGATTAGCCTTTGATAGTGTCTCCATCACTATTACAAATTTCAGCAATATGATTTCGTGAAATTCTGGCCCTGTATTGCCGGTGAAAAAATGCAGAGTTTTTATCTCCGGCTTTTAACCATATACTTCAAGATTTGAGACGAAGATGCTCTTCCTCCTGACGAAATGAAAGGAAAGAGGAGGCTTGCGTTGTCTGCTCAGCAGCCAATTGTGGCTTGAAAATCGCGCAGTCTTCCATGCTTATTTGAATCTCATCTAGAGCTTGGACTGAAGCTTCCCTGCAATTCGTTGGGTTAGGAGATGGGATTTTTATTCATTTCTTCAAAGTAGTTTTAGTGAGTTTTAACTTTTGTTCCTAGACAAAGCTAGGAGAGCCTACAATATATTTAGACCATACTTGAGTTACAATGTCCCAGAAACCCTCCCTTTCAATCCAAATTGGACTGAACCGAAACGGGATAGGTCCTAAATTTTCTTCGTTTTCCACATGAAGAGAAATTGGGTGATGGTCGGAGGTAATTTTTGGCAGGATTTTTGAAGAAATAATAGTGCCATCCATCAACAAACTTTGGACTAGGAACCTGTCCAGTCTAGCAGAAATTCAGGAGATCCCCATTCTATTGTTGGTCCAGGTAAACCACCCCTTCTTGAGCTTGATATCAAGGAGATCGTTAGCTTGAATTAAGGAATCCACGACTACCTGAAAAGGATCCTTGCCCCTATTACCTCCACATTTTTCCTTCGAATCAAGAATTATATTAAGATCTCCAGCCACAATAATATTTATGGGAGAGTGAGAATCCAAATAATTAGAGAGGGTATTCCAACAGATTTTTTTTTTCTAGGAAATTTACTGGTACATAGAGGTTGAAGAGAGAAATAAGAATTTTACTAGATACATGCTGTAATTCAGTGAAAATATAGTGCTGGGTTACAAACGAGGAAATAAGGAGAAATTTGTCTTCTAACCATAAATTAGGTACTCCCCCAGAAGTGACCCAAGCACTAACATCCTTACCTGTTGTTGGCCACTTTTCCCCACTTGCGCGACCCAGGTTCTGCGCAGCCCGGTGATCCAACAACTACCCTAGATATCGGTCCGATAGAGAAAACCCCATCGACAACACCTACGAAGTAGGAGCAGTCTCACTCGAGATATCTAATAGATGGGTAACCGCCGGAACCATGTTTCTATGATTCTCGGGGAATTATAGTCCCTTGGATTGCAACCAAGGAGCTCAAGGAAGGCAGCAGGGCGGCTGGATGGAGGAGTCAGTTCTGCACGAATGAGCACAACTGTATGTCATTGCACAGGGCCTGACTTTCCTTTCCCCCTCGCAGCTGACTCACATCAATCGTCTCTATAACTTAAGTTGGGATTCATAACAGGAATTGTACAGAATGATATATATTTATACAGTTTCAATTCAGCAAGATATTATGTTCATCCATCTACCAATTGCAAGAAGCTAACAGAAACTGAACCACATTTAACATTATATGAGAAGCAACTATTAATCAATCACATTAACATTCACCACATCAATCATTCATTTGGACACAAGAAGTAATGTGGAAACCCATCTGGGAAAAACCGCCATAGTGCTCTTCATCTGGCATGAGAAAGGATATAGCACCTTGCAGTCTGCGGGATGCAGACTGATCTTGAGATATGTCTTTTAAGTTCAGACTCATAGTTCTCATGCTCTCTGTCTTATTTCTCCTAATCTACTGCTACTACCTATAGATACGCACACAGCCTGGATCGACCTTCCTAGCATTTGCACCACTCTAGTAGAGCTTCCTCCTTGCACTATTCTCTCTGCGTCTTGCAGATTCCTGATTACCTTCATCTTAGATATGTTCTCTTCAACTGTATACAGCTCTCCTCTATCAAACCTATTCTGTAATTACGACTAACAAAAATCAACCTTCTAACTATTAAATCTCTCCTATTTATAACATTTTACATGACCACACTGGGTCGACTGCTTACAGGAAGTCTATTAACTGTCACCATCATCCACCCCCCCAAGCTACAGCTGTGGTGATCATGACTCGACACGAGGCACTAACGGCCTTATTTACAGCGTGCTTTCACTCGTGTGGCATCCACCGACTTAAGTTGGCTTCTGCACCCACAACCTCCCTGTCGCTTTTCGGTCATTTTCCCCATGTGCGCTTCCGCATTTGCCTTTCCTTTGCCACGCACCTCTCTGTTATGCCTTCGCGAGCCCTTTTCATCCTTCACAATCTTCCTTTACTTCTATCCTGCGCACGGTGCATTTTCCTTGGTTGCACGTGCAAACTTCCTTTTTGTGCCCCTTTCCCTTGCCAACAGGCCCCCAACACTCACCTGTGGCTCATCCCAAGCCACGAAGCAAAGGACATATGAGTGACCCGACCTACCGCCTTGCGCGGTATCTTTTGACATTTTTTTTTTGTAGCTTATTCGGCTTTGTAGCTTGCGCATCTCGTACCTTGCCCCCCCATTTTTTTTGACTTGGTTTTATACGACTTCCTCTTCATCCTGTTCTGATAAGTCTATGCCCATATAACTTCCTTTGTGTGCCCCTTTCCCTTGCCAACAGGCCCCCAACACTCACCTGTGGCTCATCCCGAGCCACGAAGCAAAGGACATATGAGCGACCCGACCTACCGCCTTGCGCGGTATCTTTTGACATTTTTTTTTGTAGCTTCTTCGGCTTTATAGCTTGCGCATCTCGTACCTTTCCCCCCCCTTTTTTTTACTTGGGTTTATATGACTTCCTCTTCAGCCTGTTCTGATAAGTCTATGCCCATAGCTTGCTCTACATCTGGCCCGGACCTTCTTGGTGGTGCTTCTGCTATTCTGCCTCATGTTCCTACGTGCCCTTATTTGTGTTGCATTCTTTTTCTCTTGCTTCTTCTCAGAGCTCTTTGGTGGTCTCCAGTGCAGCTATATCTTTCCCTGGAAGCTGGGCTGCATTACCAATGTTTTGCTGGAACTGGGCCAGAATAGGCGTAAGTTGTTCTAACTCTTGGCAAGCTTCATCTACCTGCTACTCGAGTTCCTGCACTGTGTCGCTACTTGGGTGTTCCGACGAGGTACTCGCTAGTGTGTGAGTGAACTCTTGGATGCGCTATTGAACCTGTTGAATTAACTTTGTTATCCTTTCGGATTTGGCCTGTTGTTTAGCCATTTCCTTGCGGCGCATGCTTTCCTAATCGTGCAAGGTTCTGGCCTTATTGACGAGCTCCTTAAGCTCAGTGCCCCGGGCAATTTTATCCTTCATTGGTAGCTTCTTAATCTTGGATTTCAGTGCCAAGATTTGTAAATCTTATTGTCGTGCTTGCTCGACAAGTTGCTCTGCCATTGCATCATCGATTAGCTACTCCCATGCTATAGCAATTGTTTCGACTGCTTCTACACAGATGCTCTCGGCTTCCCTCAGCCGGGAAACCGCTTGAGTTGTCGATTGTTGCCTTTCCTGTAGCACTTTCGAGGGCGTGCCAGGCTACGGGTTGGTTTTCATCTCCTAGATCTCTTTCTGGAGGTCTATGGCCAGCTTGGATAGACATCTCAATTGATGCACCTGTTCGACCTTAGACTCTGCTTCCTTGTCGAAGAGTTGCACCGTTGCCTCCTTTATTGCTTGTTCTAGCGAATCCTGCCTCTGGGCTTGGGCTGCCAGATTTGCGCGCTGGCGGTTGATAACTTGCTTTCGCTCCCTTGTTTTCCTGGTTGCCTTAGCTTCCTAAGAGGTAGCTGCAGTTTCGCAGATTCTAATCTCTGTTGCAGAGGCCTGTTGAATAGAGTATATTTGTAGCAAAGTTAACTTTGAAAAAATTAAAATCAATGTGTCCAAGCTATGGAAACTTGCCTCGTTTTCTTCACCTTTCTTAGATAATGCCTCCATAGGCATTTCTATTGTTAGGGGTGGGATCATGATTGGCACTGGTAAGGCATCTGATTGGGAGACATCGGGGGTTCCATCCTGCATGGTGTCTGGCACTTCGGTGATATTCTGCGCGAGTTGGTTAACCTTTGTGGTAATGGGTGTTGTCCAATTGGTTTGCCTGGTCGTGAGCTGTCCCAAAGTTTTCTCTGTGACTTCGACAACGACATCACGTGGAAGGGTCAAGTCCGCATCTGGTATGTCTCTGACATAGGGTCGGTTAACCTTCTACCTCTTGCTATATGGGAAGCTCAATGTGTCTTCATCTTCCTCCTCTTGCATGGGCTGCTTGCCCCTCTTTTTCCGGGATTGCTCGATGCTTAATTCTTCACTTATAGAGGGGTCTTCTAGGTTGTCATTGGGTAGATCATGCTCATCTTCCACTTCATCTTCTTGGGAGCCATCTTGGGGCTCCTGCATGCTGGTATTGGCGCCATGCTAGTTTGGGTTCTCTGGTCGATGGTCCTGCGGTACTTGCTGTTGTGTAGGTACCTTCTCCTGATGGGTAAGCTATTCCTCCGGCCAATCTTTGATTTCTCAATCAATGTCTGCATCCTTGAGGATGAAGAATGTGGGAAGGGCTTGCTTATTGGGGTCCCCACGAGGTTGGAAGATGATGTTGTGGTGCGCTGCATGGAATTGAATGAACGGGTACTTTGCAACCATTGCAGGAGTCAACCGTTACTGCACGCGCATTATTTTTCGGAGCCTCTCTCCCTGTAGGAAAAATATAATTCTTGCATAATTCTTGCGCTTGTTGTCCTTATGATCCCAGAGGTTCTGGTAAGGCCTGCCCAGAAACTGTACGGGGATATCCATGGGATGATAGTCTGGTGGCGGAGCCCATACTACAAAAGAAATTAAAATAAAGAGCCAGGAGAAGTGAAACTTAGCTATGGGTTGTTCATGTTCTTCTCGTGCATCATCCAATAGTTCGTTCAAGAGGAACTAGAACCAACTAATGTGCATTCCTTGGGCACATTTTTCAGCAAGTTCTACTGTTGCGGTCGTGCACTCAGCCGGCCTCATCTTGCGGAGGACCTTGCTACACAAGATCTTTGTTGTTGCTTGCACCGCACTATCCTCAATGGAGGTGATGAGAAAACCCTTTCCACCACGGATGAGTTGATACTTAGCCTTCATATCATTTTTGTTTGTCTTTTCCTCCTCATTATTCAAGTATAGGGCCGGGTCGATTCCCTTCCGCGGCAGACCTGTAATGGTCGAAATCAAGTCCACCGTCACCTCATATGGTTTGTTCAGCCAAAGGTAGCCAGCATGGAAGCACACAAGCAGTTTCTTAACATACATTTCGACTGGTACAGAGCGGCCAAAATGGGGCATAAGGAGCAGGTTTAATATACTGAACTACTCCAATCTGCGCGCATACTCTAGTGCAGAGACAACATCTGTCGCCGGTGGCCAGCCGGGTTTTACTTCCATGAATTGATCTCTAGAGATGTCTAGCTTCCGAGTGTCATAGTATTCAAACTTTAATACCTAAAGCTTGGTCAAGATGGAATCCTGGGGTTTTGTGTCGCCCTCTGGAATAGCGGGTTCTTCTAATAACTCTAGAATGCTCACCGTTACTACTACAGCACCGAGCCTCCTAGGTGATACATAGGGTGGAAATAACTTCTTCTCTTCTTCAGTGAGCTCTGCTTCTGGTGATGTTGGCCGAACTGGGTCGGCTCTACGAGCTTTAGGTATTTTCACCCCAGGGATGGAGGAACTTGGGGGGTCGGTATTCAAGGATTGCATAGCGGTAAAAAATTGGGCTCCCGTTGGTTGCTCTAATGGTCAGGAGGCAGTTATCTGTGTGAGCTGACTTCCTGCTTGTGATGGATGCGGCAGATGTTGCAACAGTTTTTTGACGATCCTTGGCTTGGGTACTACTTTCAAATTTGGCTGAGTCTTCTTCATCTTCTTAGGAGGCCAAACCGGGTCAAGGTGCCCTTACTGGAGTGCTCACTATGGCTGGAATATTTTACTAAGTAAGGTCTTTGGCTTTGAAGGATGGCTCGGTCTGTGCAGCGGGATCGGCTCTTTGTATTGTTGGTTCGTTAAAGCAATGCAGAAGTTTACGGCGGAAGATTAGGACGACTTATAGGCAACGAGTCTTTAAGCTAACTAGACAAGGTGAAGGACCCTCTGGCAGATCACATGGGCTCGTCCTTTGCACGCTTAAGCTCCATTATGCATTTATCAGGGTAGTTAAGGCACTCAACCAGATGGGACCAAAACGTCCGCCGCCTTTTTCCTCGGGCCTACCGCTTTAATGCTATTGAATGTTTAGTGGTGCTGGATCTTTTTCAAATTTTCCATGCCCTTACCGACAGTCAGTGCCTACTAGCTGTTTGTCACTTTTAGACAACTATCTTGTGAAGAATCTTTTTTTTTTTTTTTTTTTGCGCATCACGGCTTTATGGGACCCTGTCGTAGTCATCGCAATAGGGTTTTAATCGACTGCCATTGATCATGCCCGCTACTGGTGTTCCATCTAGATTATGTAGCTTTACTATGCCTGCTTCAGTAATATGCGCAACTACGTATGGACCTAACCAATGCGTTTTAAGCTTACCCGGATGCTTGAGAAACTTACTATCATACATCAAAACAAGTCCACCAACCTTGAACTATTTTGTTGTGATGTGGCGGTCATGCCGGGATTTCTGTCGCTGCTTTTCCACATTTTAATGGAAGCCTGCAATAAAATGGTCTTCTTCCATTTGAACCAGTTGCACCAGCCGCTCTTCTACAACATCGGTATCTGTCATCTCTGTTATCGCATCAATTCATAGGCTCGGGACAATATACTCCATGGGAATGACTGCTTCTTGTCCATAGACTAAACGAAAAGGGGTGTATCCAGTTATTCGTTTGCATGTTGTTCTGTAGGCCCATAATACTCCTGAGACTTTCTGGTCCCGATCATTTATGCGCACATTGCATACTTTGGTCAGTGTATTTTCGAGTACCTTGTTGAATGCTTCTACAGTTCCATTTGCTTGAGGATGGTAGGGTGTAGTTTTCTTGTGTTGGATTTGGAATTCTGTAGTCAGTTCAACAATTAACTTATTTACAAAATGCGTACCTTGGTCGTTGATTAGGATTTTGGGACAACCAAATCTTGTGACGACGTTCTCAAAGAGGAAGTGGGCCGCAGTTGCAGTAGTACAATCTTTTACAGGTGCGGCCTCTACCCATCTTGTCAAGTAATCTGTAGTAGTGATGATATAACACGCACTAGTTCATTTTCCCAGTGGAATGATAGGGCCAACAAAATCCACTGCCCATTTCTCAAAGGCCTGCAATGTAATTTGTGGCACAAGTGGCATTTCGTCACGTCGCGATGGTTTCCCCATTCTTTGACACTTATCGCAATTATGATAGTATTTTCTTGTATCCATATGTACCGTTGGCCACCAGAGTCCAGCTTGCAAAATATTGTGCACTGTTGCTTTCCCGACATAGTGTCCTCCTGAGACACCCGCATGTGCTTCCGACATTACCCATTGTCTTTCATGATCAAAGACACATCTTTGCAGTATTTCATTTGGTCCCAAATTATAGAGTTGTCCCACTATTAGCGTGTATTCTGAGGTCTTAACAACTAGTTGTTTCTTTTTCCATGTTGAATAATCTACATGTGCATATCCTGTATTAAGTAAGTGTATAATCACATCGAATTCTTTATCAACAACATCTATAGCAAATAGCTGCGCATTCTGTAAATTATCCTCTAGGCTGGTGGGTTCCTCCCCATTTTCAATTCGTGATAAGTGGTCAGGCCCAACATTTAGTCATCTTGGCTTCACAATGACTTCAAAGTCAAATTCTTGAAATAGGAGGAGCCACAAGCAGATTTCCCCCACCCCAACACTGGCTTATTGACCAGGTATTTTAGCGCAGAATGATCAGTGAACATTTTTAAGTGTCCACCCAATAGATAATGTCTGGATTTTTGTAGCGCATAGACCATTGCAATCCCTTCTCTTTCAGTTGTGGTATATTTTTTCTCTACTGTTGATAGTTTCCTACTGGCAAATGCGATCAGGTGGTCAATTGCGCCATCTCCTGGTTGGGTTAACACTATACCAAGCGCAATCGATGAGGCATCAACATGTACATGGAATTATTTTTTATAATCTGGAAATATTAATATTGGTGTAGTAGCCATTTTAACCTTTAGTTTATCCAAACTCTCCTAGCATTTTTCATTCCATTCGAACTTGGCATGTTTTTTTAACAGCTTCTCCATTGGGGCAGTTATCTCTGCATACCCTCTTATGAATTTCCTATAATACCCAGTGTGCCCAATGTATACCTGAGTTGTGTGACTGATGTGGGAAAAGGCAAGTCCAGGTATTTCTACCTTCACGGGGTCGACCAAGATTCCATCACGGCATACTACATGGCCCAACAGTACACCGAAAGGTGCACAGAAGATACATTTTCTCAAGTTCAGCGCAATTTGATATTGGCGACACCTCTCCAGCATCATGTGTAAATTTTCAATATGATCTCTTACCAGACCAAAGACCATCCAGTCATCAAAGTATACTTCAAGAAACTTGTGAATGAAATCTTTGAAAGCAGATACTACTATTCTAGAAAAAATAGCAAGGGCATTTTTAAGGCCAAAGGGAATTACCGTGTATTGGTAGCATCCCCATTCTGTTACAAAGGTTGTCTTGTGTCGATCTTCTTGCGCAATTTGGACCTGATGGTATCCTAAGAACCCGTCTATGAATGAGTACATTTCCTGTCCACCAACGCTTTCCAAAAATTCATCCGTGAAGGGTGTGGGAAATGGATCATGCAAGCAGGCATCATTTATTTTTCTCAGGCCAACACAGATTCTAACTTCACCTGTCACCTTTTGTCCTGGATGACTATGGGGCTTATCCATTCCAATTCTTCAACTGGTTCAATAATTCATGCCTCCAACATGCGATCCAGTTCTACTTTCACTTTCTCCTTATAACGTGGGTTTAATCTATATGGTCGTTGTTTCACTGGCCTTGCATCGGGTTTGAGTGGAATTTTCATTTCACCCAAATATCCTACTATTCCCTTCATCTCCCTGAAATTTTTCGGGAATAGGTCATGAAATTCATGTAAGAGATCGGTGATTTTGGCTACTATTTCTTCATCCCAGTAATCTCCAATGTTGGAAAATTTCGGATTGTCCTCCGATCCAATGTTAACCTTTTTAATATTTAGTGGCTTAATGAACTTTTCACTGGAAATTCTGCTTCCTTCTACCTCACGTGATCCTTCCAATTTTGGAATATTGATGTTGGTCGGATCATCATCCGGGTCCCCAGAGAGATTATAGCACGTCATCCAATGTTGGACTGTCTCACAACATTGGTGGGAATGCGCAGCACAAGGTTGAGAATACACAATCTCCAGTGGGATCTCGACGAATATTTTTTCCTTAATAGTTTTCAGCGCAATAACAACTGTAGGTTGTTCATCCGCAAACTGGAATGTGTAAGTGAATTTCTGCGCAACTTCTTCCCATTCCCTTGTCTCCTGGTGCAGCTCCATAGATGCATACCAGCCTCGTGGTTCCGTCTCAAGAGTATGGATGAAATGATGAACCCATTCCTGGCGAGGGTAGTTCGAGAATGTTGTGGAACATTGTTCCAAGTGTTCAACAGGACTAGATAACCATGTATATCGTTGGGTTACAGTTGTAATTTCTTCTCCAAAACTTACTTCTAGCAGCCTTCTGCATTGTGGCCATTCAATTATGGTGCTCTTAGGAGTACCCCACCATCGTGCGGGCGTAGCTTTTAATGCAAAGTCTAGTTCAGATGGTCATTGTGTATATGTTACTAGTTCTTCAAATTTAGTCAAGAATACTGCCAAGTTAGGCAGTCCTTCATATGTGGGTAGTGGTCGTGACTGAGTTCCTACTCGTATGACCGACTTAGTTATCCTAGCACATTTTCGTGACAAGACCTCATGTAGTCGATTCTGCCACTTCTCCAGTGCCTCTCCTGAGTCCAATGTACATGAACTCTCACATTTCCAACTTAAGTTACCATCTGCAGTAGGGTTAATATAGTCTTCCCGAAGGGTGGTTATATTGTAGATGGTGTCAAGGTGGTCACCATGCCCTTCGTTGATTATCGGTTCAACGTAGCTCGATCCTTATAGCGAGTCAAGGGGTGCAACAACCTGCATCTCATCATCTTCAAATGATAGGATCCTTCTTTTGAAATTTATGATCATTTCGTTTTCCATTGCCCAATCAATACCAAGCAGTGCAGGGTATGGGGTGGTATCATCTACTATATCTATGACTTCAAAGTCTGCAAAAGTGCGTAATCCTTCAATATCCACTTGAACTTGACCCCTCCTGCCAACAGGGAGGACCTTTGCTTGATTTGCAAGCCTTAATTGAATGGGGGACCATTCTAAGGGTGGCTTGCCCATCATTTCCCATGTTTGGCGCGTTAAAATGTTGACATAGGATCCCAGGTCGAGGATGGTATAGTCCATATCATAATCACCAATTTGCGCGGTCATCCTGATTTCGCGTCCTGTCTTGATCTTGGTCTTTATATTGTTAACCTTCTTTGGTGAAGGGTCTCCCTCCAGAAGTGTTTCGACGAGTGCTTCCAGTTCTACAATCGCTTCCTTATCCTTGATTAGCGCTAAACAAATTGACAAGAAGGGTTTAAGTTTACTAACCTTATCTACAGTTTTGTTCGTACTTCGTTGTTCAAATATCTTCTGGAATATTTCAGGCATATCTTTCACTTGGCCTGAGGTAGATGGCTGTTATGCGCCGATGACTGGACACACATCCATTAATATGCACTTTTTTTCTTGAATGTCAATTGGTGCTTTCTTCTTTGTGGCAGGTCGCACCTGGGGTTGCACCTACGTCGCAGGGTCTATCTGCGTGGCTTGGTCTGCACCTGTCGTAGCACCTCCCCTCGTGACCACTGCCACATTGGGTTCTCATGGTTCAATGACTATCATCTATATATTGGTATTGGCATTCGGATTGGGAGCATTCGGCACAGGGTTTGGTGCAGGGTTTGGTACCGGGTTAGCTAGTTCAATCGTCTAGGCTTTCCATTGAGAGATGAACTGTGGGCCTTTCTTGACATTGTGATCCTGTCTCCAGTACGAGAAAGTCCTTGTAGGTTCTGGGAAGTCCCTAGCGTAATGCCTCGGTACTCCACAATTGTATCATACAACTGGTCCTCTTCCTTGGCCAAATCCTCGTCCTCCCCGGCCCCTACAATTGCCACCCCCCCTTTGAGGTGGTTGTAATAGGTATTGTGGTTGCTGGTACTATTGTTGGTATAAGTTATATGGGGTAGTATTTTGAAACTAGGGTTCCATCTGAAACTGCTACGGATATGGGAATTGTGGTGCAGCCTAAAACTGGGGAGGAGCCTGGAACTAAGGTGGGGTCTGTTCAATCTTTACTTTATCTTCCGTCTTCATCAAATATGTATCGACCATTTTCTCCCTCATGAGTTGGTAGGCCCTACAATCTCTTTCATCATGGCCTACAAATTTACAAAAATTACAATATAGATTGGTGGGTGTACATACCGTCTTGTGCATAAACAGGCAATCGGTGTTTCGGTGTCCTCTTGTTTGGCATATATTGCACAAAGGTAATCCTTGGCTATTCAGTGGGCTTGGCCCACCACACGAAACGTAGTTCATATATGTCGCGTATTCATTTTTGGTATGTCCGTTGGTCCGGCATCGGGTACACCTGATATCTTCGTGTGCTTATTTTCCCCTTTTCATATCTTGGAGTTGGATAGTCATATTAGCCAACTGAGACTAAATCTGTATCATTCTTGTGGCACCGTCCCGTATGGGAGAAGCCTCTAGCTTCATTGCTAACTCCAATGCCTCCGTCTGTGTTGCGATATTCTGCTGCATGAGCGGCCCTCTTATATGTGGTAGTAGCGCAACAATAAACCACTCTTTATGTTGTACATCTGACATCTGGAAACTGACCTTGGCCATCGGTGTTTTAAACCATTGGTCGAAGTCCCATACCGTTTCTGTTGGAGACGGATTAATTTCCTTGATTTTGGTAATACATTGGAACTCCCATTGGGGCTTTCGGAACTTCGAGATCATTGTCCGTCGAATCTCCTCAAGAGTCTTCTGCGGGGTTCCTACCGGTGTGGCACAAAATTTCATGAACCAATCCAGGCACTACCCCTTAGAGTTGTGATCATCTGTGCCTTCTTTATATCAGCATTATGTACTAAGCATACCATCCAGACAGCTTCACAAAGAAACCAATGTTGTTATGGGTCTTTTGTTCCATTCCCATTAAAGGTAGGTAATCTAACATCTGTCCCCGCCATTAGGGTGGCGCTGGGATTATTCGTTGGACCTCCTGAGTTTACAGGATTTACAGGGATCGCTAATGGGCTTTCTTGCTCACCAGTCCCGACACTAGGACTGCTAGTGGTCACAAGGGGTTCAGGTGATGGACTTCTAGGTCTTGCTCTTGGTGATCTCTCTGGAATACTGTAGTCACGTCGTATTCTTGGTGATTCTGCAGACCCTCCCGATTCTGCTCCCTCAGAAACTGGGCTATACTCCTCCTTTTCATCGCAGGATCCTTCGTCTAGGTATGAATCACATCCATATTCACCCTCCCTCAACAAGCTATAGGCCCTCCTTTCTCCTCTTTCCTGACCGAAACCTTCTTCCGCTTCTCAAGAATCCAGTGCCTAACTCATCCTCAGAACTTCTCGGGAACATTTCTTCCTACTACCTTCCATATTACTTCTAGCTTTTACACAGCATATCCGCTCCACCAACTGTACGACTCATTCACTATGACAGTTCCCCTATCCATTTTCTTGCGTTTGCTTGTCTTTCGTCAGCTTCTTCTCGCGCGAACATCAGCATTTTAGCATCCAGCCGACCTTCTATCTCCTTCTTCATTGAGTGCCATAACATCTCCCTGATTTAATCAATGAGTCCCGGCAACGGAACAATTTGTTGGCCACTTTTCCCCACTTGCATGACCTAGGTTCTGCGCAGCCCGTCGATCCAACAACTACCCGAGATACCAGCCCGATAAAGCAAGCCCCATCGGCAACACCTGTGAAGTAGGCACAGTCTCACCCGAGATATCTCATAGATGGGTAACCGCCGGAACCATGTTTCCGCGATTATCGGGGAAGTATAGTCCCTTGCCTCGCAACCAAGGAGCTCAATGAAGGCAGCAGGGCAGCTGGATGGAGGAGTCGGTTCTGCGCGAATGAGCACAATTGTATGTCATTGTACGCGACCTGACTTTCCTTTCCCCCTCGCAGCTGGCGCAACTCATGCGACACAGCTGACCCACATCAATAAGCTCTATAACTTAAGTCGAGATTCATAACAAGAATTATACAGAATGATATATATTTATACAGTTTCAATTCAGCAAGATATTATGTTCATCCATCTACCAATTGCAAGAAGCTAACAGAAACTGAACCACATTTAACATTATACGGGAAGCAACTGTTAATCAATCACATAAACATTCACCACATCAATCATTCATTTGGACATAAGAAGTAATGTGGAAACCCATCTGGGAAAAACCACCAAGGTGCTCTTCTTCTGCCATGAGAAAGGATATAGCAACTTACAGTCTGCAGGATGCAGACTGGTCTTGAGATATTTCTTTAAGTTCAGACTCATAGTTCTCATGCTCTCTGTCTTATTTCTCCTAATCTACTGCTACTACCTACAGATCCGCACACAGCCTGGATCGACCTTCCTAGCATATGCACCACTCTAGCAGAGCTTCCTCCTTGCACTATTCTCTCTGTGTCCTGTAGATTCATGATTACCTTCCTCTTAGATCTGTTCTCTCCAACTGTATACAGCTCTCCTCTATCAAACCTATTCCGTAATTATGACTAACAAAAAGCAACCTTCTAACTATTAAATCTCTCCTATTTATAACATTTTACATGACCACACTGGGTCGACTGCTTACAGGCAGTCTGTTAACTGTCACTATCAGCCACCCCCCCAGGCTACAGCTGTGGTGATCATGACTCGACACGAGGCACTAACAGCCTTACTTACAGCGTGCTTTCACTCGTGTGGCATCCACCGACTTCTGCACCCATGACCCCCCTGTCTCTTTCCGACCGTTTTCCCCTTGTGCGCTTCCGCGCTTGCCTTTCCTTTGTCACGCACCTCTCTGTTTTCCCTTCGCAATCTTCCTTTGCTTCTATCGCGTGCGTGACGCATTTTCCTTGGTTGCGCGCGCAAACTTCCTTTTTGTGCCCCTTTCCCGAGCAAACACTTGCATTCTTATTCCACTTAGACTTGCTAATAGATAAGAGGGGTTCCTCTTCTATCTTAGTTTCTTGGACCAACAGGATGTCGGAAGGTTCCATTTTAAGGAGATCTTTTACTGCTTCAGCCTTCAATGAATTTCCCAAACCCCTACAATTCCAAGAAGATAGCTGCATTATTTTCCTATAGAGGACAGAGTAGCACAACCTTTAGGGGGTCTATTCCGCTTGCTTCTACCAAAAGACCGTTCGATGGTTTCCTGGCTACCCTGCATCTTAAGCCTCTTAGCTTCTTCTTCTCTGATCTCTTTGGAAGACTTTCTTCCACTCTTTTTTGTGAAGTGTTCATCTTCCTCCAAAGAGTCAGAAGACTCCACTGGTTTTTTTTCTTAAGAGCTTCTGCATAGGAGGGGGAAGAAGTAGTTCTCATGGGAGAAATAACATGCATGGAGATGTCTTCACTAAGCAGTTCTAAACACTCTGGAATAGAAACCGAAGGCCCTCTAGTTGCTTCTAGCTCTTCATCTTGGACTTCAGATTGCTAGACCTCACCTTCCTTGAGAATTAGGGAATAATGTTCATCCGCAGTACTTAACACTACAAAGGGATTTGAAGAGACTATAGCATTTCCTTTGGATTGAGTTTTTGGAGATTTAATCACGATTAGAGGAGGTCGATTTCCAGTATGTCCACCTTTTCCCTTCACCTGTTTAGAAGTACCAGCTTTTTGAACTTGGGACCATTGATTTGTTTGCTCTTTTTCAGGTTCTGCTACTGACTTTTTTTTGCAGTTGCGAGCAAAATGGCTATATTCGTGGCAGAAGCGGCACTTGAAGGGGGGCTGCTCGTAATCAAGCTCCTAAAAATGAGACCAATCAGCAACATTGAGTTTGATTGCCTTGGGAAGCCCAATCTCCAAGTCAACCTCTACACAAATGCATGCACGTGAGTATTAGTCTTTCACTTCTGTTCTCTCAATGTATTTTTCGAGCTTATTCCCTATAGTTTCCAACGATTCTGAATTACAACAGTGAAGTGGAAGATGGGGGAGCTTGACCCAGAAAGGGACAATAGACAGGACATCCTGAGTAGGGTCAAATTCAGGGGTCCACATATTCAGGTAGAGCCCCTGGGGACCCATAAAATAAGGCCCATTCCGAAAAATTAGATCTCGATCAGCAGTTGATTAAAAAAAAAACAAAGTAATCTCTGCCCACAAAATGGTTACGGATTCCATCAGAGACCAGGGGTCTCCAATTTCGCTAAACCCAACTTTCTATGGCCTTCGGGGATGGCCACAACCCTGTAAATTGACCAATTAAACCCCGTTTTGCAAGGTCCAGGGCGGTCCGACAAGGTCTTTCAACCAGGAGGTCTACATAAGGGATTTCCGATTTCTTTACAAAGGTCTGGGCTAAAGGAGTGCCCTTCCTCTTTCCACATGAAGCAATAAGACGCTTGAAAGCATCAATTTCAGGAGGGAGAGGGGGGAGACCCCCTCCAGAGGCCATTGGGAACAATGTCCCTATGTCAAAGAGAGCAGAAGCCTCTAAACAAATAAAATAAATAACAGATACAAACCAGAGGAAGAAATGGCAATGCTCCCAGAGGCAAGAACCTTTCTCCTTCAGATCGAGCCAAGGACCAGAAAGAAAATCTTGAAAATTCAACACGACTTCACTACTGCAGAAGAAGCAACAGTCTGATTTAGACCACGATTCCACCCAAGAATCCAACAAAGCCTCGCATGCTTTCCCTGCAGAAACCCAGTAGTGTTCAACGCAAGAGACCAGGGACAAGCACGAACACGACTGCAGAAGACGCAGCAGTCCAATTCAGACCATGATCCCTCACTCCTGCAAATGTTTGGCACGCCTTCCCTGAACACCAGCAATGATCAAACTCGAACCAGGGAAATCAAAAATTTAAAATGTTCTTGGAGCGAAAACACTCTCATAATTACTTTAACTTTTCACTTTAGACCTATATAAATATTACATTAAAATATTTCTAAAAGGCACTTATAAGGAGCATCTCTGTTATTTACTTGTTTATTATAATATTATGAGAATTGAAAATTCCTATGGTGAGAATACTACAATTCCAAATTCTCATTTTACTCTTAATTCCAAATTCTTATTTTACTTTTAATTTGGAATTTTTAAAAATAAATTTTAATTAGTTGATTGAAGGTTATGTTTTTTTTCTAATCAAATATTTTAAAAGAGTACTCTATTTATTCTATGTTTTGGACTTTATGATGGGTTTTGGTCTAAATTTGGTATTTTTTTTTGTAAAATCTAAATTTAGAAGTGTTTTAATTATGTTTTGTAATTTATAAATAAATTCAACACCTTCAAGCACCTCGACCACATCTAAATTATGCAATCTCTATAGCTAATATTTGTGATTCCTTTGTACAAAATTAGAAAAATGGTTTAAACACTTCCAAATTTTAGATTTTGTAAAGAAAAAATAACCGAATTCCAAATTAAATATTCGTGAAAAAGTCCAAAACTTCTAACAAATAGATTACTTTTTTAAAATATATAAATAACAATCTTTAAATTATATTATAAAAAAAATCAAAATATATAAAATACATAAATTATATTATTTAAACTTTACTCTATAATATTATTTTAATAATTTCAAACTTTTTATATTCTTTCATTTAAATTTACTTAATAGAGTTTTTTCCTAATTAACTAGTATGGCCATGATTTAGCTTTCAACAACTTCTTAGCTATGTAAATAATTTCATTCCCCTTCATCCAAGATCTTCTCTTGCAATAACTTGTATTATTATGACTTAGCTTTTAATTTACAACAACTCCACTCATCAACTCTATAAATAATTCAAAAAATATATTTTGAAAAATCAATGTTCAATTCCGTTTTACTAATACATGAATTCTTTTGGGGTTAAATTAAGTATTTATTTAAGATAATTTCATTGAATTATGTTTTAATTTTAAATATAATTAAGGGAAAATATTCATTATTAATTAATAACAAGATATAAGATTATCATCGCCTTTGCGTTTTGGTATGGAAAACAATTATTATTTTAAAAATAAAAAACAAGAGAATTGATATTAAGTTAGGAAAACGAGTGATGCCATTAAAAATTAACATTAATAAATTAATGCATTACTTATATGTTCATGTGATATTGACAAGCTACAAAAAGACAAAAGAATTTATTGTATTTATTATTAGCTTTTTTTTGTGTTTTATTCAATGTTGTGTTTTAAGGAGATTTGATTTTTTTATATATCCATATGTTATATAAATTCAAATTATTATAATATAATTAATAGATTACTTATATGTTCATGTGATAATGACAAACTAGAAAAAAGACAAAAGAATTTATTGTATGTATTATTAGTTTTTTTTTGTGTTTTATTCAATGTTGTGTCTTAAGGAGATTTGATTTGTAGCCATTTTTATAGGCAAGAGCTATCCATTGAGCTGCAGAGCATTTAATGCGGCTGCAATTGGTTTGTTGACCGTTGGATCTCGAGCAAATGGCTACAAATCAAATCTCCTTAAAACACAACATTGAATAAAACACAAAAAATAATAATAATAAATACAATAAATTCTTTTGTCTTTTTTCTAGTTTGTCATTATCACATGAACATATAAGTAATCTGCTCGAGATCCAACGGTCAACAAACCAACTGCAGCCGCATTAAATGCTCTGCAGCTCAATGGATAGCTCTTGCCATTTTTATCGAGATCCAACGGTCAACAAACCTACTGCAGCCGCATTAAATGCTCTGCAGCTCAATGGATAGCTCTTGCCATTTTTATATATCCATATGTTATATAAATTCAAATTATTATAATACAATAAATTTAATTTTTTAAATATACTTATTAATCAACTAACAAACTTGTTTCTTGTGTTTATTTATTAGAAATTGTGATTTTTTGTAATTATCTTCTAACATAAAAGTATAGATATTTTGAAATTCATTTTTACCATAAATACAAAATAATATATTAAAAATATTAAAACATAAATACAATATTATATTAATATTAATAAAGAAATTGAAATAAGAAAACTCGATAAATAAAGAAATTAAGTCACACATTATCTAATCTTTAGGTTAAAAATTGTTTTGACTAATTAACCATTTTTCATTATATAATATAATCAACATAATATTAGGAATTTAAAAATCATAATATATATAAGGTAATTCCCAATCCGTGTATTATATGTAATGTTTTTCTATCAGTTATTCTCATTAAAATGCATGTTTTTTTTTTCCCTTCACAATTAAAAGTAAAAAAATCCTTGATCAGAGTGTTTAATTGTACTTACAAAATTGAATGTGGAAAGAACCTTTGGATTTCTATTTCTACTTTGATTCTACCCCATTCCATCCCAAATTTAGATCTATTTTGGGTTGAATCCACTAATTGAAAGATAGGAGAAATAAATCCAGCAGAAGGGTGAAGGACTTGCTTGAGGCATGAAGGTGAAGGTCTTTTATATATATATATAAAAGTTTCTTTCATATGGTTTTTATAATTGATGGACCAACCCACTAGATTAATAAATTAATATTTTTTATTTTATTTGCTAATTTGCTAATTATATTTTTTAACATATTTTTACACGAATATAACTACATATCATTATTTTCTTTCTCTATGTAAACTTAAGAATTAATTATTATTTTTTTATACCTATAAAAACGGAGTTCAACTAATTGTATGTGTTTAATCCATTTCTTAATCAAACTAGCATATTAAAAAAAGACTTCAAAATTTTTAGCAAATAAAAAAACCAGATTATTGTTATTGTTAATGTCTCAATATGTCATAGGTGTTTGTAGGAGTTTTAAATTAGTTATTGTTATAATCCATTAAGGGGAAGCTTATGCCTCAAAACTAAAGACCTTTGAACGATCACTTAAAATTCTTTTGCAAATTCCAAAAAGATATTGCAACTGTGTGCATAAACATTGACACCTTGTGTTTCTGGTAGTTATTCAAATATCAATGTTATGTTTTATGTTTTTTCAACTTGTATTTTGTTTTAAATAATAAAATTTTGAAATTCATGATAGATTTTAAATTTTAATATATTTATTTATTGCCTAGAAAAGCTAGTGTCTCTTGAAAATAAAATAAACCAAGCAAAGGCTTATAGACCCAACCATGCTTAATGTTTTAAGAGCTCGTTTGGATGTTTATGGCTTTAATCTTTTGCTTTAGGGTTTTCTTTGCTTATTTTCAACTATAGCATCTTAGTAGCATGGACATTGCCACCTCGTGGCTCTTGTTTTATTAATGAACCTTGTAGAGACAACAAGTATTGGAATGATTTAAATGTTTAAGTAAGAAACTCATTGGTTTGGCGAACCCACTTTTAACTTGTTGTCTTTAATAGATCCTAGTTTGAGAATAGGGAAGTGTTGAGTATAATACTTGAGAGTAAAATTATGTCGTGAGAAGGCATATTATTTAGATTTGAGTTCCATAATTAAAAAAAATTGAACATTGTTATTTTTATGACGGATGAGTTATGAGAGCTTTAAAACTTGTGACCTTGTGTCAAAAAGAGAAACCATTGACTTGCCACGGTATTTGAGAACTGTTACCACCTAAGTTGTACTTAGTGGTTTTTTATCGAGTGATCATGGTGAACCGGACAAAGATTTTTTGTTCGGACTTCAGAAGACCTTCATAAGTGCTTCTGGGAAGTGCTTGTTGTACTATATCACATGTTCATACCCCCTTGGGGGAATTGTAATAAATGTTCTAGCATGATAGTGTCTGTAAAAGACTCGGTCTCTTAGACTTCATTTGTCAATTCGAACAGCCCAGGGTGTTTTTTCCCTTGGTTATTATTGGTTGTTGAATAAAAGACTGATAATTTCTGAGTTTTTCACTCCATACCTCCAAAGTTGGGGTGGTCGGCTTGGCATTTAGGTCTATTGAGGTTATTAGAGTCTATGTGTCAATGTATAAACATGCTAGGCATCATGGTCGAGTCATATGAACATGTCTAAGTCCCCCTAGGTTTTTTCAACTTTTTTATTTTTTTAATTTTTTCAGTGTTTTTTACTAAAATTTAATTTTTCCAAAACATGGGCTATTTTTTAATAGTTTAATTGAAAAAATTGGTTTTGTAATAAAAGTGGGCCAAATAATCAGTTTCAGTCATGTAGGTGCTTATTTTCAAGCTAAGAGCACCATGTAAACCCATGGACCCACTATTTCCTAGTTTTGAGTGATTTTCCATCACTTAGGTCAAAAAGCCCCAAAAAATCATTTATTGATTATTTTAATTAATAAATTGATGAATAATGGAGCAAATCCAAAATCATAGATCAGTGGATTCTCAACCGATTTGATTGAAATCAGTCAGATCTGAACCAAATTGACTGGATCTGACAAATCCTTGACTGAAGGAGGTGATCTGGACAGATCCAGAGTTGAAATTTAGCATCCTTTATGGCAATTTCGCCCTCCCTCTCTCCTCCACACATTTGGGCTCATCTGGATGAGTTTTGGTGGATGCTTCAGTCAACAGGTTAAGGTGGCAGTCAGATTAGCCCCCCAATTGACAGTTGCACTCAGTGAGACTCAGATTTGGTTCAGCTAGACACAGATCAGGCATTGATTGACTCTCCTTCAGCTACAGTGGTCTATCTCCTTGGGATTTGTGCCCCCTGGGCTGGATCTCCTTTTTTTTGTATAAATAAAGCACAGGCTGCTTCCTCCAAGCTAGTTACAGTTGGATTGAAGGGCTTGCTATTGTAATACTGTTGTAATCTTTTGATTGTTGGAATAAAGAAGCTTTGGAGGCCAAATGGTGTAATGCTCTCATGTGTGTGGATTAAGCATTGTCTTACGGTTATTGATGCTGTCGGCTTTTCTCTCAATTTCTGCATCGGAACCCTGTCTAGCTTGAACGATTCAGCTGAATCAATAGGAGTATAGTTGGGCAAGTAAGGTTACTTGTTTTTCTTATATCTCATAGCATATATGTTAGAAGATCTAGATTATACATGTTTAATAAGTTTATTTTCATGTAATTCTTGTCTCTTTTTCATATATATATCCAGATCTCATGAGGTTTCGTGCAGGATTGTGTGTTTAACATTCAAGTAGCAAGGATTGGACGAGCTGTGGATCTAGTTTGACTCCAATGTACATCCAAAAAATTTGTGAAGGCATTGCCCCTCTGTATTCCACTAACAAGTTTCCATTGCAGATCCATCCAACAACGGGCCTTTCCCCTTCTCTTCCTCCTTTCTATTAAAATCAATATTCCGGTTACCTGTTTCTTCCTCTTATGATCAGATCTAGTTCTAAGAATTGAATATATATATTGTTAGATCTATTTTATAAGAGTTTTGATGTTTAGATCTATAATTTCATAAAGAATATCAGTTTATAAAGATAGATCTAGGTGTAGGAAATTCCCTTTTTGCAAGTAGCTAAAGCATAGATCTAAAGCTTGCTCATAAGGTAGCTTCCTTTTTTGTTCTTCAAAGATTTAAATTCTGCAATAGAAGTGCACATCTCATTGGCTGCCCAAACAAAAAGCCAAGATCCCAAGGAAAGCTTGCTATCCTTGGTTCCTTTTTGTAGAAATTAGATTACCCCTGTTTAACAATTTTTACTTAGTTTTTTTTGGGTAATTAGCGTGGTGACCCAAAACACTTTTAAAGTGTGTTTGGGCACATTTGATTTTAATTGCTCACTATTTTTTAGCAGGTATAACATAAAAGAGAAGGATATTCTGCCAAATTTCTGACTCTTGGATGAACTAGAGCTTCCCGGAAGCTTCCCCCACCGCTGTGTTTTAATTCAAGCTTGTTACAAGCTTGTTGTAAACCTTTGGATCCTAGATAACAAGGACCAAAGTGCATCAATTTCAATTTGCTGATATTGTAAATCGCTGCTAATAAAAAGAAGAGGTCCTTTCGAATAGGCTCTTTCGAGCCTATTCACCATCCCCCCTGGGGGGATTTGCGTCGATGTCAATTTTTTACTTTTTGTTCATCTCTTTTCAATCTAGCGTAGTTCTAATCTGCAGGGTAGTATACTTTGATTTATTATCATTTCCATTTTCCATATTTGAGATTTCAAAGTAATCTTAATACTTACCCCACGACTTCCCGATTGACCCAAAAGGGGAAAGAGATGCATGGTAGGACTAATTAGAAAACCGAAATTGTGTATATGTGTTTTCCTTTTCATCAATTGTTTCATCAGTTATTATAAAATTAACCCCTCATATATTCCCCGATTGAGATCCACTTGGATCGAAAGAGGTTCCTGGAGAGTTTTCTTTTTAACAAGAACACCCATCTCAAAATTTACTAAAATTGACAAGACTCCGGTGTGTATGCTCTGCACTTGGCTGCGGTTCGTCCGATCAGTCAAGTTGTATCAAAATCACTTGAGTGACTAGAATAATTAGGATTCACTCTCCCAAATTGACAAACCATCAGGTGAAAATCCAACACCTAGATCAAACCATTCTAGTGGCAAAATACCCAAAGGAAGCGGGAACTCCTGAAAAGTGACCTCGGGGCGCCGATCTTTGTCACACCCTAACAGGTGCGTTATGAACAATAGCCCCAGAGGCTCCATTCACCCCACATATTCCTTGCGGGTAGCCGTGAAGGTTTAGTTTTGGACATACTCCAAGTACTCTCGGGTATATCTGGAGTCCACCCCTTCGCCTAATTTTAATCAACTCATATTTCAAATTAACTTAAAACGTACCAAGAGGCAATTGCAAAACATTCACTCCAAGCACATGCAAGTACATTGATTATCTATTGACTCCATTTTAAGGCACTGGCTATTTT
>LPNX010293568.1:333577-346557 GCA_001517045.1 Pseudotsuga menziesii
TCTCAACATTGTGCTTTCGTATGCTCATTTTGTATCTTGTCATCTATGGTTGTTTATGGTTAAATTTCAAACTCCTAAGTAACTCATTCAATTTAACATCACCATACTAAATAATTGTTCCTTAGTAACTTAATAGGGTCTACCCCCCTTGGCTTCGTTAGGAGTTGAGCGTAAACGGAGGAGTCAAGAACAAGGTGAAAGCCTTGACTCGAGACTTGCCCCCAAGGACACACCAAGTGGCTTGAAGATTTCTACCACGTGACCCAGGTGTGTGAAAGGCGGCAACAAGAACCAAGTCTTTTATTAAAAGACAAGATTATTTTTAGGGGATCGGTTTGTTGTTTAGTCAATCTTTTAACTTTGTTTATTGAGGGCGGTGGCGAATTTAATATTTGGTTTTTTAGTGCCTTTCCATCCTAGTGGATATTTTTCCCAAGTCAAGGGTGGCCTCTCAGATGAAAGAATATAGGCTAAATAGATTACCTACACTTGGGTGGAATGTTGCAGCCACACATTTAGTCATCTGAATATTCATTCAAGATAAGTATTGATGATATTATTTGGTTATGTGTTTAGAAGCGCATATTTGTTCATTAAGAAAGGTGATATCTCAGTTAAACACAATGTTGCTATGTTGTAATCTTTTGTCATTGATAAAATGAAAGAAATGTTATATCCATATAAGAAACCACTTATAATATGAAACATGAAATTTATACTAAGAACGTGAACTCTAGCCATAAAAACGAACTTTTTTGCATAAACTGGCCTAGATCCAAATCCTAGTCTCTATCAAGCGCCGAGAGGGATCAAATCTCCTGAGGTGCAAACCTCTTCTCAGGTATTGCATGCAAGGAGCTATTCAAGGAGAGGTTTGCACCTCAGGAGATTTGATCCCTCTCGGCGCTTGATAGAACCTAGGATTTCGATCTAGGCTAGTTCCAGTCGTGGGAGGTGACACAAAATTGGATTTTGATCAGCATTGAAAGGAACAGGTTAAGTTGAATTGGTGTGGTCATATCCATTTGAATTATGGGTTGGCCTGAGAATCAACAAAGGTGTTAGATCCAAGGTGTGCAAAAGAAACATGGAGTGCAAATCTACAAATTTGATTGCCAACAACACAATAAGGACACTTTTATACATTATGTAATTTTACATTTATCATATTTTGCGTAATGAAATAGTTAAAATGACTACAAGTACACATTTTCTTCTTTACGATAAACTCTTTATACAACTCGACATTTACCATATTTGATCAATAAAATATTTATAATAAATTGCATACTTTTTCTTTTGTGATTTTTTTGGACACTTTTAATGAAACTTGATGTTTACCATATTTGGTCAATGAAATAGATAAATATGGAAACATCAAAACACAACAATTCTACTAAATTATTGTGATCAGACCCTACATTTTCTTTCTAATGCTAGCTAAAGAAGTGAAAGATATATAGCTTGTACGCACTGTAGCATTGTAGACTATTGCAGCATTATATACTATTGGATCTCAAACATGATGAGATTTAATGGTCCATAGTGTATGTTATTTCTATTTAATGCTGGATAGTATTGTGCGAAATTGGATTTCAAATAGGTTGAGATTCAATAGCCCACAGTGCTTTTGTTGCTGCCAATTTGTTGTATAACTCCAAGAGCACCATTGGCGAGTCCCGCATCAGTCCATTACTAAGAATCTGTGATTAGATCCCTCTCTTAGACATTGCACGCACATTGGACCTGTACTTGAATTACGTACTTGTATTCCATCATACGTGACTCCTAGAAAACATGACACATTTGAAGTTTTGCTAATTGATCAATTCGTTCACAAAATTTTTGATGTCTAGTATACATTTCTTCAGATGGTACCAATATATTGTCGTCAATTTCAATCTCCTTATCTCGGACCATATTAGTAATTGGAATTGCTTAAAATTGGACAATGCCATCAACATGTTTCTTTTTGACTATTACACGTTGAGAATCTCCCATAGTTTGTTCTACGGGTATATTGGTTGAATATTGTCTTTGTTGTTCTACATTTTGATTTCTTTGTTGTTATACAAATTGATTTTTTTTGTTCTTCCAATTGCTTCAGCTTTCTCTCTTGATATGCTCTTTGTCGGTGAACATTTCGTTTTATTTGTTCTTCTCGTTCTTATGCTGTCAATCTGTCTAACTTTATTTTTCGATATTCTTTTGTCGATCTGCATTTTTTTTCTTCGTTCTTCTGTTGTCATTTCTTCCCACTTTCTTTTTCAATATTCTTTTTGTTGTTCTGTTTTTCATTTCAAGTCTTCTTCTCGTTCTCTGGTTGTCATTTCGTTATAATTTCTTCTTTGATATGCTTTCTGACATTTGATGTTCTGTATTTTTTGTTCTTCTCTTGTTTGTCTCATAGCATCTTCCGCATGCACATCTTCCATTTCTAGTTCTGACTCTATATAAAAAATGTCTAGCATTAACATATATCCTGAAATTTAGGCATCTATGAAATCAACACTGACATTTATACATCTATGTAATCCACACTAAAATTTATGCATTCATGAAATCTACACTGAAATCAATGCGTCCAAGAAATTATAGTTGCACTAAAAATTATGCAATGATAAAACACCATACAATGAAATCAATGCAAGTCTAAAACACCATACACTGAAATCTATGCAAGTATAGAATTCTATATTTTTCAAAATTCAATATATTTTCTTAAAAAATAAGTGATCTAGGAGGATCTAACCTTGGACCTCACACACATTATCCCAACACCCTTACCACTATATCACAAGTAGTTCTTATTATACATTGTAAAGAACTTATATATAAACTTGAATAATATGTTTATTTATATAAATATAAAATTTAAATTATATTTTAATTTAAATATAAATTTAATATAAATATAAAATTATATTTTATTTTAAATTTAAATATAAATATAAATTATATTTTAATTTAATTTAATTTTAAATTTTAATATGTTAAAATTTAAAAATTTAAATATATATATTTAAATTTAAATTTAAATTATATTTTCATAGTCCCATAATTTAAAAACCCTTATTTAAAACCTTGCAATACTATCCTAAATGCAAACATTAAATTCTTTCAAACCTCGAGATTACATACATTTTAATACTATCCTAAATATAACTTTAAGTGAGGATCTAGGATAATGTTAATATGATTCTCAAGTATTGCATAAAATAAAGTAGATTACTATTCAAAACATCTCCCCCATATATGTTTTTAAAACCATGTGCAAGGCCTCCTAAACAACCCATGGTTTTATTGTACATGGTTTAGGAGGGCCTTGCAAATGGTGTTAGATCCAAGGTATGGAAAAGAAACATGGAGTGCAAGTATACAAATTTGATTGCCAACAAATTAGAGGATGTTGTTTATGAGTACTCTCGGGATAGTGCCAGATCAATTAATAAATGACTTATTTGAGCAAAGAGAGGTCTGGTTTTGGCTTCTATTAGCTTTTTTAGGTCATTTAAATGCGACATGAATTTCATGATCTGAAGAGAGAGAGAGAGAGAGAGAGAGAGAGAGGGGGGGAGGGAGCAAAAGACTAAGGGAGACAAAGAGAGTGGTGGAAATGTGAGGAGGGAGGGAGGGATATAGAGGGAAAAGGAAGAAAGAGAAAAAGATAAGGAGGGAGGAAGGTCTCATTTTTGTTGTTTATAACATATTCTACAAATATCGTGCACTATTTGTAATTAGAGATCGTGCATGTGTTTTGTAACTACAAAACACTCCTTGGTTTTGTAACTATAAATTGTGCACGTGTTTTGTTACTACAAATCACGTGCGCATGTCAATTGACCCATAGGACTTAGGTCCCTCCAAACCTAGTGCTAAGGAATGTGAACATGTTTTGTTTTCTCAAATCGATTGTGGGTTTTGAAAAACTACAATTGCATCTAAAAAGTCCCTCAACATCGTGTGAGTGCCCTGAAATGTTGAATGTAACTTCATTTAGTCCAGTATTACGTTGTGCAACAATAAAGTGACAAGATTCAGGTACTTTACCAGTCTCTCAAGTTTAAGCTTTGTCTTTTTTCGAGGCTAACAATGATACACATAATGTCCATCTTAGAATAATGTAGGGATGACATATCAAAAGTGAGAAGATAAGAATGGGCACAACCAAGTTCATATAGGCATGAATACCGCCCACATTGATTATTTATTAAAAACATATAAATATTTTATACCAAAGGGGATGCTACCTATGACCTTTCATATGCCAAAATACATATCTATTCTTATTTGTAGCTGAAAACATATTTACAAAATCCTTAACCCAACGAATTATATTTTCAACAAAAATATAAAGACCAAAAACTCATTACACATTTATTTCTTTCTACTACAATTTTTGTACCTCTACATTTAACGCATTTTATCAATGATGCACAATAATGACACTTTTATACATTATGTAATTTTACATTTATCATATTTTTCCTAATGAAATAGTTAAAATGACTACAAGTACACATTTTCTTATTTACGATAAACTCTTTATACAACTCGACATTTACTATATTTGATTAATAAAATAGTTATAATAAATTGCATACTTTTTTTTTTGTGATTTTTTTGGACACTTTTAATGAAACTTGATGTTTACCATATCTGGCCAATGATAGATGAATATGGAAACATCACAACACAACAATTGTACTAAATTATTGTGATCAGACCCTACATTTGATTTCTAATGCTAGCTAAAGAAGTGAAAATTATATAGCATGTCTGCATTGCAACAATGTATAATATTGGATCTCAAATAGGATGAGATTTAATGGTCCATAGTGTATGTTATTGTTATTTAATGCTGGATAGTATTGTGGGCAATTGGATTTCAAACATGTTGAGATTCAATAGCCCACAGTGCTGTTGGTGCTGCCAATTTGTTGTATAACTCCAAGAGCACCATTGGTGAGTCCTGCATCAGTCCATTGTTGAGAATATGTGATTAGAACCCTCTCTTAGAGATCGCATGCACATTGGACCTGTACTTGAATTACATACTTTTACTCTAGCATATGAGTCATGTAAAAAATGACACATTTGAACTTCTGCTAATTGATCAATTCATTCACGAAATTTTCGATGTCTAGTATACATTTCTTCAGATGGTACCAATATATTACCGTCAATTTCAATCTCCTTATCTCGAACCATATTAGTAATTAGAACTGTTTGAAATCTAACCATGTCATCAACACGTTGCCCTCTAACCGTTACATGTTGAGCATCTCCCACAGTTTGTTCTACGGGCATATTGGTTGAATATTGTCTTTGGTGTTCTACATTTTGATTTCTTTGTTGTTTTACAAATTGTTTTTTTTGTTCTTCCAATTGCTTCAACTTTCTCTCTCGACATGCTCTTTGTTGGTGAACGTTTCGTTTTATTTGTTCTTCTCGTTCTTTTGTTGTCAATCCGTCTAACTTTCTTTTTTGATATTCTTTTTGTCGATTTGTGTTTCGTTTTCTTCGTTCTTCTACTGTCATTTTGTCCCACTTTCTTTTTCGATATTCTTTTTGTTCATCTTGTTTTTGTTTCAAGTCTTCTTCTCGTTCTCTTGTTGTCATTTTGTTAAATTTTCTTCCTTGATATTCTTTCTAATGTTCAACATTTTGTATTTTTTGTTCTTCTCATATTTGTCTCATAGCATCTTTTGCATGCATATCTTCCATTTCTAGTTCATACTATATATCAAAAATGTAAAGCATTAACATATACACTGAAATTTATGCATTTATGAAATCCACACTGAAATTTATACATATATGCAATCCACACTAAAATTTATGTATCGATGAAATCTACACTGAAATCAATGTGTCCAAGGAATAACAGCTACACTGAAAATTATGCAATGATAAAACACCATACATTGAAATCTATGTAAGTCTAAAACACCATACACTGAAATCTATGCAAGTATAAAATTCAATATATTTTCTAAAAAATTAGGTGATCTAGGAGGACCAAACCTTGGACCTCACGGCCATTATCCCAACACCCTTACCACTATACCACAGACAATTCTTATCATACATTGTAAAAAACTTATATATAAACTTGAATAATATGTTTATTTATATAAATATAAAATTTAAATTATATTTTCATAGTCCCATAATTTAAAAACCCTTATTTAAAACTTTGCAATACTATCCTAAATGCAAACATTAAATTGTTTCAAACCTCAAGATTACATACATTTTAATATTATCCTAAATATAATTTCAAGTGACGATCTAGGATAATGTTAATATGATTCTCAAGTATTACATAAATTAAAGTATATTGGTATACAAAATATCTCCCACATACATGTTTTAAAACCGTGTGCAAGGCCTCCTAAACAACCCATGGTTTTATTGTACATGGTTTAAGAGGGCCTTGCAAATGGTTTTAAAACCACGTGTAAGAAATCCTAAACAACCCATGGTTTTATTGTACATGGTTTAGGAGGGTCTTGCAAATGGTTTTAAAACCATGTGCAAGACCCCCTAAACAACCCACAGTTTTATTGTATATGGTTTAGGAGACCTTGCACATGGTTTTATTGTATTTGGTTTAGGAGGCCTTGCACATGGTTTTAAAACCATGAGTTGTGTAGGAGGCCTTGCACATGGTTGCCAACATTTTTTTGCGGATAATTAAATTTTTTATTTATTATTATTTTGTTAGGTAGGAACATTACAACATCTCCCCCATATTAGGTTGCTTTTTTAGCAGACATTTATTTTGGCAGATAATTAAAAAAATTATTTTTTATTATTTTGTTAGTAACAAATGTTACAAGATCTTCCTCATATTAGGGTTTTTTTTTGTCGACATTTATTTTAGCGGATAATTTCAATTTTTTTATTTTTTATTATTTTGTTAGTAACAAAAGTTACTCGACAAACGTTACAAGATATCCCTCCTATTAGGTTGTTTTTTTGGACGACATTTATTCTGGCAGATAATTAAAATTTGTATTTTTTATTATTTTGTTAGTAACAAACCTTACTCAACAAACACTACAAGATCTCCCTCATATTAGGTTTTTTTTGGACGACATTTATTTTGGCGGATAATTATTTTTTGTTTTACTTTTTTTATTTTGTTAGTAACAAACGTTACAAGATCTCCCTCATACAAGATTCAACAAACGTTACAAGATCTCCCTCATACTGGGTTGGAGAGCACCTCTCAGCACAAAAACACCCCCCCAAATAGAAAAGTGTTGATACCAGTATACACTTCTTTTTCGGGGTAAAAAATAGAGCCATGGCCTAAACATCACATACTGTTGTTTACAAAAACTTTAAAATCAACCCCTAAATTTGAAAAACATTTTTTTCTTCAAGACATAAATTACAACTTTTTTGAAACTTGCATATTAAACAAACAAAAATAATTCATAAATAATTTCACCACTCTAACCATATACAATCAAAGAAAGTATTATGCGATTCATAATGAAATCATATATTAGACCATACAAGAACAAATGATTCATATAATTTAAACCCAAAAAAATAAAATCTTAAATAAAAATAAAGAAAATTCTAAAAAAGTTAAAACATATTTTGATATTTCTTACTAAAATAGAGACAATATTAAAGATAAAATATTTTTTAAAAATGAAAAAATAAGTAAAAAACAAAAGAAATTATGTAAAAGACTAATGTTTTTAAACTTTATAAAAAAATGAAGTGTAAAATTTTTTTTTTTAAGGAAATGTTTTAAAGAAAACAAAATAATAAGAATAATCAATTAAAATAAAATGCACACCTTACATTATCCCTCTCCCTTCTTGCTTATAAAATAAGCCAAGGGAGGTGGTGGGAGGATGGTGGAGGTGGAGTGTAAAAAGGTGGGGTGGGATGGTTTTATTTGTTTTATTTATTTATTTATTTTTGTTTTTGTTGTTTAGTTTAGTTTAGTTTATTTTTTTTAGTTTATTTGTTTATTTGTTTAGGTTTTTTTTTGGTTTATTTTAGTTTAGTTTAGTTTTATTTTATTTTAGTTTAGTTTATTTTTTTTTATTTAGTTTAAGAAATTGTATATCCATTGATAATGATCCACTACAATGTAATTATATAAAAAAGAATTAATGATATTCAAGTTCTTTTAGATGAATTGCAAGAAGTTGGTTTGAAGAAATGAGAGTTTAGCAAAACACTTGCGGTGAAGATGTCAAAAGAGCCTCAACCCCATTAGGAAGGATGTTTGGAAATGAGTACTTTGGGCATCTTGGAGACATAGAAGACCCAATGTAAGATGACATTGATGTCCCTGAAGAAATCCAAGCTCCATAAAATTCCAAATTCAATGAAGAATTTCGACTACATGATATTGTTGATTAGTTTCATGTCTTGAAGAAAATGTTAAATTTGACAACTTTTTTATAAGATATACTAGTAATGTTTTGACTTTCCGACCTTATTTTAGAAATAAAATTTCTATATATAATGTTTTTAATATGTCATTTACAAAATATATGGCATAGTTTTTTTATTGAATTTATGTGAATCTTCAATTTTTGGAAAATAATATGAAATAATATTTTTTTCATACAAAAAAAATCTGAAAATCCATTGAAAATGGTCTTCAATGTCTTTATTTTATGGAAATTTTTACAATTTTGTCAATAAAAAATGTTTTATTTTGTCCATAAAAATGTCTTATTTAAAAAAAAATTGGAAAATGCATATGTTTTTCATTATAACTATGTATGTTATTTTGTTAAATTTCTAAAAAACACACTTGAAAATATAGATTAAAAATATTTTATGACAAAGATGATTACAAGACCAACAAAAAAATGCCTCAAAATGAAAATGTATGATACCTTTTTGAAACTGACTTAAAAATAACTACTAAAATTAAGAGAGAGAAAAACAAGAACTATGTCTAGTTCTCATTTCATATTATAAGTGGTTAAGAGTGTCTATACAAGTAATTATTAAGTTACTACCATATAGTTTTTATGATCTCATAGAATAATCTTTATGTTTTTGTATGATCAATTTATATTATTATTATGACTCATTTTATATGAAGAATATTCCTTTTATCTCAAACAATCAAACTGGTTAACTAGAAGTCATGTTTAGTCAATCTACTAAGTTAGAATACACTTATGCATGGAGTTTAAGCCATCTATATTTACTAGCACACCCACATAGTTTGTGGTTGGATCACGTCGATAGGGGTCAAATGGTTGAGAGATAGTTATGGAATAGAAGACAGTTTGGAAATTTTTTTTTTCCTCATATTCTTATAGTTAAACTCATTCAATTGTGAGTTATCCGTGCCTAGCAACATATTATCATTGACATTCTTCTTGTTATCCATGTATCAACTATCAATTATTTTTTATATTTTTTTTCTTTTTATCTCACATTCTTCTAGTTATCTTTCATGAATTGTTGCTTATCCATTGATCGACTATGAGTTATCCATGCATTGCTATTAGCTATCCATTCATTAGCTAGCTCCGACTTATATATATATATATGTATATGTATATATATGCTTTTTATAATTGTATATTTCAAATTTTGAACGACTGCCATAGAATCAATCTGTAACGTACACTTGTCTCATCCTCGTCCGTAGATGAAAAAGCATAGATCGTAGTCCACCCTAAATCTCAAATAAAATCATCTATCAACATAAATATAAAAATGAAACATAAAATGAATTCTACATGTTGTTAACGATTTACTTTTATTAGCTTGCATAGATACAGCAAATGATTGAAAAAATGCTAATGACACATCTATTATAGCCAAGTCTTCATGATTAGATGCAATGCTGGACTAGGACAAATTGCTTAATGAAAACATACAAGTAATATGTTGGATTGAAATAGATTATTATAGCTTTTAACTATATTACTACTTTCAATAGATTGTATCCACATTTGTACGTGTTACATGACCAAAACTAAGATCTAATGGGGGTAGTATGAGTATTACCTTGATACATGGAGGTTAGCATGTAATTAACAATTCTTAAATGGATTTAACTTAATTGAAAGATTGAAGCTTAGGACCAAGATTTAGCTATTACTTATCTTAAAATGATTGTTATTGTATGAGTGATTATGTTTGGACTAATTGTAAGCCTAACCATATGGACATATACTTTAATTGATATAAAGTATAGCTTTTTAAGTTGTGAAAAAACGTGAGTGACTATGTGATTATGGGTTAACAATATTGGTAATGCTTACATGAATAAGCATAATTAATAGACAAATCTCTATGATATTTGTCTATACTTTATGAGGTTAAGGTTATGGTCAAACATTAAAGGTTTAAATGGCTAGTTTAACCAAATGTATAAACCATAGTAGTATGTATAAACCATAGTAGTAGACATACATATATTAAAAATGCATGGCCTCCATCATTGGGTTAGGAGTCTTAACCATTATATATTAAAAGATTAGTAGACTCCATTTACATATTTGTTAAACGAGAAGATACAGTTGGTATTTAATGTCCTTAAAAATTTTTATAAGGCAATATACTTGTAGTACAAGAGCCACGATGTGGCAATGTCCTCGACAACAATTGTTCCTTTTGGAGGAGAGTAAATTTGCAATTGCATGCTTGTACCTTTTGTCTTTAAGTTGGAATATGAGAAAAATTGTCCTTTCTTCTTAAATGCTGCAACTTTCTTCTTAGAAAGAAGTACATTTTTTCATATGTAAGTTGGCCCAATTTTGATCATGATTCCACATTTGAGCTGTTAGAAAGTAGTTTATAGTGGCAAATTTTCTCCACTTGTAAAGACAATAATTTTTACTAAAAATCATAGGCTGATAGCTAAGGGAATAATCTAAGGTGTTAAAAGTTGGCTATGCTTTGGAAGTGAGTTGCTTCAGAGGTAATGTTAGAATTGTTTAGCCTTGGAACCTTGTTGGTGAATCATCAATAAAATTGTGGAGGACAATCATTTTATTTATCTTGGATGACAATTTTCCTACTTGAATTGAAGATTCTGAATTTGGAACTACTTCTAGGGAAAGTTTAGTCTTGTTAGTTAAAATTCTTGCCATCAGGGGCATAGAGAGATAGGTAGAGATGCATGATTCATGACTATCATAATGGAAGAGTTTCACCCTGGCTGTGATCAGAAATCATTTGACCATTTGATACAACATCTCCGTTTATCTACATTTGATACAACATCGTCGTTGATCAACAGGTAATGCCAAGTGTTCGTCGTTCATCTACAGGGTCCTAATGAAGTGGTGTTTGTTGTTAATATATAGATAGCCTCAATTGGAAGCCTCCATTGAATCCATCCTGGACGGTCCCACCAATGGTGTTCTTTCACATGAACATATGGCTAGACTTTCTCAACTGAAGGCTGAAAAGAAGAGGATCTCTGACCACATCCTTCTCACCTGGCAATTAAAAAGCAGATTTAAATGGGCATTACAAGGTGATGCAAACACCAAGTTTTTCCATACATTTGCCTCAGGCAGAAGATTACAAAATTCTATTTGGTCCCTTGAAGGACCTGATGGAGTTCTGGTTGAGGATGTGGTCTCACTCAAGGCTCTTGGAAAGGCACATTTTGCTGCCATCTTCATAGATGATGGCACTACCTGTCTTGCTCACCAGATGGATGTCATATCACTCTTTCCCCGCCTTATCCCACCTGATCTGTCATCCCTCCTCACTCGGCATGTTTGTCTCACTGAGTTGGAACTCTCCCTTAAAGCTTTTAAAAAAGACCGCAACCCGGGTCCGGACGGCTGGCCTGTTGAATTTTATCTACATTTCTTTGACCTCCTGGGTCCTTCTCTTCTCAAGGTTGTTGACCAAACCAGAACCTCCGGTTATATTCCCCCTTCCCTTAACTCTACCTTCCTGACACTCATACCCAAAAAGGACATGCCACTGACTTTTGCCGATTTCAGACCTATATCCCTCTGCAACCTCCTCTATAAGCTCATTGCTAAAGTCATTGCTAGAAGACTCAAACCCTTTCTTGACTCTGGTATTTCACAGGAACAGTATGGGTTCCTTAAAGACCGACAAATCTCTGAGCCCATTGGTATCCTTCAGGAGGTACTTCATTCCATCCACACTAAAAAACTTTATGCCTTTGTCCTTAAGCTTGACCTAACAAAGGCATTTGACCGGGTGGACTAGACATTCATCAGATTTATTTTGATTCAAATCGGAGTCCTCTCCTCACAGTAAACTGGATCATGGGATGCATTACTACTGTAAATTTTGCGGTCCTGGTCAATGGTACTCCCTCATCTTTCTTTCCTGCCACTCGTGGTATTCGTCAGGGCTGCCCTTTATCACCCCTCCTCTTCATTCTTGTCATTGAGGGCCTTAGCTTACTTATTCGGGATGCCAGGGACAATGGACTGATCAGAGGCATTCATATCTCTCCTACACTTGCACTTACACACCTCCTTTTCGTTGATGATGTGATATTATTGGGCACTGGCACATTACAGGATTGGGCTGCATTTGAGGTTATATTGGAAAAATTCTGCAATGCATCTGGTATGATGATAAATATTGACAAATCTTGTTTCCTGTATTGTAATTTGGATGAGGCTGGATATAATTCTCTTTCAGCTGTTATTCCCTTTAAGATGCAGCCACTTCATATGGGGATCAAGTACCTTGGTTTTTTCATAAAACCCATTGGATACAGGATCTGTGACTGGCTATGGCTTATTCAAAAAGTGGAGAAAAGGATCTGTCACTGGTCCTTCAGATATCTATCACTAGGGGGCAGATTGGTACTTTTAAACTCTGTTTTATCTAGCATTCCGGTTTATTGGATGAGTCTGGCACCTCTCCCAGCTGCTGTCCTTCGGAAGATCAGAAGACTTATGTTCAGCTTTCTCTGGGGCTCCTCGGATATCAAAAAGAAATTTCATTTGGCCAACTGGAATGACCTC
>LPNX010293568.1:349053-383294 GCA_001517045.1 Pseudotsuga menziesii
ACTTGTAATATAATGGTTCAATCATCGGAAACATTTGAATTTAAGAGTAGTTACAAGGAGAATTATAACATAATCTTGAGGTGATTTGCAGTTTTCTCATCAATTTTGTGTAGTTACATCAATTCACTCTGAATGTGGGTTTATTATCATTCATTTTCAACAAATTTATAGGTTTGAAGTAGATCTGTTAAAGAAATTTTCCATGAGTTTGCTACTGAGCAATCTTATTATGCTGACTCTCCTGATCTCTGTTGCCATTATCCTAACTCTCTATTCAATAGGGTTACACTCCAGTTGTTAGTTCCATTATAAAAATGCGATTTCGAAGAATCCCTCCATTGTAAAGTGGCGGTGCAAGATAGGGTTCACACTGCAAAACAAAACAAAAAAATTAGTCATGCACTTGTACAATCTGCAACCTAAATAAAAGCACTTGTACAATCTGCAACCTAAATAAAAGCATTGAGAAAACTCAAAAATTTTATTTCAATACCTAGTTATGAGACTGGCTTCAGCAACCTCCTGGGAATGACCACGGGCTATGAGTTTTCTCAGAAAATTTATTTCAATACTTGTGTATTGGAAATAATGAGTTGTAATATTTCGCTCATATAAGCCAACTGATTATATAAGCAGACATCTCTTGGTTTGGCAATTGCTTAGGTAAGGAGGAGCCTAAGGCAGACTTAGGTGAAGTAAATTCAAGTCAGACAGGGCTTCTCAAGAAAGAAAGGAATAAAGGAGTTATGGAAACCATCCTCCCATGAAGGGAGCTCTCTATTGCTTCAAGGAGGGGGAAGAAGGGGCCAAAAGGGAATTCGAGCTTTTAAAATAAAAGCATTGAGAAAACTCAGAAAATTTATTTCAATACCTGTGTATAGGCTCCTCTGTAATTTCATAAGCATATGTCAGACCCATATGGGAAATATATGGCTGAAACCATAGTTCGGATCTAAAGGACTAAAACTCACTCTCAATGCCCTACACAAAAACAGTGGGAAATCTAGGTATCTTTACCATGTTGGACGTTTTAATACAATGCATTCGAGCAAATAGCTCAAGTCAAAAGGAAAATCGTATGTAGCCATGTCTAATGCGTCTAAGAGAGAAAGGAGTTTCCCATTTGGAGGGTGTGAATGTGCCTGAGCATAATTAACCATTTCCATGGCCATAGCATCAGCTGAATTGTTGTTGTTGCCGTAAAACCTCCTTCTCAACGCAATTGGGAGTGGGACTCGGATTGGGTTATGCTAGTGTTTGATCATCCCTATCTTAACTCATGAGTGCCATCATGGCCGTATTTGAAGTTTGCACAAAATGTAGCGACCTTGTTTGAATTTTCTTTATTACTCTTAAAAAAATTGCATGGTAAGTTGAGCATCCAAATTGAGAAGCAAGTAGTTGGGCCATGCTGAGCATCCAAACTGAGCAGCAAGTAGTTGGGCCATGCTGAGCATCCAAACTGAGCGGCAAGTAGTTGGGCCACACTGAGCATTAGAGTTAAATATGCACCAAGAGGACCATGAGCGTTTGGTTGTAAAACAATTGTCCATCCAACGGTTCATAATCCAACCACACATTCCAACTGTTCATAATCCCACCGCAACAACATTAATGTGTTGTTGCCCAATGTTTATTGAACCGAGTGTTTATGTGTTATTGCATAGTGTTTATTAAACATAGAGCACCACATAGCTTGAACATGCACACATTGAGTTCCACACACCCTTGGTTAACTACCACTTGGTTGAAACTTCCCATGTCCAGGAATGAGATTTTCAATGCAATGTAGCTGGCAGTCTAGAAAGCTCGGGGAGAGAAAATGCATAAACTCTATTTATTTTGGCTCATTGGTTCCACCTTTTTCTTTTCCTTCTGACTCTCCCACAAACATCCCTTCATGCTTCCACGTCTTTTCCCCTTCTTTTCTCATTTATTCAACACAAGCTAAGTAAGAGGGTCTTTTATGTTAAAGGCAAGATTCATGGGAATTTTGTTTTTATAATAAAAAACACTTTACTGAAGGCCTGGCCAATATTGGTTTACCCAATTCATGGTAAATTCAATGTAATTTGAAATAAATCCAATTAACAGTGAATTCAATGTAATTTTTCAAAGATGAAAAAACTTGGTGTAAAGTCCAAGATTCCCAAGATATACCAAAGGGCATTTGGATTTGGATCTGAGAAAATAAACTATTCTGGCTATAAAAGTTGAGTTGGATTAGATGGTACTATCTCTTCAATAGCTGGATAAAGGACACCGGAAGCATAATCGCAAATATACAAATCAAGAGTCTCCAGATCTGAAGGCAGTCACGATGTGACCAAGTTACTACATACCAGTACTGGGAGCACCAATATTAGAATCAACGTGCCCCCACATGTGAGACACACCAGTCAGAGATCGAGAGTCTTCTTGTTGCCACCCAACTCAAGCTACTCCATAAGGTAAGCCAACAGGACTGGACCCCAACAAAATTAATGCATTTTAAACCAACACAAGAAGAAACCAGGTTCTCTATTCATTTTAGATATACCGAAATTCTTTTCAGTGTTTCATTTCCCCAGCTTTGGGGGTATGCTAGTAATTCTTAATTTTTGAATCACGTCGAGGTAGATACTATGAGGTTATGCTAAGAGGAGACTAAGAAGCCTTATATCCTATGATTCATTAATAAAATAACTGAACTAAAACTAAAACAAAAAATTTCAAAACCTTTGGCAGCAAAGCCTCCCTTTCCAATTCGTATTAATGCTCGAAAACAAAGTATGTTTATGTGATAATTGAAATCCAATCCAAGATTGAATCTAGGTTAAGGAAACTTGAAGGGAGAAGAAGAGTCTAAGCTTAAGGTTTTGAATGAATGACAATAGAAAGGAAAACAAAAATTGTAAAAAAAAACAATGGCTAACGCCTCACTGAAACTGAATGTTCAACGATTTAGGCATATAACCTTGAATCTGTATACAACAAAAGAGAAGCCTCTGCAAAGACTATAGAGCTTGTAACTAGATCCAAAAGGAAAACCAGAGGCCAGACTATATTTTTTCTATCATTTGTATTTTCCAATGACTCTGCATTTCCCGTCACATCCACTCATCTACCAAGCATCGAATTTTTTTGAGAATGCTTGACCTTCGTAGAGCAGATGAAACGCTTCAACAAATATCGATGTCTTTAAATACGCGACAAAGCCCAATCCAGAGACCGTCGAAGGTAAGGAACATGTGTTGGGTGCCATAAAAACAAGAATCTCAGATTGTGGACATATGAAAGCATCTAAGAACCAAGAATACGTCATAGAAACTCTGAAACTACGGAACTAGCCATAGAAACAACACAACTTCATTATTTTGCCTCAGAATTGTAGTAAATAAGAACCTGATTTCCCATTATTCTTCTCTATTTTGTGTCATCCACTTACAATTTCACTGGACGATGTAAGGCCAAACCGGACGCCTGTCAAAGCCGCCTAGTGGCTTCTTCACTTCTTCTATCGTGCCAGTAAATGAAGTCATTGACTTCTTCACTCGCTGGCCTTCCTTCACAGATTGATGCAACACAGATTAATGCAACAGCTTGAGCTCCTATGTAGGCTGGAGTCTGTGTAGATTCCAGTTATTTCAACCAATAAAATAACAACACACATACAATATTTGATTAGCTTATCAGATTACTTTTTTAATCGTACTGTATTTATACATACATGAACACATGGAAATCTCTGCATAGTTGCAAAAGCCAGCGTGATGGCAGGATTAAAATGAGCTCCATAAATATGACATGTGGCATAAATTAAGATCATCACTGCCACTCCCCATACAAGCGAAACACCAAGATGAGTAATGGAATCGTTGGTTTTCTTATCAATAACAACTGATCTGCAACCTGCAAATATAAGGAAGAATGTCCCTATAAATTCTGCTACCACCTGCAAGCAATCCATCCAAGTCAAAACACCTTCGATGATATCGATTTTTTTACCAAATACTAAACGGTAAACAGATACCCTAATATTAAAATTTATTAGGCCATTGAGCGCGGTAACATTGAAATGTATAAAAACAATTATAACTTAAATATTTCCGTCAAATTTGTGATCAGTATAACGCAACCCTAGTTAGAATCCTCGGAACAATAAATACTTCATGATTCCCATTTTTATAGCTCACATTCCATCAAATTTGTCATCAATATAAACCATGGAGGTATAAAAATGCTGGAGCTCCCACAATCATATCCAAAACAACTTAAATTTAGATTGGTGTTGTCATTCCCAATATTTTTCTGAGGGAGAATGATGCACTTTGTTACAAAGATATTCTTCACAGTCAAATTTGATATATTAAGTGCAATGCTTCACCAATGTCACTGGCCTGGGCTATATTTAGTGAAAGAACTTAAAACGTATGCTGTTCAGCGACGAATCAAGTATCTTTAATATTGATATCATTGGGGAGTATCACAACCAACCAATATTCCCAATCATCAAATTTAAGCTTTATTCAGGTCCAAACATTGCAACTTTCCTCGTTTCCCCCAAAACATAACTAGGTCTTTCTTTCCTTTGATTCTATTAAAAAAAAATACACACAAATTGATTTTCATGGGCTAATTCTGCATTGTTGATTTTCTTCAAAATTGCTTAAATATTGATAGGGAAAACCAAGAAAACTTAATGAAATGGTATTAACCCTACCTTCTTAAAAAACCCGAGAGATGATATGATTGATCTAGAGGTCCGTCCAACAACACAGCTAGTTTCAAACTGAGCCGCCTTAGTATCTCTTAAAGCAACAGTTTGGTGAACAGGAGTGTTGTTTTGCGTCACCATATTTCCAAAAGCAACAGTTTGGAGATCAGGACTGTTTTCTGTAGCCATGGCAGAGCTACATAAACTAGTAATTTGAGAAAACAAGTTGTTTCCAATGCCTGATTTGCCGTGCTTGATCTTGATCCCTCCTTCAATTTGTGTGGTATAGAATAATATGAGCCTCCAAGAAGGCTCAACTTGAGATATATTTTCTTAGCAGGGTTACTTCATCCTCGTACCACTCCCTAGTATACAGAATCTGGCCATTGCTTTTCAATGGCTATGTGGCAATTGACATGCACCTGATTTGAAGTGTGTCGTTCTGGCAAGGAATTCTCAAATAAATGAAAACCTAAATGAAAACCATTTTCCAATATAGGTCATGGCACTGCTTACATTATCACGCCGCTGGGTCTTGGGGCGCAAAGTCCCAGGCCTACGTCACCTGCAAAAGACCAATAAAACCTAAGTTAAATCAATATTTGAATAATTCAAAAAATAAAAATTAATCAAACTATAGTAAAAACATTTGAAAAAAAATAAAATTAAATATGGTTCTCCAATTAATCCATCTAACCGATTCATATATATTCCCTATCGGGAACATAATAATCTTTATAAATGATTATGACGACAAATGACCGATGATGATAACATATTTTAGTTTTGTTTTGAACTATAATAAAGGAAAACATTTTATACTCCATACCCTAAATGGGTAAAGAGTGTATTGGGTATGTTATAGGTGATGGTTGTTATAAATTATCTCAAGAAATCATTTTGTATTTCAAGGTTTTTGGTCTTAATTATTTGTCGAAATTCAAGAATTTTATTGCAAATCTAAATGGGTTCAAGAAATCATTTTGTATTTCAAGGTTTTTGGTTTTAATTATTTGTCGAAATTCAAAATTTTTATTGCAAATCTAAATGGGTTATTGGTATAGTTCAAAAGATTTGGGTTTGGCTGTAGAAGAATGGAATAATTATGTTAAGGGTTTGGTTCAATGTGGTATCAGATTGATGGATCGAGAGAATCAATTTGTTTTGTTTTGGAATACATCTACATGGTAAGTAAAAATACGTCTTTAGCATATGATTATATTTTATTTATCTTTGATTTTCTGGAGTTTAAGTGGTGATTCAGGTCATTATGGAATTGGGATGCACCATTGAAAGTGTAATTGTTTTGATGGATAGTGCTTGAAAACAAAATTTTGGTTGGTGATAATATGAAGAAATGAGGTTTTATTGGCCATTTTCATTGTCCTTTCTACTATGTTGGAGATGACTTTATCGACCATTTATTTTCCTCTTGTCATTTTTCTTAGAAAAATTGGAGAGAAGTTATGCGTGGACTAGTTGGGGATAGTACTTATTTGAAGGTAGCCTATCGGTTTGAGTACATTATGTTGGATCCTTCACTAATTTGCCTCTATTTGTTATTTGGAGTGGTGTTATCGAAACCTGATTATTTTTTAGAATGGAAAGAGGAGCTTATTTAGCATATTGCAAAAAAATATTGGTGCTTTTATGAAATTCTGCAAGAAAACAAAAGAGGTACTAGTTCATCTCTTAAGGTTCCACTCCTCTCATGTGGGTTGCTTTGATGGAGCGTTGCAGTCTAATCTTTGTGGAGCATGAATGGTTCTTAAAGTGTCCAACGATCATTTTTTCAGCTATGGATGGCTTGTGGTTCCATGATTAATTATAGAGTTGAGCTCTTGGTGTTGTGGGATTTATTATTTTTTTCCTAAAAACTAAACATTTTATCTCTGTAGGTGTTTAGGGATTCTTGGGTTATTTTACATTGGGTGAAGGGGAGAGAATTCGTGAGTTACAAAGGACATTCCAGTTTATTTCTTTTGATCATATTTATAGGCAACTGAATGCTTGTGCAGATCAGTTATCTAAGAAAGCTCCAGAGAATGCTAATGGGCTATTGTTTTATGAAGAGTGTCTAGACCATTCAAAGATCTATTTTGGTTCTTTTCAACCATATTGAAACATTATCCTTTTTGACACTCAATCATATTTCTAGTTTTTGTTTTTTAGTATTTTGAAATCTTCTTGGAAAATTTAAGATGTACCTATGTAGATAGTATTTGTTATGTTCAAATTTTAAAGTGAGAAGGACTATTGTAGTGGTATCATATGAGAGATTCTAAGATTATGGGGACTATTTGTTATCTTTGAACTTTTTGTAATGTTGTCTTTGATTCATATCTAATGAATATAAAGCAAGTAAATTTTTTCCTGGTTGAAAAAAAAACTAATTTTTTTTGCAGATTTTTCCTTGTTGAAAAAAAAAACTTATATAAACTTAGCTACCTCCACAATAAAATATGGTGAGTAACCATGGTTAGTTTGTATTAGATGTGAAGAAAAATAATGGATAAGTTTGACCTATATAAATAAATTCATCTTTTTAAGGATTTAATAAATAAAGTAAAATTTAGTATTTGTGTTGATCTATGTTTTTTGCTTGACAATTATTTTTTACTTTGAAGGACTTTTTTTAAAATATTATTTTTTACCTTGAATGCGTTTTTTCAAAGTATTTTATAGTAGTATGGATATTATTTTTGACCTTGAAGGCGATTTTTTTAAATAGTAGTATGGATATGGATATTTTTCTATAATGGTCAAATATTCTTATCATAATAAAAATAATAAATTTAAATATATATATATATATTTTTAATTCCCTTTAATTAAATTATATATGTATACCCTCTTTTCAATTTAATGATAATTCCCACCCTCTTTCCAAAACGTTTTTTTAACTAACCCACATTTCCGAGAAAGTGAATTCAAATGTAAATGATGATGTTTTTAAGAAAATATTGGTCGCCCTAAAAAGTCTATCAAAGATTTGACAATACGCGTTATGGGTATCGTTAAATTGTCGGACTCCCATTGATTTCCGTCAAAATTGATGCAGTTTGTCGCCGTGAATTACGGGACGGGGGGGACCCACTCTGCCGTGAGCAGAGGTACGGTACGACTTCACACATACACGCCGACTAAAGCACGGGAGTTGATCTCGGCGAATTACAACGGCCATTGTCAAAAAGAAAATAAGATGCCCTGTCATTGAAAAAGTTGAAAGCGCTGTATTCTACAAAAATTCATTGAGCTGTAAAGCATTTAATGTTGCTGCAGCAGGCTTAACCATCATTGGATCTTGAACAGCAATGTTGCTGTAGGTCAAGCAGCAATGCTGTTGCAACAACATTGCTGCTCGAGATCCAATAGTCGTCAAGCCTGCTGCACCAGCATTAAATGCTCTGCAGCTCAATGGATAGCTCTTGCCTTGATTGCCCCTCTATTTTCGGCTAGATTATATCTATTTTTTGCTATGAATCTTCACAGAATTTTCAAAATGTGTAAAAACATTGCTAGATTTTACAGAGTGTGGGTGCTTGCAGGTTTTCATGTCACGTGATTTCACAAAATAATAAAAGAGTACTTACTCGATTATAGACAAATAATTTTTTAATCGAAGAGGCCTATTCTACACTAAATTAGGGAGACGCCTATTCTACACCATAGTAGGGGAGGTGTGTAATTATTTTTGTGCTCATTTTAGAAAATCTCTATACATGGACACAAAAAGTGGGCTCGAAGAGCGCTTTTAGCTCACTTTTTTGTAATCATGAAGGTTTAAAAAAAATGTTGTGCAGCTTAGGTTGGCCTTGGCCCTCTTACTAACAAACAAAAAATACGCTGGGCAAATTGTACAGTACATCAGATATTGTTGAATTGACAAGAAAATAGATCGAATTCTGATTGAATGATTTTAATAACGTCCACGAGGTTGAGCAGCCTAAGGGACCAAAAGAATCACAGCCCTAACTCCTCTCCATACTCTTTTACATGTCGGATCTTTTGCTGTAAATCTTGACTATAAGACTTGCGATCTGGTTGATCTTATCTTCTTCAAAAAGATGGTGCATGTTGTCGACCTTTAAGCTGTCTTCGTATTGAATGTGGATCTCCTCGCAGGCTGCACATTCCATAACAAAGTGCCACTCTGTCTCCACCACACCCTTATTGCAGAATATGCAAGTTCTCTCTTCCCACACTTCGTTAGGTATCGTCCACCTACCCATCTCATATCTAAGGTGATGTGAACCCGTCCTCAACTGAGCAACTAACAAATTTGTTTTTCCTTTGATACCTGCCCCTAAATATGTTTTCTCACCATGATCACAATTTGGGTTAAACTCTTTGATGTAGCAGTCTTTTTTACACTCATTGTTATTAGTCCACATGGCAATCCTGAATTTTTCAGTCATGAAAATTTGTGTTTCTTTCTTGTTGTTATGACATTCATGTAACTTGATATTCCACTTGCTTAGGCATTTTTTGTTTTGTTTCATCCAACTTTTCTTTTTACGGACTAACTCCTCCTCCATAGTTACCTTGGGCCATCGTTGATTATCCATGTTTTCAACCCTCTTTATATAGCTTATTAGCTTGGCAATCGTCGTTGGCTCCAGTGGGAAAGTCTTTGCTTCAACTAAAAGTATTTTGTACAGTACTGTGGCTTTAACTTTGAGATTTCTAGTAATTAGTTGTTTCTGAATTCTTTCTAGTTGTCTCCATCTGCAAGTTGACATGATGCTTCCCCAGACTTCACATCCATAGAGGACAACCGGTGTGACTAGCAAACCAAAGAGGGTATTTTTGGTTTTCCAATCCCAAAGTTCTGCTTTTCTACACCTGTTTTGAAGTGCGAATGAGGCCTTCCATCCACAGTGCACCCTTTTTGCTCTACAAGTCTCCCATCTAAGCTTATAGTGGAAGTCAATCCCGAGATATTTGTATTCCTCCACTATCTCCAATGGGCTGCCTTCGAAGAGAAATGTGGTTGGTTTGCCTTTTCTACTTAATGAGAAGATCATGATTTTGATTGAATTTCAAATTTATAGTAAAACCATGAACATAAAAGCACACAGCTAGAGGGCTCGTTCAAACTCCCATGTGCTTGAACATGGTTTGAGCTACCATGAAGTCACACTGAAGCTGGCTCTCTATTGAGTATTTTTCATGCATGTGCAAAGGCTAATAGTTAACATGTGTCTTTTATAAAAAAATAATAATAAATTATAAAAAAATAATAGGTGAGCTCAAATTTAAAATATTTAGAAGTGTATATATATATATATATATAACTACACAAATTCGATAAATTAAAACCATAAATATTGCATTAGGGTTTGTACCTAGAGAAATTTGATTTCTCTTCACACTTGGTAGATCCCCTTTTAAAATGGGTCTATACTATCATTCACAACAGTTAATTGAAATTAAAACCTAGTTTTTTCTTTATCTACCAATAAACAATTAAAACCTAGTTTTTTCTTTATCTACCAATAAATTCCATTACTGACCCTCAATTTTTTTTTCAAAAATAACCATCACCGAGCAAACAGGAATTTGACATCGATTGAAACAATTTTAAAAATGATAGTGCACATTATACAAATGACTTTAACATTCATTGGACGTTGAATGTATCTCAATTTTGTGATCTCCTCTTCTTTGCCCTGTGTTGTCCGCGCTGCTCTCATTTATGCAGCTACACTGTCTCTCATTTTTTACATTTCCTTTTCTTTGATTTTGTACAGTCGTGAATTTACATTTTACATCTTTACTCTCTGTGAAGAAAATTCTACAATAATTCAAAGTCTTCACAGGAAATGCCCATAAAAATTCTACCATAATTCAAAGTCTGTGTAGAGTGGAAATGCCCTTTAAGTTTTTATCAAATTTTAAATTAATTCATGTTATCAGTTGAACTGCTTTATAGGGATCCTCGCCACAAACAGATTTGCATGGAATGGAAACGACAAATGGCAGCATAATTTGAAAATAACTGCCACCTCCCCCATTGCTTCCAATAGAGATATGGTCATCAACCCAAGAAATTCCTTCACCAAAAGTGCTTATCTAGTTCAACAACCCAACTGGCTCGTTGCCTTGAATTCATACGCATTACACAAGTTACCTTGCATGAATTCCGGAGACATTTTCCAAAAGTTATCTGCATCAATTCCACTTCCCATTTGATTTCCTTTAAGTGTTCCCACTGCTAATCCATCCTGAGAAATTTAATGGTGGCATAAAGTCAAATCCACATGTTAGCATTCATGTAATCTGTACTGCCAACCTCAAAAAATGTTCTCTGCCATCTGGCCCCTCTTGTTTCAGCTTTGCTCATTATCCACTTCATAGGCCTATGATTTCTCATATAATGACCGCTATATAGCTTGTTCTTTTTCTCTTAGACTCTCATAGTTTTTCGCTGTTTAGAAATCTCCTGACCAAATGCAGAGGGCCTTCTTGAGTAGTTTTAACTTGTAAAGTTGGGAATCTTTATTGTTTTTGCAGGTCTGTTGAGTTATTTTTATCAAATGGGTGGTGGTAGGCAGATGAGTTTTTGGGCTCTTGCCTGTTTGTTCTTTCTTAGTTTTCTTCAGCAAACTGCAGCAGGAGGAAGTGGGTTTGTGAAGACAGAGGGCACCCATTTTTCTGTCAATGGGAATCGTCTGTTTGTCAATGGTTTCAACTCTTACTGGTTAATGGCAATGGCAACAGATCCATCACAGAGAAATAAGGTTACCTCTGCTTTTGAACAAGCTGCAGCTCATGGGCTCCATGTTGCCAGGACTTGGGCCTTCAATGATGGCCAGTACAAGGCATTGCAGACTTCTCCTGGTGTATATGATGAACAAGTCTTTCAGGTCTGTGCATGGGGTCTTGCAATACATCAATCCTTTAAGTAATTCACCCATTTTGTTCCTGAGGTTTTGTTCTAGGGTATCTGCATCGGTTGGTATTGTTTGTTTTCCTGATTGTTGGGGTTGTTTTGGTTTCTCTGTTTTGTAATGAAGGCCCTGGACTTTGTGGTTTCTGAGGCTAACAAGTATGGCATCAGACTTATACTTAGCATGGTGAACAACTATGTGAATTTTGGAGGAAAGGCCCAGTATGTGAAATGGGCTCGCAATGCTGGACAGAATCTCAATTCCGACGATGATTTCTTCACCAATCCCACTGTTAAAGGCTACTATAAGAACCATGTCAAGGTAACAGACTGTATGAATGTCTGTCTCTGTCTAATTATATGCATGCATTTGTTTCATTATGTATATGCATATACATAGACCTATTTGTACAGACATCTCCCATAGGTATACACACAAAAAACTAATTAACTTTGCTATTTCCTGCAGACTGTACTGACGAGAGTGAATAGCATTAGTGGAGTACCCTACAAGGATGACCCTACAATCTTTGCATGGGAGCTCATGAACGAGCCTCGTTGTCAAAGTGATCCTTCGGGAAGGACTATCCAGGTCAGATAACACAACCTCATATATATATGTAAACTATGGAAATTGAAAAACCAAATTAATCATAGACTCAGTGATGAATGCTGGCTGTTGGCTTAGAAGACCTCCTTTCATTCTATGGTTGAAAAACGTAGTTATGAGAATTGTAGATATTTGAATATCTGTTATGGAAAATGAAAAACCAAATTAATCATAGACTCAGTGATGAATGCTGGCTGTTGGCTTAGAAGACCTCCTTTCATTATATGGTTTAAAAACATAGTTATGAGATTTGTAGATATTTGAATATCTGTTATGGAAAATGAAAAGCCAAATTAATCATAGACTCAGTGATGAATGCTGGCTCTTGGCTTAGAAAAACATAGTTATGAGATTTGTGGATAATTGAATATCTGTTCTAGGTTCCTAGTTTGGCAGGGTCCTGTTAATACTTTTAGTTTCTAGTAATCAATCTGTTAATACTTTTAGTTTCTAGTAATCAACTGTTTTTGATAATATTTGTTTGACTGTTGTGAGTAAACATGGTGGTTCTTTGTTTGTTTGTGATGAGCAAACAGGGATGGATAGAGGAAATGGCTAGCCATGTCAAATCCATCGATGGAAACCATCTTCTTGAGGCTGGTTTGGAAGGATTTTATGGAGAGTCCAAAAATGTGGCCAATCCAGGCTTCTCTGTGGGGACAGATTTCATCACCAATAACCAAATCACAGGAATTGATTTTGCAACAGTTCATTCCTATCCTGATATCTGGTTTTTCTCTTTCTCATTCTCTCTTTTCTTCATATGTTATTGGACTGAATAAAAGTTTGAGATAAATCTGTTTTTCCAAACGTACATCTGTGGATTAGACTTGTTTTTTTCTTCATGTATGTATATTTGTGTCCAACAAGAGTTCTTGGATCGAGTCACATCTAGTGCTGCATTCATTTATGCAATCTTTTAGGCAGACTCTGATTTCTAGTAAACAAGTGCTCTTTAGGTCATGACTATGATGAGATTCCACTAATAAATTGAACTGTGATTTCAACTTTAAAGGCTGGCTGGATCAAATGAGGAGGCCCAGCTTTCATTTCAGCAGAATTGGATAGCGACCCATTTGGAAGATGGAAACAGATTATTGAAGAAACCAGTTCTGTTTACAGAGTTTGGGAAATCATCCAAAGACCCAGGATTCAACAATGGGCAGAGAGACAATTTATTTCATGTGGTTTATGAACACATATATGCTTCTGCTAGCACGGGAGGAGCAGGTGGAGGAGCCATGTTCTGGCAGCTGATGGCAGAAGGAATGAGCTCAGATGGAGATGGGTATGAGATTGTGTTGTCTCAGGATCCATCCACAGCATCTATCATTTCAGCTCAGTCTCATAAATTGGCTGAGCTTACTCATATATTTACAACGCTGCATGAGTCTGAGAAGAGAAGGCAGGTTCATGCACATAGAAGGGCTAGATGGCACAGGAAATCCATTAGAGGCCGAGATAATTAGAGTCTCTGTACGTATTTGGTCTGCATTATGTGATAAGTTATAAGTTAGGTGTTTCGCTTTGTTTTAATAAAACTAAGCAGCAGGGGCGGTGAGCATTTTACTCTTTTTTTCGACTAGAGCGGGCTCCCCCTATTCCAGCAATACAAGGGTAACCCAGGCCCCCGGAATGGACTTCTGAGATCCATGAGTCGAAGTTGGACTTCTGAGATCCATGAGCCGAACAACTTCGAGACTTGTGAGACCTTTGAGTCCATCATAGGTGTATCGTTGCGCCACTCTATGGGGTCTAATGAGCATTTTATTCTATGAGATACAACTTTATAATTCAATCTAAGGCTATCCTTGGAAATTAAGATTGTGATTTGTCAATTGAAAGATATATACAATTTGATTCTTTTCAAAATTAAGATCATGTGACTTAATTTCGTTTTAAATCATCCTTTTTATCAAATAAACTCCTGGTCTCTTATTTCCATGGAAATTACAGCTTCTAACATTCAAGTTTTTAAGAATCAAGAGGCTTTCAAGCTTTTGAGAATTAAGAGGCTTTGTTTCCCATTTCAAGAATCAAGTATTTAAAGCTTTTGAGAATTAAGAGGCTTTGTTTCCCATTTCAAGAATCAAGTATTTAAGTTTTTAAGAATCAATAGGCTTTCAAGCTTTTGAGAATCAAGAGGCTTTGTTTCCCATTTCAAGAATCAAGAGGCTTTCAAGCTTTTGAGTACTGTGGGTTAACAAGCCCTCACTCACTGTTATAGCACTGTTTTCATTGTTGCTCTATTTTTGGGCGCTTTTGAGTACTGTGGGTAAACAAGCCCTCACTCACTGTTACAACAGTGCTGTTTTCATTGGTGCTCTATTTTTGGCGCTGTTTTCATTGGTGCTCTATTTTTGGTTGACCTCTAGGCATTTTAACCCATTCATGGTGATAATTTCAATTAACTAGCATACCCACATAGTTTGTAGCTAGATCAGGTGGATAGGGATAAAATACATAGTTTGTAGCTAGATCAGGTGGATAGGGATAAAATGGTGGATAGGGATAAAATGGTTGAGAAATAATTATGGAATGGACGGCAATTTGAAAATATTATTTGATTTTTCATATTCTTTAAGTTGAACGGTTTCAAGTGTGAGTTATCCATGCCTAGTTACATGTTATCACTAAGTTATCACATATATTCTTCCTGTTATTTATTTATCAACTATCAATTTTTGTTATATTATTTTTCTTATGAGGTGTAAATTTTTTAATCATTTGGATATTTGATTTTTCATATTCTTTAAGTTGAACGGTTTCAAGTGTGAGTTATCCATGCCTAGTTACATGTTATCACTAAGTTATCACATATATTCTTCCTGTTATTTATTTATCAACTATCAATTTTTGTTATATTATTTTTCTTATGAGGTGTAAATTTTTTAATCATTTGGATCCCTCTCATTACTTGATAGATCCGAGTTTAAAATAGATCTATGTTAGTTTATTTTTTTTAATTTTATTTAAGTGCATAATGTAATTTATATTTTTCATTTTCTTTTAATATTTTTTATTTATGTCTGCTAGCATAATGTGACTAACGTGACATGATCTACCCCATACCCGGTTGGAGGGACACCAACATAATATTTGATTTTTCATTTTTTTTTAATATTTTTTATTTATGTCCGCTAGCATAATGTGACTAACGTGACATGATCTCCCCCATACCGGGTTGGAGGAACACCAACATAACATCTGAAGATCCAAATCTTAGGCTCTATCAAGGGCCTAGAGGGATCAATCTCTACATCTCTCTAGATGTAAACCTCTCGAGGTATCAATACACCATTAGAACCAACTCATTATACATGTTAATGACATGCTAATGAAATTATGTTACATAAATTCAATATATTTTCAAATATGACACTTTTTAATTTGACTATATTTACAATTATAATTAAAAAAAACTTATTTAAAAGATATTTAAAAAAATGAGACTATTTAAATTATTTAAACATTAAAATTATTAAAACATTAAAATTATTAAAACATTAAATTTCTTAAAACATTTATAATATTATACTATTCCATAAATAAACTATATTTTAAAACCTTGTCTTTTAAAAACATTTTTACTATTCAAATTATTAAAACATTATAATATTATACCATTCCATAAATTGAATATATTTTCAATTATATTTTAAAAACTGATTTAAAATATAATTGAAAAAACCTTATTTAAACACAATTTTCTAATTTTTTTAATAAATTATTAAGTATTAAAAAACCATATTTTAATAGTTATATTTCTTAGTCCCATAATTTAAAAACCCTTATTTAAAACTTGCAATACTATCCTAAATGCAAATATTAAATTGTTTCAAACCTAGAGATTATATACATTTTATATTATCCTAAATATAACTTTAAGCGAGGATATAGGATAATGTTAATATGATTCTCAAGTATTGCATAAATTAAAGTATATTCACATCTACCTCATACACCATGTGCAAAGGCCTACTAAACCATATGCAATAAAGCCATGGGTTGTAAAACCATGTGCAAGACCCTCATAAACCATGTACAATAAAACAATGGGTTGTTTAGGATGCCTTGCACATGGTTTTAAAACCATTTGTAAGGCCCTACTAAACCATGTACAATAAAACCATGGGTTGTTTAGGAGGCTTTGCATGTGGTTTCAACATTTTTTTGCCCATATTTAATTAATTAATTAATTATTATTTTGTTAGGTAAGAACATTACAACATATCCCCATATTGGGTTGTTTTTTTGGGCAACATTGTTTTTGGCAGATATATATATATTTGTAGTTAAGGGACTATTCTATTAAAAAAGAAAGATAGCGTTACAAAAAAGTTACAGTGTAGAGATGCATGCCTGCTCAAAGAGACTAGCAGGTAGAACATTTCCAAAAAGAAACCAGACCCTCCCTCCATGAGGGAAAACAGGTCCAAGGAAAGAGGTAGAGTGTTCATATACAAAAAAGACATAATGGTTTCTGAAAATAAAACCGAAAAACAAGATTCTCGCTTTGGAAATCCCATTGTATCCCTGACAAAAACAAACGAGGCCATTGGCAGAACGTGATTAAGGCTTATAGGCTGTTTCCTCGATAATAGGGCAACCAAAGCTAGTGGAGGCTGGCATGCTGGGATCGTCCTGTGCATTCGATGTGTCGTCGCCAAAGGAAGTTGTTGTTTCGTTGTTGGAGGATGCATCATCATCAGCACTCCTGAAGGCGGTTGCTTAACTGGGAGAGGAGCCGTCTTCTTTGCAAAGGCTGGATTGGGAGCACTTTTACCTGCAGAGAGAGATTTTATTTGCACTTGCTAAGAAGGGGGCTCGCAATCCATAAGGATTGTGGGGGAAAGGGTGGAGGTGGAGGGTACAGAGGCAGGAGCAGGGGGTGGTGGTGTGGGGACGACAGGAGCAGGAGGTGGAGGTGGCGGTGCAGGTGCCAGAGGCTAGGAGTGAAAACGGAGGATGAGTCGAATGAGGAGGTTTTTTACTACCCAATAATTGCGTCGTCACTCCAGAGTGCGACCAACTGCGCTATGAGCCCCTAACAATTCGTCTTCCCAGTCATTGACCATGAGGCGAACTGCTTCAGGAATTTCGATGTCGAAACCATTGCCACTAGCTTGAGCGCTGAGCTTAATTGGGCGGTCAGTTTGATTGCCTCTCCCCTGGCGACCACGACGAGGGGTGCCACATTGTCTGCGTGACATTGTAGGTTGATGGAGGGTAACAAAGAGTTAAAAGCCCGGGGCTAAGTTGTAGAGGGCCGAGAGACCATAGGAGGATTTGGAAGAACTCGGAGAACAAATGACCAAAATGTTGCAGTGGTCTGGGCATTAGTTTGATGACACGTCGGCCCAAGCACCAAGGAGGTGCATTAAAGTCCTAAGATGACAAGCACGTCCCTTCGATCGTCCGTGAGTTGTCCACATCTGGTTCCAAACGTAATGCGCGCAGCCAAAAGGGATTGGTGTCATGCAGATGGTGGGCTGGCCCCGTCACCTGCCTCCATGTCCTTGGTGGCATGTCTGTCATCTGCAACCAGGTAAAATTTTTATTTTTATTATCAATTTAAAAATTTATTATTATATTATTAGAGTGTCACGTACAAACATGACAACATCTCTCCCATATTAGACTAGAGAGCGCTTGAAAAACGCTTCTCAACACTTAAAAAAAAACTAAACAAAATCTACCAAACATAACATTAATTAAATAATAATAATAATAATAAACAAAAACCAACCCATAATAATTGAATACAACATTAATAATAATTGAATACAACATACGATGTTAACCTTTTAATTTAAAAAAAAAACCCAAAAATCCAAATAGATACTTTTAACTATTGCAGAAAACCAACCTAACACTGAGTGTCTATTAGTCATTTAATTCAAATTTGAGTCTGTCATACTCTGCCGTGAGTGGCGGGACATCACTGCATACTCCGACGAATGCGGCGCAGTTAATCATAACATCAAATGTAAAGTCTATCTTGTATATATATATACACTATGCTACGTGTAACGTTCACCGTGAGTTCGACGTGACCTGCCGGACAGGTTAGTTGCACTGGTCACCATCACTGCCACGTATGCGAGATGGAAGTTTATTGCTGTCAATTAACGGAATGAGCGAGTCTCCCTCAATTTTAACGGACCAAATACCTACAAATAATTTTTTAATATATAATTTTCTCCCCTATGAAACAACATTTCTTTTAGTTTTTATGTGGGTGGGTGATACTAGTTGTCATAGACCGTTCTTTCTATATAAAGAAAGAATTGTGAGGTTAGTTTTGAGGCTCTTTTGTCTTCCAAAGTGGTGGAGTAGGAAAAACCATCATAGACATACTTTTTTTTTTCTTGGAATTTGGTAAACCTAAATTTTTACTTATTCGATTTGAAATTGAATTTGTCTATTTAAAGTTAAAGTGTTGTGAGTTTTTTATTCCTAACCATTTTGGTGTGCATTTCAATGTACCGAAGGTTTTGAGTTAGATATGGCTTGGTGTATTATACAACAAGAGACACGAGGTGGTAATGTCCTCGACCAAAGCTATAAAGTTATAGAAAGAAAAATCTAGAAACAAAAGCATTTATGCAACTTGCGCTTTAAGGAATCAAAAGTTTTAATCTTCTCTATCTAAATTTTTTAATGTCAATATATGCCTCTTAAGTACCAACTTTGTAAGAAACTTGAACCATTGCATTGATGATTCATTCTTGGTTAGTTTCTTATAAGCAAGACATTGCAAATACTTGTTTACTACCTTGATACATTCAATATTTTATTATAGGAAAAATAATATTTAACTTTAATCATATTAAGTTATTAAATTAAAATCAACATGTTATAAAGCCAAATGTGTAGTTAAGTTTATTAAGTTGAAAGAATTTTAATAATGACTTAGTAATATAAAAGAAAAATGATTATAAGCAGAACAAGGAGTCAATAGACATTTCCATGTTGTCATGTGATTCAAAGTACTAACTTTTTAGTGTAGTTTAGTTGAAATTAGAATTAAAAAATTTACCACATTTCCCTTAAAAGTAAAGTAGAGTCTGGGTTTGTTACACTTAGTTAGTCAACTTACTCAGTTGGTTGGGATAAGGGCCTATGGCCGTTGCTCCATCAAGAATGGAGATAACCCATATAGAAACAATCACAAGGGATGAGCATTTACCATGCAAAGTGGAATTACCTTTTTCCACACAAAGAAAGAGAAGTAAAGAAGAAGGGGCTACAGTTTTGATGGAATTAGCTCAGTTATATCTTATAAATTAAATTGTTCCACTTTGATTGTGTATGTATTTTCATGTCTATGGTGCCCATCTCAAAGTTCTTTAATGCTCAAAGAGTTTGAGTTTTTTCTTTCTTTTCAAATAAGCCATCTTATGGGGTGGGGAACAAAGCAAATAGTGGTGTTGATAAGTTAGCAATTACTAGGTTTCCCAATTTGTTTTTCCTACGGATGTTACTTTCTTTTCATTTAATGTATTTCTCTCAATTACTCAAGCGTGTTATCTTCTTGTTGGTATTACCTTAATTTTGTTTCTTTGTCAAATTTAAGTGATCATAACTAGAAACATTATAAACAATTCAAATTGTACAAATAGAGTTAATTGCATGTTTTACAGACTATTTATGAGTTACAATTAATGTGAGAGAGTTTTTAGTTAAACTCGTTTGACTTTCAGTTATCTATACCTAGCTAAGTGAGTAAGCTGAAAAACACATATATGTCAAGTTCCAACCTATATATATATATATATATATATATATATATGGGTTGGAACTTGGGGATATATATATATATTAATAACTTTTAAAATATAGTTATTATTATTATTTTTTATTGTTGGCGAATTACCTTCTTTTCTAGTAGACTTCTTCATAAAATCCGGTAATAATTAGCAAAGTGAGGTGCATAAATCATCTTCCAATTAATAATAATTCATCAACATAATCAAGAACAACTACCCATGCAAAGTTATGAGTTGATTTCTTCTTTCCTTTCAAATAAAATCTCACAAAATTATTAAATCATTTTCTTTTAAAGAATCCCATAAAGCTATTTAATGGATTTTTCTCACCATTAAACAAAAATTTACAAAATTAGTTTAATTGTGAACATGATAGGCTACTATTCATTTTTTAAACAAAAATTACAAAAATATTTACTAACCAACTAGTGAACAAGATAGATGGATGGGTGAACAGAACATAACCAACCCGCGAACATGATAGATGGATCATTTTTTAAGTCACTTAAACTTAAAAATAAATTTAAAGCATCAATTGAATAAACAAAAAGTTTTGTAAATATAAAACAATCTAAAATTATTATAATTAATGGAACAATACCGTTTAACTAAGCTCATTTAAATTTTAATCAAAATGCACTTAAACATAACAATATTATAGATGACCATGTTGTACACTTGTTACACCCATATTAATCTAGTTAACATGCTCTATGTCAAATAAAATCTAAACCCCTCTCCACTTAAATATCAATATCACTAATTTTAAATATAACCCCTCTCTAGTAATTTTTAAAAATATAAATAAGAACTTAAAAATGAATTTAAAGCATCAATTGAACAAACAAAAAGTTTTGTAAATATAACACAATCTAAAATTATTATAATTAATGCAACAATTCCATTTAACTAAGCTCATTTAAATTTTAATCAAAATGCACTTAAACATAACAATATTATAGACTACCATGGTGTACACTTGTTACACCCATATTAATCTGGTTAACATGCTCAATGTCAAATAAAATCTAAACCCTTCTCCAATTAAATATCAATATCAATAATTTTAAATATAACCCCTCTCTAGTAATTTTTAAAAATATAAATTGTTTTCCACTTAAATATTAATTTTAAATATCACCCCTCTCTAGTAATTTTTAGAGAACAAAATTGTTTTCCACTTAAATATCAGTAATCCACATAAATATCAGTAATTTTTAAAATATAAATGGTTCTCCACTTAAATATCAGTAATTTTTAAAAATATAAATTATTGAACAATATAAATTGTTCAGCGATTTTTAAAAATATAAATTATTGAACAATATAAATTGTTGAACAATATAAATATCTAATTTTTAAAAATATAAATTGTTGAGCTAAAAAAATAGATTAGATTATAATAATGAATTGAACCCAAAAGTGAATATAAAATCCCACAAAACTATTTAACACTGACTCACTTGGAAGATCCCACAAAACTATTTAATACAGATTCATTAGGAAGATTTTTTTTTTCAGGAAGAAAAAAACCTATCCTTGTTATTCTTATTAAGAATCAAAGGGCATCAATAGCACCATCCCAAATATGGGTTACATTTCATAGAGAATACAACTCATACAATAATAAGTCACATCCAGATGCAGCTAGGGGGAAAGGATAGACAATAGAGTGAGTGTTCCCATCAGTTAATTGTCTCATCATGGAGGGGATCAGTCTCGTCAAACACCAACTATCGTGAGCCAAAGGGATCAGATCAGCAATCTAAAAGAGGCCACTCAAGGAGCAGCAAATCAACTAGTCAGAAAGGGGAGTAAGCTCCCCAAACAAGACTCAAAAGAGCTGGAAGGTATCATATGAGATCAAATGGTCCTCCATAAATTCTGAGAAAAAACCAAAACCCAAAGTCAAAGAGAGCAGTTTTAGAGAGACAGTCTGCAATCCGATTGTGTTCCTAGAAGATGTGGCTGAAAGGCAGAGCCTAAAAGCTAGTAATTAGCTTTCGTGTTTCCTGGCACTAGTGAAGGAGATTTGGTGGGGAAAGAGCAGTGGATCCCTTTGCCCAGTTGATGATAACTGAAGAGTCACCAAATATGTGGGATAAGGGAATCCCCATCATCTGGGATGAAAGCAGAAGGGCCCATAGGCCAAGTAATTCCGCTTTTGTATTGGAGCCATATCCAACCCCCAGCGCAAACTCAAATGAGTGTGACTCATTCAGGTAAAAGCTGTATCCAACACCGACAACATTTATTGCAGAGGCTCCATCAAAAAATCCACAGGGGTAGATCATGCAGGGAGGATGCCCAATCTTCCTGACCTTTTTAACTTTAACAGTCTGAGAAGAATACAATTGCATAGAATTAGTGATCTGGTGCATAATGCTAAGAACAGTCAGCTTCTTTCCTTCAAATATGGACAGGTTTCAAGCTTTCCAAATGGCCCACATAATATGGAATGGGATTGTGCAAAGTGCCGAGTGTCTGGGGAAATTTACAGCCCAATTTTCCAAAAATATAACAAGAGAGTCAGCGCGAGGAGGAGGCAAATGAAACTGTTCACATATGTGATCAAAAACATTCTTCCAAACAGTGCAGTGTGAGAAGATATGTATGACTGACTCCTCATCAACATAGCACATAGCACAGATACCTAGACCAGACAGAACCCATTTCTGAAGATTATCCAAGGTAAGAATTTTGTTCCTTAAAACCAACCATATAAAGCATCCAATTTTGCTTGGGAGTGCACTGGACCATAATAAAGTGTGAATCTGATTGCTAGAAGATGGGGAAAAAGATTTAACTATGCAGTCATATACAAGTTTAGCAGAGATAGAGCCACCATGTTTGCTAAAGTCCCATAAAAGAGTATCATATTGTCTTGTGAGACGAATACCACAGAGATCCAGACCCCTCGTATATGCATCCTAGGCATCTTTCCAAACCCCATCAATACACAAATCCTCGACCATCTACCAGTAATGCTAAGAGTCCGGTAAAGTATTGCGAGCCTGCGAGAGAGTGTTGATGTCCAAATCCTCCAGAAAGGATCTCAGCTTGACTGGAAGGGTGAGAGAGGAAGGGACACCAATAACCAGGTCAATACCAATCAAAATATCATTTCCATTACCCACCTTCCAAGCAAGGTGACTTCCCAGCCAGGGGAGAGTTTGTAAAAAACCCCTCCAAATAGTAGATACCCCACGAGTACAAAACCTTTTACCTCTGATCCAAGCTACCACCGTGAGGTGTTTCAAGTATTTGTTGGAGAGTACCCGATGCCACAATCCATCATTCAATAGAACCCTCCAGAAGTTTTTGAGACGCAGAGCAATGTTGAACCAGTTTAGATTTTTTATCCCCCAGCCCTCATACTGCTTTGGCCATGAGAGAGTTTGCCAGTTTACCAAATGATATCTGCGGTTATTTTCAGTGGATCCCCATAAAAAAACAAACGTAATGCTCTTGAGTTTGTGCAGGACAGCAGTAGGGATGGGAGTTAATCCCAACCAATAAACCGGAATACTGGAAAGCATAGGCTAAACAAGTACTAGACGGCCTCCCAAAGAGAGTAGCTTCTGGGTCCAGAGACAAATCCTCTTCTCATATTTCTGTACCAGCCAATTCCAATCACAAACCCTATAGCCAAGAGGTTTAATGTAGTAACCAAGGTACTTAAAACCAGAAGAAATCGGCTCCATCTAATATGGTAGGACCCTGGAAATGTCCAAGTAAATGTCTTCATCTATATTATTATACAGAAAGCAAGATTTATCTAGGATGATACACATACCAGAAGCCTTGTAGAAGGTACCAAGAATTACATCAAAAGAAACCCATTCCTGTAATGTGCCTGTGCCCATTAAGATCACATCGTCCATGAAAAGAAGATGGGTAAGAGCAAGGGAGGAAGTGATCTGAATACCTCGGATGAGACCATGATTCCGAGCATCAGAGATTAATAGGCTAAGTCCCTCGATGACAAGGATGAAGAGTAATGGAGATAAAGGGCAACCTTGTCGAATTCCCCGAGAAGCAGAAAAAAACTTCGATGGGGTACCATTGATCAGGACAACAAAATTAGCAGAGGTGAGGCAGCCCATAATCCAATTAACAGCCAAGAGCGGAGCCCCGATCTGGATCGAAATGAGATGGATATAGGTCCAATTTACATGATCAAAGGCCTTAATCAAGTCCAGTTTGAGGATGAAGGCACATATATTTTTTGTTTTTACAGAGTGGAGAGTCTCTTGAACAAAACCGATAGGCTCGACGATCTGACGGTTTTTAAGGAAGCCGAATTGTTCTTGGGAGATACCGGAGTCCAAAAAAGGCTTGATCCTGACCGCAATGACCTTATAGATCAATTTATACAACAAATTACACAATGAGATGGGCCTGTAATTTGCAAAAGACCCAGGATTATCTTTTTTAGGGATCAGAGCGAGGAAGGTTGAGTTCAGTGAGGATGGGATAATGCCTGAGACCTTGGCTAAATCAACTGCAGACAATAATTCATGACCCACAAGATCGAAAAAGTGCAGGTAGAACTCGACAAGCTGCAACCATCTAGGCCCGGGCTCTTGTATTTTTTTAAATATTTCAGTGCATACTTAATTTCCTTTAGAGTAACAGGACAGGTGAGGCCAGATGCATTCTCATCAGATATCATCTTAGGATAAAGCATGACAACCTTTAGTTGATGCAGCATACAAGTGCCTCCATCATCCTTGAATATATTTGCAAAATGAGACTGACCCAGTTCTTTAAGTGCTGCCTCATCTTCATAGTTGTTACCATCCTCATCAACCAGAGACCAAATCGAGTTTTGATTCCTCCTGCCAGAAGCCAGCATGTGGAAATATTTGGTATTCGAATCACTGTGCAGGGCCCATTTCGTTCTTCTTTTTAATTGCCAAGTCAGCAAATAATGATCCAAAATCTTCTTCTTTTCAGTTCTAAGGAGGGTCAGTTGCGCCATATCCTCAATGGAGAGGATACCATTAGACGAGCCCGAGAGGAGAGATACAATGGCACTGTCAAGACTTTTGGACTCGGATTCCATCCTAGCCAGTTTGTCCTTAATCCATACCTTAGCTTCAATTTTAAGAGAACGCAACTTTTGGTAGAGGTAGTCAAGACCATGAGCATATTCACCATGGGAAACATGGGAAAGATGAGGCCACCGCATAGATATCCACTCAGAGAAAGCCGGATCATTGAGCCTAGAACGATTAAATTTAAACGGATAGTTACAGGAACCCCTCTGTTTGTTCCATTCAAAGCATATTGGGTAGTGGTCAGAAATGTTAGCACACTGAGTCCACACCCTGTGTACCCCCAGAGATGGAATCATGGATGCTGAGATTAAAAATATATCTAATCTTTTACTGATACCATCAGCGCCCACACGACCATTTCGCCAAGTAGGACCAGCATACTGAGGAGCTAAATCCATAGGAACCACCGAGTCAAAAAGGGACAGGAAGTGTTGTGAGAGGGGATCAGGGGAAGCCTTTTGTCCCCAAATCTCTGAGGAGTTCAATGTGAGATTAAGGTCCCCTCCCAGAACAAGATTCGGGATGCTAAGAATGCCCCCTCTGTGTGCCTTTTCCCAGAAAAGTTCATGATCTCTGTAGGGGCCATATACATTAAGGATGGCAATGGGAGAAGGAATACCATGGAAAGAGGCCTGAACCAGGAGGCCAGCACAAGTCTGGAAGGCTCGACACGTAACCCTAAGTGGGTTCCAGGCCGTAAGGAGTCCACCCGAGAGGCTCGATGAATTGATGGCACAAAATTCCCAAGAAGGTAAAAGTTTAGAGAAGGCAAGTAAAGCAGGAGAGGAACTACACATGGTTTCTTGTAGGAGAATCATATCTGGACCTAGTGACTAGAAGAGAGCACAAAGGCTAATATTTTTGGTCTTACCTCCAAGACCCCTGACATTAAGGGATAGAATCTTCATCAAGGAACATTTTGGAGGGGAGACATCGCTCTAAGTCCCTGGGAGGGCAAGCCACGAGCCGCATCTTTGATGCGAACAGAAAGAGGAATATAGGGAGGAGAAGCAGAGGATAGGTCCACCTTCATCTTATCCTTTTTTTTCTTACGAACAATCACATTTGCAAATCGAATGGAGTTAAGGTGAAGGGTGGAAGGAGAAGTAGGTGTCGTAGCCGTGAAGATATACAGTGATTTTTGAAGGGAAGGGTCAGAGAAAGAGGGGGATGTGGCAAGACCACTGGAGGATGGAGTGAAAACCGATGGAGTGCTAGGGTTAGTGAGTGGTGGGAAATCCACAAGAGAAGTTAAAGAAGGTAGAGTCTGTGTAGTGGTGAGGTGCGAGGAAGGTGGAGGCAAAGAGTCATGAGTATGTGGAAGAACAGTAAGGGGAGGCGAGCCCATAGTTGCCGGTGAAGACCGTAATGACGAGGATATGTTCAATACAGGAGGCAAAGTGTCACTGGGAAGTACCTAAGCACAAACCGGAGAAGACTCAGGCAACGAAGACATAGAGTCAGCAAGGGTAAAGGGGGCCGGGGATGAGTCAGGAAGTGGTGCTTTATCTTGAGACAGAATCAAATCATCAATGGCGTCCAAAAAAGAATCGGAGACAACATCAGATGGAGAGAGTGAATTGGAGTAAATACCTAGTATGGAATGATCTTGCTTGGTAGGGTCTACCCGTTCAGTGATAGTCGGAGAAACATCCAAGCCCGAATCGACACATCCATATCTCAGGGAAGGACAAGCACGCCAAAGATGACTAGTCTCATGACAACTACTACATTGAAACGACACATGGAGGTAGTCAAGATGCTGGACCAGGAGCCGTTCATTACAGAGGATATCAACTTCCGTAGGTAAACCGAGAGAGATGTCCAACTCAACAAGGACTCGAGCAATCCTCTTTTCATAGGCGAGATGGAAATCCTCATCAACCGCTACATACCTGCCAATCGTATTAGCAATCCCTTCCAGGACATGCTTGTTCCAAAGTGGGAACGGCAAGTATGGGAGCAGCACCCAGAGATGGCGCTTCGTGATTCTTTCCCAAAGAGGATCAAAGGGTGAATACCAGCGTCCAAGGACCAAGGATCCCACCCCAATGCGCCAAATACCCTCGAGGATATGGGTGTAGTGCTCCTCCTCCAAAAATACAAAAACAATCCACCTATTCGATAACAAACTGATGGTGGGTATGTAGTCGAAGAGGGGCTTCCAGTGCTCCATAGCCCAATCGACCTAGGTCGACTTCCCCATCTTGCAGTACTCTAGTCGCCCGACTAGTGCACGAGAGCATACAGATGATACTCTATCCATGAAGATGTTGTGACCAAGGACAAAGCGAAAGCGCCCCCCTTGTGTCTTAATATACTTGGCATGTCGTTTGCGATGAAAGCGCATGGGAGCAGCTAGCTCAGTCATGTGGGATAATATCCTGGGGTCAACACAAATGCGAGCGAGACTGATAACCAATCCCCAAACCATGATCACACAGCCATGGTTTACCGGAGCCTGCCAGTACAATACCGAGTCCCAAGCCACCTAACCCCAAGAAAATGGGGAAGAAACCCTAACTCTGAGAGCAGGGTTAGCCAAAGTCAGCCCTCGACCACAATGACAAGAAAAAAACCAACAGAAAATACCCCAGAGACCAACAGCAAGTCCGAAATACCGGAGGATAGGCTGCGAGAAAAGGACCGTGTGTCAGGAGAGGGGACCAAAAAACCCGTGAGAGGAACCCAAAACCCCTGAGAACATCAAAGGTAAACAGAAGTCAACCCACCATACCCCGAGCAAAAAGGGGAATAAACCCTAACCCTGAGGGTAGGGTTAGCCGGAGTAGGACCTCGACCATAATGACAAGTAAAAAACCAACAGAAAGAATAATGGGAAATACCCCAGAGACCAATAGACAGAGCGAAATACCGGAGGATAGGCCGCGATAAAAGGACCGTGTGCCAGGAGAGGGGACGAAAAAACCTGTGAATGGAACCCCAAACCCCAGAGTACATCAAAGGTTAACATAAGTCAACCCAGAACGTGTCGATAGGGACAGTCGACAAAAACCCACAAAAAAATGACAGAGAATCCCATGCAGGGGTGGTGAACTCGACATTTCCAAATTCCACGAAGGCAGCAGAGAATTAATGATTTACTTCCCACTTTTTTTATACCTTGGTTGGTACTAGTCCCCCAGTGAAGGGGAGGGACTCCAAGAGAGCCACCTACTGGATGAAAACCACCGTGCATGACCAAACCCCATCAAGAAACCAGCCCACGAGAACATGAGACACAATAAAAACTGCCCCACAAGATAAAGGAAGGAAAACAAACCTGTGAGCCCCTGATACCTGCATCAACCATCACAGGGGAAAGGGTAAAATCCGCCATGAAGAGCCTGCAACGATGCACCAGCCCAGCACCATCTCCATGAAACTCCCATTATGCACCAGCCCAGCGCCATCCTCGTAGCTTCAAAACTTTATTGCTGAGATTGTTCTAGTGTCAATTGATGGGAAGTTATTAGTATATTCACTTGAAAGATTTACATTAGGGGAGGAGCCGGATCAACAACATTACTGATTGGGCAATAAACGAGGATGAAAGTGAAATAAACCAGTATATATCCATCTTAATGTTCCAAAGTGACCAATAGATATGATCTTAGCCTTGGCCCACCAATAATAAATCTATTATTGAAGGTTGGTTTTTCCCTAATGGGTTTTCTAAGGCAAATCTAGTGTTGCTATTCTAATAGCTATTATTTTGTAAAGTCAAAGAAATTTTAAATTGAAATTTATATATAATTACATAAATGTGTTTTACAATTTAGCTAATTTAAAATTAAATTTTATATGTTCCTGGTTTTATAATTTCTTTTTACTAAATTCAATTGAATTTTATTACTAATATTTTACTTCTCAGTTTGTAAGATTGCGAGTATTGCCCTAATATGGTTGTATATTTATATGCATATATTATTATTACTAGCATACCCCCAAAAATGAAGTTTTATATGTTGTAGAAAGAGAAAAAAGTTGTGTTATAGAGCAATTTGTGACATAATAATCAGAACATAAATAGTTTTCCCATGATATAAATATGTACATCAACTATGAATTATTAAAAGTATGTTGAATTATTTTTTTGTAGCCAAGAAGAGATAGAGTATGTAGGAACTTTTCTTCTTCTTTTCGAAGTGAGACATAGGAAGTGTCATTCATCTTTGCATATCGTTCGAAGGAGAATGCTGGTGCAATTCACATTCCTTGTAATGTTGTAGTTCGAGACATTGCTGTGAAGGTCAAGCCTTGACGTTTAGTGTTACCAATGTCGATGGTTGATCTTGTTAATGTCAACCCTTGGGATTTATGGATAGTTAATGCCCAAGCCATCTTGAGGGGAACTTGTTTTCTATTATTTCATTGTACAGGTGGAATAGGTATGTGCTTTGGGTTGGATTGGTCCCATGGAAGCCCAATGTAATTATCAAATTCCATGACAACATATGCTGGTAATTGAGGGTTAGATCCAGGTCTATACACAATTTGGATGACCACTCCGAGAGCACCATTTACTAATCATGATTGAACCCAAAGATTACAAGTTAGCATTACTCTTTGGCCTACACATAATAGTTTCCTTCTTGGTTGAGTTGGTGGTCGTCTTCATGTTCTGCATCTGAACGCTTGGTGAAATATGCAATAGACCTTGCCATTGGCATTGCTAATGATTGTAGCATGCATTTATTGTAATTTTTTGCAAAGGTGTTTGTTGCAAAAAGATGGATTGCTGTATCAAATTCTGAACGTTGGAGGAGATTCTAATAATCCAATGTTGGTGTAGCATTGTAGATGTTTGTCACGAGCTCACGGAATTGTTGTTGAATGCCATCAGTCCCTTATCGAAATAATGTTTCTAGGATGATGACGGTTATAAATTCAATCCAAAATTTATTTCCCAATTTTGCTCCTACGTATAAAGGTTTGTCCAAGATAGGTGGCAGTTAGCTTAAATCACCGACAATAATTATTGATCAATTGCCGAATGAGTGGTTATTTTTTTCTAGGAAGCACTCACGCAAACGGCTGTCAATTTGTACAAACAATTTAGGCCTTATGAAGCTCATCTCATCAATGAGAATGTATTGGATATGTTTCATTTCTTCTTGCAACACTAATAGTGCTTTTCCATGCAAAGGTTGCATATTCTTGATAGGAATTCAGAACCCTGTGTGTATAGTGGTAGCATGTATGTTAAATGCTACAACTCCACTTGGTGCAAGTAACAACAATGCATTGTGACGAGCCATTGCTTGAGAATATAATGCTTTCTTAATGGTGTTAATAAAGTAGGACGAGCCATTGCTTGAGAATATAATGCTTTCTTAATGGTGTTAATAAAGTAGGATTTACCTTCATGTTGTTCCTTAAATGATCATCTGTAATGATTCACCAAACATGACATTGGAGGCAAATAGTGATAAAAATATTACATTATTAAATCACTTCAACAACAGAAGGAAAAAATTAGTAACTAAAATTTGTTTTATATACACAACTTATTATGCAAAAACAGAACATAAATCAAATAATTATGGACATTGTAATCTAAGAGCAATACAAAGATGACGCTCTAATCGACTTTGTGTATCGATCTTGGTTTTAAATTTTTCCATGCTAATATGCACATAACACCTATTAAGGATGCTGTGTCCTCTGATTTTCATTGTGACATAAGATCATAAATAATTACACTAGCAACAACCACATTAAATTAATAATGTGTCTGAATACGCCGATAGGCATAAATTTAAGCACATACTATAGGGAAAAACATTAGTATAAAAATATGTGCTTAAATTTATGCCTATCGGCGTATTTAGACACATTATTAATTTAATGTGGTTGTTGCTAGTAATGGGTGCGCGCATAGACATATCTACAAAGTATTAATAGAAATAATATTGTTTATTTAATTATAATATATAATAAATAATATTAAATATATTTATTACCATATTATTTAATTAATATAAAACATAATATACTTAAAATATTATTAATACAATGTTTTTCTGTATAGTATATATGAAAAATATACCATGAAGTTAATTATATCCAATATTTATTATTCACATGTTATAAACTAACCTAATAACAGATATGACCACAAATTCATAATGTAACCTAGCCATAATGTTCCATACCATGTTATTGATGTACCAAGTCAGCATATGTTCATTATTATTAGAATGAAGATGATCAACGTCACAATGTGACATAACCAACGTTTTTCTCTATAGTATGTATTGTGTCGCAAAACATACAAAGATGTGACATGAAACCCTCGCAAACTGTGACAATGTGACATAGCCTTTGTTTAATTTCACAACGTGAAAAATACATTGGGGAACGCAAGCATTCAAATACTATATAGGAGGTTCACAAAGGGTTATGATAAATTACATCATTCGTCTCATTGGAAACAACTATAGTTCTGATTATGTTGGGATGCAATGTTCATGATGGTTTATGTGTCTTTACTACATACCACATTGGTTATGATAATATATGGTTGTGTTGCTCAAAATATGGTTAATGGTAAAAATATTGATGTGAAACTAATGAAATGCAGTATGTTATTTATATAATTTTATTAAAGTAAACATAAAATAACGAGGTTATTTAGACACATTAATTAATTTAATGTGGTTGTTGCTAGTATTGAATATGCTAATTAACAAGAAGGTATTTAATTCACATGTTATAAACAAATGCAATAAAGTATATCATCACAAATTCATAGTAACCTAGCCATAACGTTCCATACCATATTATTGATGTACCAAGTCAAGATATGTTCATTACTATGTTTTTATCTATATTATGTATTGTGTCGCAGAACATATGAAGATCTGACATCAAATCGTGAGCCAAATTGTGACAATGTGACATACCCTTTCTTTAATTTCACAATGTGACAAAGACATTGGGGAATGCAAGTATTCAAATACGGCGTCCGAGGTTGCCAAATGGTTATGATAATCTTCATTGAAAATGTCACATTGCAACGTTAGGATTTTTAATCAAAGAATAATATGTTGGTGAAAGGTTTGTCACATCGCAACGTTAGGATTTTTAATCAAAGAATAATATGTTGGTGAAAGGTATTATTAGATTCTAACAGTACAAAAGCTGTGTAATTGTCATCTTGCATTATCAAATCGCTCCCTAATCGGTTCTGTGAGATTAAGTAATTCATTGTAATGTTGGATTGTAAGTTTTTTTCATAGTTGGGTCTAGCTATGTATGCAATGGTTTTCATGTTCTATTTAGACATACATAAAGTATTGTTAGAAATAATATTGTTTAATTAATTTTAATAAATAATATCATTTATTTATTACCACATTATTTAATTAATGTAAAACATTAAATAAAACATAATATAGGTAAAATATTATTAATACAATGTTTTTCCCTATAATATATATGAAAAATATATCAGGAAGTTAATCATATCCAATATTATTTATTTTATATGTTAAGCATACTTTATTATTTAATACCTTCACAATTACTTATTTTAATATCGATTTGTAATTAATTACATGATATCATTTAAATAATTTGTCGCAATATTACAATTAGTAAGACATATCACAATGTGACAAAACCCTTGATTAATGTCGCTAATGTAACATAACTGTGATAAATGTCACAATGCGACAAAATGCTTATTAAACGCCCCCTCTCGCATTATTAATGTGTCACATCTTTGGTTGTGTTGACATATACCAACCAAACACTGTAACAAACCATGGTTTAATGTCGTAATGTGATATAATCCTTGATAATGTTGCAGTGAAACGTAAACCTTGATAAACATCACAATGTGACATAACATTATGATATGTAACATAAACTGTGTTAAACTTCAAAATGCGACATAACGCTTATTAAACGTCCACTATCACATTATTAATGTGTCTCAGAATTACTTATTTTAATATCGCTTTGTAATTAATTACATGATATCATTTAAATAATTTGTTGCAATATTACAATTAGTAAGACATATCACAATGTGACAAAACCCCTGATTAATGTCGCTACTATAATAGAACTGTGATAAACGTCACAATGCGACAAAACGCTTATTAAACGCCCACTCTTGCATTATTAATGTGTCACATCTTTGGTTGTGTTGACATATACCAACCAAACACTATAACAAACCATGGTTTAATGTCGTAATGTGATATAACCCTTGATAACGTCGTAGTGAAACGTAAATCTTGATAAACATCATAATGCGACATAACATTATGATATGTAACATAAACTGTGTTAAACATCACAATGCGACATAACGCTTATTAAACGTCCACTATCACATTATTAATGTGTCTTCCCTATGGTTGTGTTGACATATACCAACCAAACACTGTAATAAACCATGGCTTAACGTTGGAATGTGATATAACCCTTCATAACGTCGGAGTGAAATGTAAACCTTGAAAAGCATTACAATGCGACATACATTCTACATTGCTATGTAGAATGTGGATGCTTTAAACCATTTTTTTTGTCAAACGTCTCTCCCTCTCTCTCTCTCTCTCTCTATATATATATATATATATATGAATAAAATTCTTAGATAAATTTTCTAAACATCCAAAGACACACTATTAATGTCATAGTGAAATGTAAACCTTGATAAACATCACAATCCGACATAACATTCTACATTACTATGTAGAATGTGGATGGTTTCAACCATTTCTTTTGTCAAACAACTCTCTCTCTCTCTCTCTCTATACATATATCAAGATAATTCTTAAAGAAATTTTCTCAACATCCAAACAGACATTATTAATGTGTCAAATATTGGACATTATTACAATGTGACATAACCTTGGCGAATATCACAATGTGACACAACCCTTGATGAATGTCGCTAATGTAACATAACATGTGATAAACGTCACAATGTGACATAATTGCCATGTTGCATTATGGCTATGTTGAGTAATGTGGTAATGTGACAATATGTAAGTCATTGTCATGTTGCACAATGATTAGGTGTAGTAAAATTTTCAGGTGTTAACTCTGTTTTGACATAAACGAAGGGTTATGTTTGATTGCATTATTTCTGTATGAATATATTGTATTATGGTTATGTTAATTAATGTGGTTCATTGCATTACAACATTAAAAGTAATTTCATAAGAGAATTATATGTTTAATGTATGAA
>LPNX010293572.1:0-25875 GCA_001517045.1 Pseudotsuga menziesii
CTAAGTATGCAAGTGAAGTTTTAAAAAGGTTTAACATGTCTAACTGCAAGACAGCCCCAACACCAGTAATAACAGGTTTAAAATTGAGCAAGGATGATGAATGATCCACTGTAGATCCTACGCTGTTCAAAAGGCTTGTTGGAAGCCTTATGTATTTGACAGCAAGAAGACCAGACATTATGTATGGAGTAAGTCTGATCTCAAGGTTCATGGAGTCACCAAAAGACTCACATTGGCAAGCAGGTAAAAGAATTCTGAGGTATGTAAGTGGCACAAAAGACCTTGGTATTATGTATTCAACCTCAGAATATTTTAAACTCATTGGTTACACTGACAGTGACAATGGAGGCAGCATAGATGACAGGAAAAGCACATCTGGATACACATTTCATTTTGGTACAGGTGTTGTTTCATGGGCTTCAAAGAAACAGCCCATAGTAACTCTATCTTCAGCTGAAGCAGAGTATGTTGCAGCAACAAGTGTTGCATGTCAAGCTGTCTGGATGAAGAGAGTCTTAAAAGACTTGTCACAGAACCATCAAGAACCGACAACAATCTTCTGTGACAACAATTCAGCAATAACATTATCAAAGAATCATGTGTTTCACAAGAGAACCAAGCACATCGACATAAGGTTTCATTTTATAAGAGAGTTGGTGAACGACAAGGAAATTTGTTTGGAATTTTGCAGGTCTGAAAACCAACTGGCCGACATCTTCACAAAGCCATTGGCAAAGGACACATTCCAGTATCTGTGTAGTTATCTTGGAATGACAAGTTCTGCATAGTGAACTCTGTCATAAACAGAGCATGTCTAAGCTCTGAGACATTTTGTAAATTTTTGTTTAAAAAAAAAAACCCCATCTGCTCATAATTAAGGGGGAGTGTTGGAAAAACGTAATTACTCGCAGATCTGTACTTGACTTCCAGCCGACTCTATCAGAGTCTGTACGAGTCAAGATCTTGTCTATCAGTCTGACAAGAAGGAAAAGTCCACAATTCGGCTCTGTAAACCAGTCGAATTTATTTCAGAAGCTAAGTTGTTAGGTAGATAGTTATTACAGTCTTTAATGGCAAGTCAGTCGGCCCATGCTGTAGCAATTTTCAAAATGCCTATAAATAGAAGAAGCATTTTTGTAAATCAGTTGAACACAGGGAACACAGAGACAGATAGTAGACAGCAGAGGAACTCCGGGTGAGAAAGAGAAGTCGAAGCTCAAGCTTCTATGCATGTCATTTAATCGACGAGCTGAAGCTCTGTAGACCGACGAGTCTGAATGTACAAGTCTGGTCGACAAGTCTATAGTACTTTGTTATTTCAGCATAGTTAATATATGAAATAGTTTGTGGTTGAATGCATGATTATTTGGCGGCACATGTTTCTAGATTTACTTCTGTAAATGTCTTCTACAGTTACTGATAAGTAAAAGAACAAGAACCCATAAAAATCTCACCGCGTGAAAGTTCCAGGTTACGGCACATTGGTCGACTCAAGTTTTCCTACATATTTGGGCACATGTTTCTCATAAGTTATTTGAATTTGTAAATGTGTCTATTTTACTTCATTTTACTCACAGGTGAAAAGCATTTGTAATTTCTTAAGGCTTTAGACTAAGAAACATATTCTGCAGATTTCGACCAAAGAGAGTCAACTAGAGTGGTCGAAGAGCCGACTTGAGTGGTCAGTGAGTTAGCCGACTAAAGCAACCGACTTAGTCGAAGGTGAAGAGCAGAGTTGGTCGGAGTAAAAGTGTTCAAGGTAAAAATCCGTGGGACAAGTAAGTCGGAGTAATTTTGGTAGAAGTGAAGGAGCAACTAAAATTTATAAACTTGTCTAGTGGGACATAGACAAGTTTTTCACCCAACTGGTGAAAAAGAAAAGTGGTCGGCGTGAGAAGTAAAAGTGAAAATTTGAAATTTGAATATTGACTGAGCCCTAAACCCAAGTTTAGTCGGCTCAGTTTTGGCTATCAAATCTTCACAATGAAAAAGCATAGATACTTTAGAGATCTCAACTTGTGAATGTTGAATGGCAACTCAGCGATTTTGGAATGACTGACATCTAGGACTTTTAGACTTACCAGATTTGTAAGCGAAGCAGGTAGCCTTGTTATGGGCACGTATCTTAACAATAGGCATTGCAGCTGTTTCAAGCACCCCACACTTTCTCGCAATGATTTGAGGGACGTTTCACTCAAATCCAGAATCTTATGTGAAATCATACTTCCCATCACTTTTCTGGGAATTTCTGGAATGTTACAATTTCCAGACATTAACAATGAACAGATTTCTCGAGCTCTCCATGCCTCTGGAAGCGAACCCATGTCATTTTCACTCAACAAGATGCAACCAGAACACATTTTCATTCAACGCTGTCAAACGACTACCTACGCGGCAGTAGAAATTTTCTTCCCGCTCAACAATTTGAACGGACCACGCGCCCATCGACGTCCCTCAAGGTTGGTTCGATAAGACAACGATCGGCAAAAATGTTCGCGTAAATTCTTCCCGTCTCGAATGGGTCGTGGTCACCATCATCGTGCACATTCTTTCTTCCCAGGAGGCCTTCTCCTATCGACAACGGAATCATATTCACTTCAACCGCGACAATTTGGTCTTCCCGGAAGGCTACAGCCGAATAGAGAAAGCACAATTGCAGAGTAACATCAAACCTGCCCAGGGCGTCGTAACTCCACCTTAGGCGATCATTGACAGCTTGAAGGTCTTCGCTTGTGGCGTTTGGCAGACTCCGGACAGCCAACTCCCACTCTTTTGCATCAGTAATCCCTGCCATTGCCCTCCCTACTGCTTTGATTGCGAGGGGAAGCCCTCCACAGTTTGCACAGACAAGCTTCGCCGTTCCCTCGTCGATATATGCCAGCGGGTTTCCACTGTGATAAGGAAAAGCATGGTAGCCAAACAACCGCCAACTCTCATTTTGAATCAAGTCTTCCATTATTATCATCGACGTCTCTGCATCCACACCCATCTCTGAGAGTGCTCTGCGATCCCGCGAACTGACAATAAATTTGGAGTTATTAGAGTTGTCAGATCGCAAGAGTACAGCCAATTCATCCAGCAATTTGGCACCCTCTCCCCAAACGTCATCTAAGAACAATACGAAGCTCTTTGCCTGCATGCTCTCATTCAACCAACATTTCACCTCTTCTTCGTTCATATTTTGTTCCAGATGGACATTTGCTCTGAAGGCTATTTGTGCAGAGAGTTCCTTCCTAAGATTTTGAAAAGAGGGAGACTGCGAAACAGTAAGCCAAAGCCAAAAACCATCGCCAAAGGCATTCCTCACCTTTTTGTTGAGAGTCTTGAGAATGAATGTCTTGCCGGATCCACCCTTGCCGACCACGCCAATGCGCGACAACTCTGTATCCATCACCAGCTTCGCGAGTCTTGCAGAAACTTTCTCTTGTCCCACGATAAGGGGTTCGCTGATGAAGAAACCCCTTGAACCAACAGATTCAGAGGTGCTTGCAGAAGTAGTGCTTGAGGAAGCCAAGGAAGCTTTCACGCTTTCCTTGATAGTTTGCCCAATTTCCTGCTTGAAGGAGCTCGGGAATTTGGGCCCATTCCGCCAAAGGAGACAATGCCAGATGTTCTTTGATATCTGAAATGAAATAAGACGGGTGATCCTTCTACTTCATTGATATCGACAACTAACATAATACCATGGTATTTTGCACATTTGCACAACTTCCAATGCTTGTCGGAGAAGAAAATCGATCTTCGGAACAGTGGTCAAATTTGAAGGGCTGGTCTTAATTTTTTAATTTTTTTTGTGGAAGGGCATGCAACCATCCAACCCGAGGATGAAAGGTTATAAAAATAATTGCACTTCAATTGAAAATTGAAAATTAAGTTGGTCCTTCAATTAAAAAAAAAGTGAAAATAAAATAATGCCCTTCCAAATATTTATAATTTTAAAATATAAAAAAGAAACTACATTAAACATTGTAAATTTTCATTAAAACTAATCAATAAACAAATATCTCTCCAATTTCATTAAAAAATTAATAAAAAAACATATTTTCCTTCCATTCATTTGATATTCTTCAAAAACATTTAGGATTACATCATTGAAAACATGAATCGAACCTAATGGAAGAGGCTTTCTGGCTTTCATTTGTTTCCATACATCATAAATGCCATTCCAATCTACCTCATTTAAATCATGAGGTACACTAAAAGAGAGAAACATTAACATATCCAATGTCTCCAATGAAAGTCTTACAAATAGAGAGAGCTTTTGAAAGAGAGCTTTGCAATATAAATATAAATAATAAATACTGTTTTCTAGCCTTTTCGACCTTAACGACCATTCCTGATACTGTTAGCAGCAGTACAAATTACACCCAATGCAAATCCAAACAACCCCCACCCTGGAAAATAAAGATCAAACATTCCTTTTTGTTGTAAACAAGGCTTGAGAGCCCATTGTTGTAAACAATGAGTGATTTATAAGTCTCTTGTTCCCCACGCAAAGCATTATTGCAAATTGCAACTACAGAACGCTTGAACGTTTCAAACTATTATATATTCAAATATCTTTGTTATATTTAATTGAATAACAAATCTTATTTAATCATTTTATCCCTTATTGAGATGAATCCATCCATTTCGATTGGATTGTTTTAAACTTTATATATTTTAAGCGTGACTTTATGGAAAAGAGTTGAAGCCTGCACCTTTTTTAATAAAGCAGGTGAAAAGAGCTTTTAAAAATACTATTTTTATCGTTACAATTTATTAATATTTATTTAATAACGTTAAAGATTTTTCATGGATGTCAAGATTCTAATTATCTACATAGTTTTTTTTACATTGTTTTAAAATAAATATCTTAAAAAAACTTAAATAATAATAAATTGTTATACTGGTTATTAATTATATATAATAAAAATCTAAATAATATTAAAATGTTTTCTAAAATACCAAGGTTTGATTAATTTACAAACTCTACTCCTTTTGAAAATTATTTTATTAAAAATGTTTTAAAGATGATGATTAGAGTTATTAATATTTATTATGATTAAGTTTCTTTTATTGAACCTTAAAATAGTAAAAAAGCCATTTTGTTTTTTATGTCATCACAAAGATGATATATATAAATCTTAAGAGATTTATTAATGTTTGCATAAGACTTGAAATTTTTTGTAAACATTGATGTTGAAACTAAAAAATTTAATTATTTTTAATTGGTGTAAATTGTGCTCGAAATTTGATTCGTTGTTGTTCCAACTTCTGCCTTATGTAAGCCTCGGGAAGCTGCTCACACGGATCGAACAATATTGCAAAACTGTTGCGTCATGCACAATGATTTGGTATTTATGGTTATTCATATGTTTGAAAAGGATCCCATGATGTGATGTAAAGTCATCACTCATTAATTATTATTGCCCAATGGGGATGTTCTCTATGGATAGGAAGAATAACCATCCAAAATGAAATGCAATCGCAGGAAGAGCCACTAGAAAAGGTAGGCCTAGAGCCCGCTAAATCCTAATTAAGAAGACGATGCACTATAGATTAACTTGCTCCAAAAAAGAAGTCATAGAAGCAACCAAATACTATGAGAATTAGTTTCCACCCTTTGTGAAGGTTGAAGTTGAAGGCAAAGTTATAGAGAAGAGAGGCAACACATCTACACAGAAGGCATTTAATAGGAGTTTCTAAATTGGCTTCTGAATATAGAACTATCCCAAAGTAGAGATCTACCACATTCTTCAAAATGGTAGAATTATATTGGCATACCAAATCATTTATTACTCATGTAATTGAAAAGAAGAGAATAAAATAACACACAATCTTACACAAGTTGAACTTTTAAGTTCTTTGGGAGATAAAAGTAGTAGTTGAGGAACAAGACCTAAAATAACAAACTCGTGTAACAACCACTCAACCAACCAAGTAGCCAATATGTTAAGGCAAATTTTAGTAAAAAGAAAAAGATTAATATGGTGAATGTGAGATCTAATTATTTTTGCTTACCTCAATCCATATATAAATATAGTCTTATGATTGAGCATAAGATCTTCACTCTGGGGATTTTTTCATCATTGTTAATTGGGTAAACGATAAGGCAACATTCAATGTTCTAGATTTGGATGTCTAGTGTGCCAATATTGAGGGACACAAAGCCTATTTCCACAGGTTAGACTTTCATCGTGTCTATATAAAACAAAATGAGAGGGCGAAGAGTTTATCCAAGGAAACTTGAAAACCCTCCCCATGGTTTCCGGCCTTCTTCTCTTCACATAATACTATGAAGGAATAGTTATTGGGGAAGATAAGCTTCAGCTCTATTAGAGTTGAGCTTGTACATCCTACTCATAAACCATTTTAGATGTGGGCTATTTATGTCTCCTCTTATACCATTTTGGATGTGGGTTTATTATGCCTCCTCTTATAATGTGTTTGGATTGTTCTTGCCTATTGGAGCGGATTGGTGGATATCATAGGGATTGGTGGATATCATGGTGATCTAACTAGTTACCTTTGATTCTATATTGAATAACAAGAAACAACTATTTTTCTTCTTAAAAAAAAAGTTAAAGTTATGATTGAACATATACAGTAGGATTAGTTCTTATGATCAAAATGATTTTCTATTAAGACTTTGAGTTATTCAAATCCGAAGGATTAGTTCTTATGATCGAAATGCTTTTCTATTAAGACTTTTAGTTATTCAAGTCCAATCGATGGCTGCCAATGTAGGATTATCAAACTCGATCAAATCCAAATAAATGCAATGCACTGATGCAAAATTCTCGACCTAAACTTACCAACAAATACGAAAAATGCCAAACCCATTTCCCTACAAAATTTGTTTTGCCCAAAACCCTAAATGACCTCAATCTCCAAAAAAGAAAAAATTGCGTGGTGCTCTGGTGTGCTAATAATCAAGCAGTCCTATAATCGCTTGCCTGTGATGGTCTAGAAGACAAAGGCTGACACTACTGGTGTAAACCATGCAAGCACTGCACATTTTCTGTGAATGAATGTGCCTGCCCCCATCCGTGCCACAACAGAAAGTGCAAAACAAATTCAGAATATCAACACCACAGGGGCAGATGATGGTTCAATTGGGAAGCCATTTTCACATAAACAGAACAAACTGAGGAACTGAGAACCAACCTTGACATCGTAGAACTTGATGTAGAAGCGTGACTTGGGTACATTGACTTTGCTCTCAAGTGTGGCGGCAATGGTTGCACTAAGCTTCTTGTTGGTATTGGACCCCAACCCTCCAATGGACACCAATTCCCCATACGCTGCCGGTTCCTGAGTACCCCCAAATGAAATCGTTACCAACCCTTTCAGCTGCACCATCACATACTGCCAAAACATAATGTTAAATACATTAAACCCCCATAATAACAGACAGATTACCATTGTAGATAAAACCATCTACTAGAAAAGAAATAAAGAGTAGAGACGGGTGGTTTACAGCTTCTGGCTTGCTAATGATCTTAGCAACAGATTTGCTTATCTCTGAAAGAATTTCTGAGGTGTTCAATGCTTCCAACGGAACATTTGTTGAAATGCTGAGGGAAGGCATGGCCGCCGCTAGCGCTCACAAGCTAGAATCACAGGTGGACAGGAATAGGGAAGATCATGGTAGAGATTAATATAATTAAATTAATACCAGGTGGGGACGTTATGGCTACTCAATTTAAGAATTAGGGTACGGAGGCCTGGCATTCTTTGACTTCTTAAACACTGAACCTGAACAACCCAGTTTGACAGGCGAATCACAGCTACACCTACTCTTATCTAATGTGCGCATCTCAAAGATCTCCACTAAACCAACTGCTGTACATCAAGTTATGAATGCACCCAGATTTTAATTATTGAAGAAGAACAAGAAGCTACCTTTGACCCATGCCCGGAAAACAATGAATATCTCCTCGTTATATATACACATACACCATACACCATAATCACCAATGCCCATTGCCTATTCGCAGATACATGCTTTCACAGCATGTACTTACAATGGAAAAAAAAAATGACGGGCAAATTGAAACGCTTACCCTTCTTTTGAAATATTTAAGTTAAGGTATCCCTTCATGGTGGACGGGTGAAATAAGAAATTAAAATTTTTTTTTACGGGCAAAATTTTTGTTACACTTCCGGGACGGGCTAAACCCCTTTGGAAGGGCTAGGATGGGTTCAAATTTGACCGCTGTTTCCGAAGCCATCCATTAAATACAGTCCCTCATCTAGATGTCATTGCCAACTTCCAGCGTATGTTTTAAGATGGGCATAGATAAAGAAAAAGGAAAATTGTGTTTCGAGTACGCAACCAATAAAGAGAAATAAAGAAAAAGAAAAAGATTAGGAAACAAGGATCAAATTTCAAGGGTAGGGTCCCATTTCACTTTGAAAGGTTGTGAGAAATTGAACCCTTCAATGTTGACATGTTTATAAATCATTCTTTTCATTTGAAAGTGTAAGTATACAACAAAATTTTATTATTTATTAAAAACAGTGTATAAAAAAAATGACAATAAGAAGAAATCTTGAGTGATTCAACATTTACATGGAATTAGTGAGGTAAACCATGTACTTTCTAGGTCCGTGGAGCATATAGTTTATTGAACTTAGATAAGGGACAATTTTGTCGAGCCTGTGAAATAAGGCATTGGAATTTGGAAGGACCTTTGAATGGAGGATTGATTGAGCTTCATGGTGGCTCTATTGGTCAAGTGTGATTGGGCCTACCTAAAAGAAAAACCCCATAATGTAATACCTAATGCTTCCATAGAGAAACTTTTTTATTAACCCTAAATTCAACACTTATTTTTAGAATTGAATCATGTCCTCCCCACATGCTCAAATCAAAGTGATCAAACAAAGACCCCAATTTTAGGTGGATTATGGATAGTCCCTCCAATGTATATCGAGTTTATACACCAATTCGAAGAGATCAAACAAACCCTCAATTTTAGGGAGATTATGGATAGTCCCTCCGATATTGAGTTTATGAGCCATATCGAAAAGGTAGTATTTATTAGTCCACTATAAGGAAGAACTTTAAATTCTCCAACAAATATCACTACAAGTTGGGTGTCTAGTTTCTACCAAAGTCAACAAGGAAGATGAATCATAAACACACGTTTGGGAGGTTTCCGACAACGAGGATGTTGAAATCATGTTCTTCTCTAGATCATTGCACTACCAGACCTTGATTCATGAACGTCCGTCGAGGGATTCCCTTGTTTAGATATATTGGTAGACAATTTGTACTTCTTGTTTCCATTATTAGAAGGCTGACAGGAAAACGAAGGGGTCAGAGTCTACAACATATATAGTGTCGGTTGTTAAATATTTTATCCTTTCAACTATTGGATTTCATCAAAGAAATTGGAACAATTCAAACACTTATATTCAAATATTGTTCTTTCTTTCAACCTAATGTTTACAATTCACGACAGATAAATAACATTGACATATTTGGAACTCAAATACAAGGCTCTTTCTTCTTGCTCCTCCGCCAAAACGAAGTTGTGGTCCTAGACTATGAAACGTATACATTATTTTGGTTCTGATTTCAATTAAATACTGGGTTTTTTAAGGTTACATCTATTGAGTATTCGAGACTGATTCTGGAGGAAATGCAATCGCGTAATACATTACAAATTTCATACAACATTTTGGATGGAGAAATTTTAAACCCTTATATTTATAGAACTAGAAGGAACTCCAACAAGAAACAAATTTAACTTTTATCCACATATAAAATGTTACACAAGTGTAAAATGCTATACATACCTGTAAATTGACGACAACCAAGTCGACAAATTAGCTCTGCATAATCTTATGGAGGAAATAGAAATTAGGGATTCATTGAAGCATAGAAATGGAGAGTTGAGAGTCTGAGTCCTGACCTCCGACTGTCCTATACTCGTAAACCCAAAATAATGTTTTTTTTCATAGACTTCATCAATCTCTTTAAGTTTGGGAAAGCTCAATCTAGCCTACCCAACGTTCTACATTTGCTTCTCTTGCTCCTACCTATGAAAAAGGTGGAGCCTTCGAGTACCCCACTATAGAAGGAAATGAGGAATTAGAGTGTGCAACCATTTCCTTCTATAGAAAGACGATTGGAAGCAATGCCATCTCAATTCCACAATATCCCGGCGCTCTTGAGTTGGTTTACCTTACCTGAGCTAGGCAAATGCATGTTTGTGTATTTCACATGATTACAAAAAAATCATTTTATAATTGCATCTACATAACATAGATATATCTGTGCAGGTGAGGGAAAATTGGGCATTGTTTTCTCGAGGTTTCCAGATACATTCAAAGATCATTCTTCATTATGAGGGTGCTTAAGGCGTAGATCAGAGAGCCCACAGGAGGAAGAAGAAGAAGAACAAGAGGACTCAAGTCAAAAGGTGAGGTGAGTGAGGAGGGGAGACGTAATAGCGATATTTGTAGGAGAAACCCACTGGTGCTATAAATATGGGAACGAGCCTCTCTAAATTGTAGCCATTGTACACATAGGAAACCCTCATAAACAGCTCGGGCGTAAGAGTTACCATGTAAGCATCCCGACAAATTAAGTAAAAACAATATTCAGTTAGGTATATGACAAATTCTTTCGTTTCTTTTAGAGATGACTATATGCATATTGTACAACCATTCTCTCTGGTTGGCCCTCCATTCCAGTTGCCTTTGTCTCTACTACCTAACCCCCTTCCTCTGATGAGACAGGTAGACTAAGTGGCCTAGGTGGATTGTGAGAGACTAGGAGTGTTGATTCAAATGATTATGACCCCAGTAAATGAATGGAAATTGGAATAAATCCTAGAATCCTGGACTAACTAGTATACGATATGATTCATGAGCACAAACAAAGTGCGGCGTGCTGCTAGCCTGCTACCAAATATTCGTCATCCCAGTCTTTTGGTGGTCATAATAGAAATTTCTAGCACTGGGTGAAACCCTAGTTTGGAAACTTACATACCCATTGGACCAGGTTAGGTTTAAATCTAGCAAAGATTGCTCAATGCATTGTAAATTGCAACATGTAAGTTGTAACCCAAAAAACAACACCATTAGTTTTTCCTTACGGAGCCTTGACAGTGGAGGGTTATCAAATCAATTCACCATCCATAGATATGACTCATATGAGTATTTAATTTCACATCATAAACTCAAATACTCAAGTGACTTGTAAGTTGTGAGATCATGTGACTCGGTGAACAATAAGATGACAAATGGAAAATCGAGTTGGCAGGTGGCATCATCTCATACCAAGATTTAATGAAGTTGGTGAATCAGTAATGCATGCTAATGCCATTAAATGCTTTGAACGTGAACATCGAATCGTGAGTCACAATCCTGACTCACCGACTTGAACTTGGCACTAGGTAGGCTAGTGGCCCACCATGGTCCCTGTCGATTGGGACTGAGATCCTCACGCATGATCCGACTATTCAAGGGCACTTGGGAAGACTCTGAGTCTCGACTCTCCCATAGCCCATCGAATCCCTGGATAGGCAACTTTTGTAGCTGCCCTTTTGTTGCAAATTTACCGAGGCTTACTCAATTTCATTATTGAAGTGCTGGAAATAAAACTAAATTTTTTTTGCATGGTAAAATTCCTTGTGGCCTTCTATGATGTTTAAAATGGCCTTTGAAGGGCTTCAAATTTGAAGCCTGGTAGGAATAATAAAAATAAAGAAAAAGAAAAAGAATAAACATTGGACAACGAAGGAATATAGCGTTATCTAAAGAGCACAGGAAGTATGTAATTCCATCTTTCAATATATACACAACCAAAAATAAAAGGGCAAGATTCCATCTCTTTATTTTATTTTACACGCTACTTGTTTGGTAATGAACGGGATAATTTCCATTTTTCATAAAACTTTCATTTCGTGTTTTGAATTATGGTGTGAAGTGAAGCTTTTCTTTCAAATGTAAAGAGCATTGTGAGTATACTTATAGTAACAATGGGAGCTGCTAAAGGCAGCAAGTCCCTGCCTTATGCAATTGACTCCTTAGCATGTTAGCAAGGTCTAAGAAGCATGTCGAGATATCTGTGTTCAATGTCGTTGCTGATAATGAAATGGTGGTAGCAACGCAAATAAGTGAAATTGATACATACCCAGAGGATAATTGCATGTAACACAAAGACAAAGACATTAGCGACAGAGGTTTTAAAGGGAAAGGAGAATTTTAAGGCATTTGAACTACATGCATCCACCAAATGCACGAGTGCCACATCGAGAAGCTCAATGAGTGCATGTTGAAGGAGCCATCTTTCCTATCCATGGAGGTCATTTCTTGCAGCAAATTTCGAGATGGATATCAATATCCATATTCATAGCATGCTCGATATTGAGATTGCATTAGTTAATAACTTATATCCTAAGAGAGAACTACTCTTATTTCCTCCTTATTAACAACCTCTATAGATAACTATATGTTATTAGTAGAGAAGTTCTCGTTATGAGATAACAAGAAACCTTACACTTCGAGAAAGAGAGTTAGCGATAGATCGTTAATGATAGCTAGATTGTTGATGATAGCTCATTGTCCAGCTCCAGAAACCTGTGAAAGCCACAACTCCAAAGGTGATGGCCCCAAGGCCAAGAAACCATTAGCCTCTGCTAAAGACAATAGCATTTTCAATGATATAACAAAATCTCCTTTGATGTCGATAGTACCTTGAATTCATATAAATACAAGACAATAATGTAATGTGGTTAGATTCTTTAATGCAATAAATTTAAAAACATGTCACAAGTGTATGTATATTGTACTTTAAAAAATATACATATAAATCCAAATTGTACTGCACTTCCTTTTCTTAAATGCGTGTATAGCTATATAATATGCAATATTGAGAAAATGACTAGTTTTTTCAAACAAAAGACTTTTGCAAAAGCTAAGAAAATCGTGTCTACATTTTAGGAATGATTCAAACCCCTACCACGCATGATGTGTTATTTCCCCAAAAGCTAAGAAAAACGTGCCTACATTTTAGGAATGATTCAAACCATTAGTAACAACCCTAGCACGTATGATGTGCTATTTCCACTATCGAGTTGAAGATGTGCTACTTCCACTTAGCATTTAAGTTGACAATACATGTCCGTAAATTTCTGGAGTAAGTGGAGTTATTGAAATATAAATTTATGTACTTCCACTTGATTTGTCTATTAGTTTCTTTGGTTTACTAGACTATTGTTTAAGAAAAATGCAGTGAAACCCTTTTAACCTGTAATAGCAATGGGTTCCTACCTACCCCATCTACTAATGTCGGGCCAGGCAGGCACCTGTTCAAGCATGAGGTTAAGAATAAATTGGTACGCGAGCCGTGAATGAGGGGTACGCGTTATTGGAAGATGTTTCATTTTTTTAAGTGTGCATTATAGATAATATATTATACAACATATGATATTATACTACCCACCTTACCTTTTCTATTATTGGATTTGGGTCTCAAAATGTATTTTGAGCTGGAATGGGATATGCAATCCGGACTGGAACTAGGCTAAGGAAATCCATTATCATGTTTCGAAAGATGGCACAGATCAATGCCTAAACGAAGTCACCTACCTCCTATATATATATATATATATATATATTCAAGTGTGCATTCTAATAATTCTTGAGAATTATGTCTATCTTGAAGCAGAATCAAGGCCCAACCAAACCAAAATTGAACATTGATTTGCTAAATTACAACCATAAAAACTAACCAGTACACCATCTCATCAAAATTGTTTTTATATAACTACCTGCCATCAGAAATAGAATACTATGCAATAGTTGAAGAGTTGAAGCACCTTTACTATGCAATAATTGAAGAGCTGAAGCACCTTGGTTTGAGCTTCACTTTAAAGATATTATCGTTATTGAGAAACAAGGACCAAGTATAGAGGATGTGGCTCTTGCATTAGTGACTTCCAGTGCACATAATTTCATCAGTCAACTGCCAAAGGAATATGACATTGAGGTATAGATACTTTTTTGTAGTCCTACGTAGTACTAGAACATGTCCAGATTGACTTTAGATCCATTATGAGATGATTTATCTAATTGCCAATAAACAACATCTTGTGGGTCTCTAATCCATATGCTTATGCAAATCTTACAAACATCTATTGTACATGAGGAAGGTGGGGTGTAGATGTCTAGAGGTTAAAAACAATGAATAACCATTGCCAAAGCTTTGACAAGGAATCCCCCAATCCTTTTGCTTGATGAAGCACAGCAGAATTTGAGGCCAAAATCCGACGGCTACCATGTCTGAAATTTGACACTAACCTGTCAGGTATTCGACACCCTCAATTTTTTTGTCGTCGGTGGCATAATGTCGGATAGTCAACAGCCAAGCCAAGGCCGTCAGATTTCCTACGGCATGACCGTCGGATATCCTACGGCCAGGCTGTCAGATTTCCTACGGCTTTGCCATCGGAGTTCCTACGGCAAGGCCGTCGAATTTCCTACGACAATCTACCGTTAGAGCCACAGCAATTTCGTCGGATTGACATGAAATCCGACAACAACTGCTAGGCATTGAACGTCGGATAATCGACGGGATACTGTATATTAATAAATAAAAAATTGTATTTAGTGGCAAGTTTACTTTGAGATATGCTATAGATATCCTTGTCTTTTGATATATTATGGTGGATGTGTTTAAGTTTTAATACATCATCAGGACCAAAGATATGTAGGTCTCTTCATTTGAAAGAGGATTCAACACAGATGGAATCTATTTAACAAATGTGCTAATAATATAACTCAGAATCTTCTCATCATATCTTTATTCCAACCTACAACTGATCTAGGAGGAAAAGATTGCAAGAGCTTTATCACATGAGATCAGTTAGGTAGAGAATTTAATAGGGGCAAGCAATCAACTTTAGATAAAATTTTGAATATGACTTCTACACAAACATGGGGATTGATTTCAAAATTTTTATCAATATCCTTTGCAAAATGTGATATACCTGGGTTAGAGTATCATTCCTCTGCAATGGAGTAGCTTTTCAAAAGTGGATTTGGTAGATTTGGTCTTGGACATGTAGTTATCACACAAACTGTTTCTTTTTGGAATTGTATCTATTTTATCTTGCTAATTAACCTGTAAATATGGAAAAAGATTGTAAAGGAATATGTTTATCTTTTTAGGTGAAGACAAGATTGGCTGATGAAAGTTTAGTTTTTGTCTCTTTGGTTGGTGGATGCTTTGGAGGTGAGTTTACCTAACATTCTTGTTCCAAAAACTAACACAATTCTTAACATGTATTGATATCTTGTTTCAATTCTTACCGCTTCATGAAAGCCATCATAGGAATGCTTTGCATACACTTTTGATTTCAAAAAGTTGCTAATGATTACGTGTAGATAATCAAACTCCTCTTACAGTTGTGTATGTTTTTTTTATATATCTTGAAGTATTAGTTGTCGGCCATGTAATAATTCAAATTAAAATATATTTGCATCTTCTATTGCTATCAGTAAACAACAATATTCAAGAACCAAATTTTGAGATTCATCCTAAACTTTTCTCCCACAAATTATGAATGTCTTGTATCATTACAATGGAAATCAATTTGTAAATGGTTTTGTTATGTCTATTTTAGTTATGTATTATTGTTTTCTCATGCTTTATCTTTTTTAATGAAAGTTGTACCTATCATTGTGCCTTTGCATTCTTGATTTGGAGCTCCCTATTTTTTAATTGTTATTTATGCTTATACTAATTTAGAAGTGACCACAAAGTTGGCCAATAGGGGTCGAAAGCACAACTAATGTGATTACATAATGGGAGTGTGAAAGCAACTCCTATCTCTACTCTATTCAAAGTAGAGAAAGAGTTAATTAACTAGCCAATAGAAACACAAGAAGTATTGCAAAAATAATTCCAAAACCAAATGCAAATGCAGATGTCAAGGCATGTTGGTTCTAGAAGAGGAATGAGAAGAGATAGAGAGGAAGATGATGACTTCAGATTTGAGTAGTCAATCATCCTAAGGGGGCCAATGCATTTCTTGATTATGTCATCTAGAAAATATCTGAGATTGAGGGGGTTTGGTTGTGAAACCCTATGGGGATCTGTAGATTGATGACGTCCATTACTCCTAAAATCCAAAGATGTGGGGAAGAATATCCAAATGGAATAATGGTTGTTCAAGTGGACCTATAGAGTAGTACCATGTGCAAAGTGAGTTTGGCCTTGGGACCTCCTGCTAGTTTGTTTGATGGCTTGGTGGGTTCTATACTAGGATCTTGAACTAGCGCTCCTTCATAATGAACATAAATTAGATTATTAGTTAAAATAATTATTAGGACATAAGGGTTGCGTCCCTTAAACATGAATTTGTTTCTTGGGAACTATTTAAGGAGTCTCCTTGAATACCTTTCTATCGTCAATGTATCTTTCATAATTTTTAAATATTATTTTGTGCTTTTGGAAATTATATTTAGAGTCTTGTCCCTTTCTTATGTGATGGATTTGTGCATTACTGTGGCATCAAAGACTAAATCGGGCTGATATTTGTGGGATCACCTGATGACTTGTGGAAAATTTTTCTAGTTTGTGGCTGAATTTATTTCTTCTCACAAGAGAATGGGATTGTGGCCATTATTATTTTATTGCTAAAGAATATAAATACTAAAATGACTAGATTCAAATCTAAGGAAGTAAAAGATCATCATTGAAAGAATATAACAATGATTAGGAAAATTGAAGGGAGTCTTATTAATCAGAACCCGTACACCAACATCACCATTAATGAAGCATTAGTACAAGGAAATCATAGCCTCCAAACAACTGCCATGCAATTGAAAGTCGCTTGCCTTTACAGATTCTTGAGGGTACAAGCAGGAAGTCACATAAGCAATCCAACCATGTAATTTTATCAAAGACATCAACAATATCAAGATACAACAAAAAAATAGAAACAAGGCTCAGGGGCGATGATAGAATATATTCACAACAGCATACGGTCAAGGGATTTTGCTGAAGAGCTATTAAGAGATGCCAACCATTTGGAGCTGTCCAATGTGGTGGGATTTGTTGATACATATTCCTTGTTGGTTAGGTTCCAATTGATGTGGACGTAGGTCAATCCTACTTGTTGTATGTAGGTAAAACTATACATAGTTCCCAAAGTCAAAAAAGGAAAAGTCACAAATGAGATGTAAACTACTGGGTTGTGGGTTGTTTATCCTCTCTACTGCTGAACTGTGACTATTTAGTGTCTTACCTGCTGGGCGTGATTGTATTTTCTTCTCTGCTGGCTGTGAAGTGTCTTACCTGTTGGATTTGACTGTCCTCTCTACTGCTAGTCATGAAGTGTCTTATCTTCTAGGGTGACTATGTGTCTCTATTGGGAAAGCATATTTCTGAAGATGACCTTAATTAGCCAAGGAGTTTAGCTACCCATGGCATTTTCATTTTTGTTTTGTTAAAGACTTTCCATTCATTCTCCTCAACTATTAGATTTGTTTTAGAGGTTAGTGTTATATTTATTTTATGGTTATAGTTTATTTATTCTTGTTGTTATCATAATAGACACACAAACATACTCTCTCTCTCTCTCTCTCTCTCTCTCTCTCTCTCTCTCTCCAAGTCTCCGCTCTTGTGGCTGAATTGTAATAATATATTTTCTCTATCTGCAATCATTAATGAATTCAATGACCAACAAAAGAAATCATTAATAAAAGAAAAAAACACAATTTGTAATCAAGAAAAACTAGAAGAATGAAACAAAACTGAAGGTGAATTCAATGACAACAACAACAAAAAAACAATAAGTAATCAAGAAAAAAAAAGGAAACAAACCTGCAGGTCTAAACATTCTTAGCATTGCATGCAACAAAACAAACAATAAAAGGGAATGACTGATAGTAAATCACCATACACTAGAACTACAGAAACACAACAAAAAACTTATGTTATTACTGCTCAAAACTACAATAAAGGAGATTCATAGGAAAATGCATTCATGAGTTGGAATATCCAACTATATAAGATGCTCAACAAACTTAACCATCTAAATACAACAACAACAAATGAAAATGCCTTCAAAACTGCTTACAAAATCCAATTATGTTGCTTGAATGTGTATATCATGCCAACGTATATTGATATGTGATCAGATCTAAAAATAACCAAAAATAGCCTAATAGGTAAAATTCAAAGCTATGTGGGAATTCATCCCACATTTACAGCCACAATTGGAGAAAAAGAGTTATGACTTGTTAGGGGTCCTTTTGTACTTTAAAAGGAAAAGTATAGCCTATAGACACGAGGTTGCATCACCAACTGCAAGAGGCAATATAGCAAAGAAATATGCTGGAGTACATAGGACACGACACATAAAGAATATTTCAAACCTCTCTGCCAATGTTTGGGGACAAATACTATAAAATTTCTCTTCATAACAATTTATGTTTTTTAATAGAGTATTCCTCTGTTGAAACCGCCCTCTGTCATGAATCCTGTCCTAATGTTATGATCCCATGGACACTCTTTTCATTCTTTGTAAACATCTAATTTAGTCAGGTTTATTCAACTTGTCCAATGCATATGTTTTCTAGTATTGTACTAATAACATTGTATTAGCATAGCAACAAGGAAACCCTGCTAGAATATATGTTTGGAAGTGGACCATGTGGTATAGCTGCAAGAACTTGAATTAATGTAACCCACTGGATACCTTGATCAATATGAAAGTAAATTATGTGCAATATATTTTCAACTTTGAATGCTTCCGTAATGGCACCATTTGCAGCCATATACCCAAATTTAAAATAAGGACAAACTTCATAGAGAACTTGCATATATGAAAGAAGTTCTGGACTTGTAGGTTCTTTGCACTTCAATGATTTATAGATTATACTTCCATATGAAACCAACCTTGCTACAATAAATTCTACCATATAAGCACCCAACCTTTTCATTGGCTCACCACATACTGCCACTACTTGTCGCAATTCTGCAATCAATTTGTTTATCCTAATTGAGTCATTAGCAGAATCCGCAACAGCCTTCGCGCATGCAATTAGCAATTATTTTTTCATCACTGTATGGGATATCAAACTCCAGTTCTTCCTTTTTTTCCTTCTGAGCAATTTATGGTAGTAGAACAAACCATCCCTAGATCTACCTCATTCACTATTTATAATTTTACATGATTCAGTGTCATTGAGGAAACTTCTGCGTGCTCTAGTTTGGGGTAAACAGACAAGGAGCTTTGGAAATAATTATCAGTTGTGTCATGCATGGCCTCAAAATTCCATTTTGAGTATTCTAGAAACCTATGTTCCTCATAAGTGGATCCAAAAATTGTCAGGATCATCACTTTCAGACACCAGTAATGCTGTCTCTAGTTCCTTCAACATATATTTCAAATCTTCTTCTTGCTTAGTGCCATTGTAGCCACTTCCATCTAGGTCGTATGGTTCCTGTGGTAAATGGAAATAATGTAGACTAGAAGGGTAATTTTGTGATACTTGTGGTGATGCTAGGATTCCACTAGATGAACAAATTTGAAGTAATGGAGAGCTGTAAAATGAATATACAGTAGAATATGGAAGAGCTTCATGAGTTGATATTTGATTTTGCAGAGAATCATTATCATGCAAAAGGGAAATTTGGACCGAACCATCACTCAGATGATATTTATCACTTCTATAACATTCATGAGTTCGGGTACTATGACCCAAGCCATAAGAAATATCCTCAAAGAAAATTTCGATAACTAGTTTTTAGAGTTCCATGGATCCACTCATGAGACTTAGAAGCCTATTCAAGAGACATGTTGTTAGCTATGCTTAGAACTGGATCTGGTAAGCAAGTGCCAAAAGTTTTATGTTAATGGCCTAAAACATATTGGGAATTCTGAACAGCTGCAAACACCTCTGTCTTGAACTGAACATTCATATAGGGAGATTACTTTGGGGATATGAAATTTTTCGAAGGTAGAGATGATACGTTTATGGTTTGACTCTAATATTTCCATAGAGCAGCCAAAGTAATACCTCTCAACTGATCCACATATTGATCACTTATTTTGGTAGCCACTTTTCTACATTTGATGTTTTATTTTTTTCATCAAAGTAAATGTCAATGTGCACAAATATGCGGTCTCCCTAGTGCTGTATTATCTGCCATTAAGATAGATTAATTTAAACTAGTCAAGATAGAAGTTCGAAATAATGAGAAATTGATCAGATTGACACAAAACTCAGTGCTTTGGTGAAAAGATGTTGGATTATGAACTTTCGACAACGAGAATTAAGATATTTCTTTACATGCATGCTGTCAGAATATAAAAATTCTCATGAGGTAGATTTTGGTACCAACAGAAGGAAAAAATAAATTATAAAGTCTGGATTATTCTTTTCAAGTATATATTAATTGGAAAAAGAGGTTCAAAGCAAAAATAGAAGAAAATATTCCATAATAGTTTTGGAATGGTTGGGCCAGAGATCCCAGTACTAAATTATCCACTTAGTAGAAAAGTTAAAACTGTCAAGAAGCTAGAGCAATATAGTAATAAGGATGGAAGGATAGAGATGAAACCAGGGCCAAGACTGAGCTTGAACCAACAGGAGTATTGGAGCCTGAACCAACAACAGTATCAGATCCTGAGATAAATCCAAAGAGTCTAAGTAGGAAGAGCAAAAAATGAGTCCCAAGCAAGAGCCAAAGATACAACTATGTTACAGTTAGAGATAAGGCGATAACCAAATATCTAGTTCTCACAAGTCACAAGTTAAGATTAAGGAAGGCAAAGATATGAAACTAGTCAATGGTGGATATCAATATAAAGAGGGTAGGTTTGATCCGTAATCAGATTTAAAAAAAACATGAAGGATATATACAAAGCTAAGTGGTCACTAGTGACATTTTAGAAGCTTAGCCATCCAAAATGGTTGGATGATGGAGGAGGATGCAGAAAACAGGAGAATTCTTAGCCATCTACATTAGATATATTTCATTTTTGTCCTAATAAACCAAAGGCCTTAAAGAGCCTAACAAGCCAAAGACCTTAAAGAGTAAGAAAACACTAATACATATATTTGAAGTATGAGCGCATTCAACCCAATACTAGTCTTATATGATGTATTTAAATATGTGCCAGATGTAACTTGATCAATAAACCCTATTGGTTTGCTAGAAAAATTCATATCATAACTTCTATAACACAGATCTCTGAGATTTTGGCAAAAGAAAAATTCCATCTAGAACCATAGGTGTCTATGAGGGGGGTTTAGAACAGCCCTTAAAAGTCACTTTTTTGGTGGGGGAGGTTAGAATCGCCCTTAAAAGTCACAAGAAACATAGCTAACCAACATAAACAACTACTACTACTATCCCTCAAACCTTAACAAGTATATACAAAATCTCAATAGATGAATGTGGACAAGTGAGTATAGCACTAAAAACTCTAAAAAAATACCAACAGAGCTTATATTCCTTGTTGAATAAATGTTAACTATTACAAAGGACCCTCCTCATATATAAAGAGATTTGAGAGGTTAGGGTTATATGCAATCCCTTCGGTCAAAAGAGACTTGACGATTTACAAGATACTTGTCACTTTTGGAGAAGTGGCCATTTTTCTAAGTCAAATCACTTTTAACTTCCTTCAAGAATATATTTTTTCCCTATAGGAAAAAATTAATATTATTTTGCTCAAAAATTTACAATTCGAGATAAATAAATGGATTTGACAAAAGCCTTTGAAGATAAACTCTAGAGTTCCATGTCATCAGTTGATTTGGGATATGTTCCCTCCATGGCACTTGTGATGGCTAATCATCAATTGGATGGTACAAACTATGGAGCTGAAAGGCCACAAAAATTCTATCAATGGATTCCAAGGCGGTTCAATTCATGGCACTTTCATAGGGACATTCATATATGCCTCAGAGGGAAAGTTGTTCTTACGAGTGTACCCCCAATTATTTATAAAAATTGGTCTCAAACTAGGTTCAAAATGGGCAAAATGCCTCTTGGCATGAAAGTTGTTCTGTCTAATCTACCTTTCAAAAATTATCTAAAACTAAAATTTCCTAAGTTCATTATAAATAAATTACAAGTATAATTAACGCATTTCCTTTTGTTTGGTGAAAATCGAGCTAAAGTTGAGTGAGATTTGGCCTCCAGAAGGTAAACAATAAAGGTTTTTCTGAGGGAGATGAAATCAAAATCTAAGGTCATTTTTTAAAATTTATGGGTGAAAACCTAAAGTACCTGTATAGTACTAATATTCACTTCTCCATATCAAATTGGTCTCTTTCAAACTAAAAAAAATCAACCTGGAAGGGGCCTAATTAACACACTTTGCTAGCTGGATTATGGACCAAAAAACAGGGTTACTAGGATTTCTGGAAATTTCTTGGTTGAATCTTTGAGTTGAACCCTGTATATTTTTTTCGGCCTCAAAATCCGAATGAGGGAGATATGGAAATTTTGGTTTAGGCATTTTGTCAAACACTTAGTGGACAAGTACTTGGTTGAGGACTTTTGTCAAACAATTAGTAGATAGCCACCTACAACTCTTCCTTCTCTAAGTTCCTTTCAACATTTCAAAAGCTACCAGAAATGAAATCAGACCCATACACATGGAAAGGAAAACACCCCAAGGGAATCTACGTTTTCATAAAAATACCCAAATCATGGGATTTGGTCTTGCAAAGAATGTTTTTGGAATCAAAATGGGGGTTCCAAGCCCATATGATATGGATACTTTCCTCCACGACATCTATTTTATAAATAAAATTAGAATTCCTAATTTTTTATTCAACAAGGGTTGGAGAGGCCATGTGCCCTTATTGGTGAGTTAATGTAAAAAAAAGGAATCGTAAGTCGATTCAATCTCAGAGGAGACAAAAATAATGTTTCCGCCAAAGTCTAAATGAAAGGAAACTAGAAATGCAGTTTGGAAATGAGGGCGGGTTTCTTACTAGACACATTGTTATAACGCTAGTTCCTCATTCTGGAAACCCCAAGTGAGTGTATTAGCCAATTTATTTTCCAAGTAAACTCCTATACAATATGCAAACAACGAGTAATTTAGTGAATTGTCAAGTTCTTCGAAAGTCACTCAACACAATCTACTCAGTTCTTTGAAAGTCACGTCTTAGCGAGGGGTCACAAGTTCGTTTGCCATAGACACAAAGGAACAATAAAATGAAAAAAAACAAGACATTGATTTGGTGAGAAAAGAGAAACGATTATAGCAAAATGCCTAATCAAATACATCTCGCTTAGCCATATCGTCCCAAAAGTGGAGGCCAACAAGAGCTACTAAAGATGTGAGAGTTGCTGCTATTATATCATGTACAATTTGGTTCTGTGGGAAGCTAATAGGAATAGTGAACCCATGATTAAACAATTCCAAATCCATCAAACTCTCAGTTTTTGCAGAGCAGGTCCTATGTCCTCCATTCTGAGCATCCCACTTGAAAGCCATCCATAATAGGTTTGAAAGGACTACCCTGATAAGTAAAAACCAACTAAAATATCTTGCAGATCCACTACTAAAATGGTTGATTGTAGAGGGACCTGAATGATTGTTTCAAACCAAACCCTCCTCTGCCTATGCAAACCCTCCTCTGTGTAAACACACTTGACCTCCGATAACACCTCTAGTGACCTCCTCTATGTGACCTCCGGCAAACCTCCTCTGCGTCACCTCCGACAAACCTCCTATGCGTGACCTTCGGATGTGGAGGTATATTGTGTCGGCTCCACCGTGAAATTATTGATTGGGTTCTTTGTTTCGCAAAGAAATATTGTGTCCAGACGGTTGTGGTTATATATATATATTTCCCTAGTGTCGAAAATCCGACGACATAGCCCTAGTGTAGGAAATCCTACGCCTGAGTGTCAGAAATCCTATGCCCTAGTGTCAGAACAGCCTTAGTGTAGGAATAGCCCTAGTGTCGGAAATCTTACGCACTAGTGTTAGAAATCCTACGCCCTAGTGTCATAAATTCAACGACGCTAAAATAATTTAGAAGGCTCAGTACTTTTCATCGTTACTGTCCGACACATCCGTACGATACGTTGGATTTCAGGTTTAAATCCTGTTGTGAAGCAACAAGTGCATTGGATGCAAAATTTGAGAAAATCATTCAACATGCCATCCACCAAGCTTCCATGGGACACACCACCTTAGTTGTGGCTCACAGACTCTTTACGATCTAAAATGCTAATATAATTTTAGTGGTTCATGGAGGCCAAATAATTGAATCAGGTCCACATGGGGAGATTATTAATAAATCAAAAGGAGAACACTATGGAATATGCAACAACAGATGGGGATCTTATTAATAAATCAAAAGGAGAACACTATCGAATATGCAATAGCAGATGGGGAATGCAGAATAATTCTGTAGGGTTCACCCCCTAGTTTCCTTGTCGAGAACAAGCAATATCAGTGAAGATGGTAGATCGAGCTCTCAATCACTAGGAAAATATAATTACTTGGACATGACTATGACTAACCCACCCATGAGCTGGAAGGCACTATCTTACAAACTAATAGCATTGAATGCTCTTGAGTGGAAAGAACCATGATTGGCAGCACGTGCTATTATCTTTGGGGAAGTGCAACCTATCTATGCTTTATCTTGCGAAGCATGATCTCTATGTTTTTTATTATTATCAATGATCAAAACTAAACATATTCAATTTTTGTTTAGAAAATTTGGGAAATTTCATGTTGCGTTTCTGAAAGCTCTCCGATTTTTGGTTGGTTAAAAAATGTTGATTTTATTTAAAGGCAGAGCCTCACTATGAGTAGAATTAAATCACTAATTGGGAAGCTTGATTGATTGCAGTGCTTTCTGGAGAATTTTTCATTGAAAATAAATGGTTTGTATCCATGAACATTTGACTCTATATTGATGATATATTTCAATGATTAGTTTCTTAATATGTTACTAGAAATTAGAAATTAGTAGCGAATAGCCATATGTGTTAAAGATATAACATAGAAATATGTTATCAACTTATAAGTATGGAAAATGATAAAATGGATTACAAATATGTTGAAAAATAAAAGGTATTTGGTGGAAATAAAAGATTATTTTGTTTTGAAACATATATGGATATTATTATGTAATGCTGAGGAAGTTTAAAGAACCCTGTCACTGGTTTATATAAATATTTATTAAAATTACTTTAAAATTTTGATTAATTTTTTAAATAGAAAATACTTTTTTTAAGCATACAAGTATACTACATGTATTGTTTTACATGTATCATTATTGCATCAGAATTGTTTTGGTTTCTCCCTGATAAAATAATTGCTTGTCATTTATCTTGTTTATGTATCATGCATAATGCCAACGAAGGATTAAAGCTTCGACCTTCGCCATACACTAATTCCTTACAAAAATCGGCTCTGGTCAATTCCTTTACACCACTCGCCACCACTTGAAGCAACTAGTGACCATGTGGCTTGGGTAGGGCATGCGACCTATATGCATGCCAGATGCATGTCCATGACCAGGAAGCATGCCCAATTGTAACCACGTGCCCAAGGATGGTTTTCGAATCCACCTGCCGCAAAACCTAGAAGGAAGACATGATTACACCTCATTTAAAAGTTAATGATCGTATAATGTTCCCTTATAAAAAAACATTTATCATATTTTCTTCAATTAGGAAAAAATAAACACCTAGATCCCATGCATGGAGATCATGCTTACAAGGCAATGCTAAATGGTCTATTGACCGGCCAGATTGCCCACTTGCCATCTATCATCATTCATCATAGGAATGGAACCCATGTTGTTATTTTACAAGAATTATGTAAAAAGCATATTAGCATCTCCATGAACAAAGCATAAAACATAGGTAATATA